>LR750127.1:373071-905285 GCA_902729485.2 Mus minutoides
CGAACTCAGAAATCTGCCTGCCTCTGCCTCCCAAGTGCTGGGATTAAAGGCATGCACCACCACTGCCCAGATATGGTTTCTTTCTCTCTCTCTCTTTTTAAAAAGATTTACTTATTATTATAATTAAGTACACTGTAGCTATCTTCAGACACACCAGAAGAGGGCGTCAGATCTCATTACTGGTGGTTGTGAGCCACCATGTGGTTGCTGAGATTTGAACTCAGGACCTTTGGTAGAGCAGTCAGTGCTCTTACCTGCTGAGTCATCTCTCCAGCCCCCCAGCTTCTCATTTTAACTTATTTAATTTATGCATGGGTACCTCCACAGGTCAGAGAACAAGTCTCCAGAGTCAGCTCTCCCCTTGTACCTTGTGGGATCCAGAGATAGAACTCAGGTCAGCAGGCTTAACTGAGCCATTTAGCAAGGCTCAGTGTGGCTTGTCCTGTTGAACTGTGACATGCCACAGTACTTGTTCATCCTCATGTGAGTCCGTCCCTACGTGAGGACGTGAAGTGCCTGGGTGAGCCCTGAGGGTGTTGCCTAAGGCTGAGCTCTGGGCTCTTTGAAAGTTCAGTACAGCTGCCGGGTGGGTAGCACACAGCTGGGCATGCACTGCACACAAGGGCGACCATTGTCAGGATGGATGACAAGGGCTGGAGAGATTTGTCTTGCTTAAAACTTAAGAATTATTTATTTGCCTGACAGTGGAGGGGGAAACCTTTAACTCACTGCACCCAGGATACAGAGGCAGACAGATCCTAAGTTCCAGGACAGCCAGCCCTACGCAGAAAAACCCTGTCTCAAAAAACAATTATTTATTCTTGGAATTTCCCATTTAGTATTTTTGGGCCAAGGCTGATTTCAGGTCACAGAAACTCTGAGAACTGAAGCTGTGGATAAGGATAGAACTTTTTTTTCTTTTTTTCTTTTGTGTTTTCAAGACAGGGTATCTCTGTGTAGCCCTGGCTGTCCTTGAACTCAGAGAACTGTCTGCTTCTTCCTCTATAGTGCTGGGATTAAAGGAATGTATCACCACTGCCCAGAGATTATTATTTTCGTTCCTTCTTCTTCTTCTTCTTCTTCTTCTTCTTCTTCTTCTTCTTCTTCTTCTTCTTCTTCTTCTTCTTCTTCTTCTTCTTCTTCTTCTTCTTCTTCTTCTTCTCCTTCTCCTTCTTCTCCTTCTTCTCCTCCCTCTTCTCCCTCTCCTTCCTTCCTTCCTTTCTTTCTTTCTTTCTTTCTTTCTTTCTTTCTTTCTTTCTTTCTTTCTTTCTTTCTTTCTTTCTGTCTGTTTTTTTTAACGACAGGGTTTCTCTGTATAGCCCTGGCTGTCCTGGAACTCACTTTGTAGACCAGGCTGGCCTTGAACTCAGAAATCCGCCTGCCTCTGCCTCCCGAGTGCTGGGATTAAAGGTGTGTGCCACCATGCCCGGCTTGGTTATAACTCTTAAACTGTAACTATATTCTTTTTAAAATGATTATAAATTATGTATGTGTCAGTGGAGGTGTATGCATGTGAGTGCAGTCACTCATCAAGGCCAGCAGAGGGCGATATATCCACTAGCTCTGAAGTTGGTGGTGGCTGCAAGCAGTGTGATGTGGGTGTGTGGAATTGAACTTGGGTCTGCTGAAAGAGCAGTACATGCTCTTAATGCTGAGCCGTCTCTTCAGCTCCCATGTTCTACATTCCTGAGTTTAGTTCTAAGCTCCAAGTCAAAATGCTGTGAGCACAGGATAAATTTAAAAGAATGAAAAATTGGGAAATGGCCTGGTGGTGGTGGTGGTGCATGCCTTTAATCCCAGTACTCAGGAAGTAGAGGCAGGCTGATTTCTGTGAATTCGAAGCCAGCCTGATCAACAGAATGAGTTTCAGGATAGCCAAGGTGCGCTCTCTCTCTCTCTCTCTCTCTCTCTCTCTCTCTCTCTCTCTCTCTCCATATATTTTTGCAACATAGTCTCACTATGCAGGCCCAGATGACTATGTAGATCACGCTGGTCTTGAACTCACAGAGATCTGCCTACCTCTGCCACCCAAGTACTAGGCATATGTTACCATTCCCAGTCCCAATTTACTTTAAAATCAAGAGTTAAAAGCTGTAGGTCAGCACAAAGATTTAATTCCAGGATTTAAAGCCAGAGGCAGGAAGGTCTCTGAATTTGAGGCCAGCTAGGTCTACACAGTGAGCTCCAGAACAGCCAGGGCTACATAGAGAAAACATGTCTCAAAAAAGCAAAACTACAAGAACAGAGTTAGATCTAAGTGTGGTGACACATATCTATACCTCAGTACTTGGAGGTAGAAGCAGGGTGATCAGGAGTTCAAGACCAGGCTCAGGTACATAGGAGTTCAAGACTCCAATAAAATGAAACAAAATAAAACTAGTTAAGCAGTTAAGTTTAATTTTGTTACAGAATAAAGAAATTGCTTATTTCAAATACATTATTTGGGCAAACAACACACTACCATTTTAAAAATAGTAACAGATCACCATGTATTGAATCTGGATTATTTAACATTTATCCAATGATTATGACCTATTTTCTTAAGAATAATTATATGAAAAAGATAAACTCTTCTTGTGCTTAAGTGTCTGCTTAGAGATACAAATGATCTTAGACCGTGGGAGAAAATCCATTTACTGATTGATACCTTATACCTGAACAGAAACAATTCATGATGGTCAGCAGTAGCTGGCTGCAGGTAGCAAATGAACTGGGATAGATGCTCACTCCTGCCCAGAGGAAGCCCCCAGAGCACAGCCCAGTGCAGAATCTAGTTCTGAGGACTACAGCACATTAGTTAACTTAGTCATTCTTATACTACTGTCAGCAAGGCCTGACAAACTGCTCAGAGGAAAGAAGGGCTTCCTCCCTCCCTTCCTTCATCTCTTCTTTCCTTCCTTCCTTCCTTCTTTCCTTCCTCCCTTCCTTCCTCCTTCCCTCTTCCTCTCTCTTTTCCTTCCTTCCTTCTTTCCTTCCTTCCTTCCTTCCTTCCTTCCTTCCTTCCTTCCTTCCTTTTGCTCCCAGTTTGAAGGTACAACCCATCAGGGTGGGGAAGGCACAGCAGCCAGAGTGTGAGGCAGTTGGTCACTTGGACCAACAGTCAGAATGCAGAGGGAACAGTCAGAAAGGCAAGGCAAGGGCAAGGGCAAGGGCAAGGGCAAGGGCAAGGGCAAGGCAAGGCAAGGCAAGCTTTCTCCATTTTATTCAGTCTGGGGCTTCTTTTTCATGGAATGTGCTGTCCACAGTTAGGGTGATCTTTCTTTCTGGAAGTGCCCTGTCCTCACAGACACACAGAGCAGTGTGTCTCCTAGGTGATTCTAAATCTCACCAAGCTGACAATCCAGCTTAGACATCCTTACAGCTGGGATGGGCTTGGGAGAGTGTGTACTACTTTTATGGGATACCTGGCAGCCAAGAAACAAAAGAGCTACAGTTAAGCCAGCAGGTTTCATCACAATGAATCTCCTTCATGTCCAGTGATAATGAACTCCAGATGCTAACACCTTTGTTTTCAAATTTCAAATCTCTGAGAGTAGCCTTTCTCTAATTCTGAGCTGTTTCAAGGTGACAGCAGGCCACTGTTCCCCTTTCTCAGCCAAGAGCTGGCCTCAGCACTCCAGTTCTAGGCTCTGAGGTGGAGTGTCCACTGACTGCTCCATAGGAGGGAAGCATGGGAGATTAGCTTCTGGGTCTGTCAGTTTTGGCATGAGCAGTGGGAGTCGGTTCTCAGTCTTGGTCATTTCTGTTATTACCTTCAAGAAGACTTATTTCCAAGTCAGAAGAGAGAAACAGAGACAGGCTCTTCCATCTGTCCAGCCTGAGCCTGGCAGACATCTCATTACCATCTGGAGACAAGAGACAGCTCCCAGATGTGTGTACACTTGATCCCACATGTGTTGTGGCTGTCCAGTGTAAAGGAGTTTTAATCCAGCAACATGGCTACTCTGGCAAGAAATCACATCCAAAGACCTAGGTCTGTGGGGTCCAGCTGGAATACAGACATACCTGTAATCCCAGGAGAGAGAGGCAAGCAAATCTCTGAGTTCAAGGCCAGCTTGGCATAAAGAAAGTTTCAGATAAAGAAAATCTCAGGTTCTGTCATGGTGATGCATGTCTTTAATCCCAGCTCTCAGGAGACAGAAGCATGCAGATCTCTGAGTTCAGTCAGTTAAGTTCAAATCAGTCAGTTTGGGACAGTTTAGAGTTAAGGAGTTGAGAGGTAGTGAATAGAGTGAAATATATGGCAGTTCAGTTTGTCAAGTTCAGAGACAGTTTTTTTTTTTAAAGATTTATTTTATTTATTATATGTAAGTACACTGTAGTTGTCTTCAGACACTCCAGAAGAGGGCGCCAGATCTCGTTACGGATGGTTGTGAGCCACCATGTGGATGCTGGGATTTAAACTTATCACCTTTGGAAGAGCAGTCGGGTGCTCTTACCCACTGAGCCATCTCACCAGCCCCCAGAGACAGTTTTTAATGGGGGCAGTTTTACAAAGAGGGTTGCAGAGAAAATAAGCTAGACACAGGGGAAGACAGAATGAGCCAGAGAATGAGAAGGAGCCAGAAGATTAGAACAGATGGCCAGAGTTAGTTTGAGGCCAAGCAGAACAATTCAGTGAGAAGCTGATAGAAGTCAGATAGAATCAGTCATCTTGGAGAGGAGTTTGGGGCCAGAACAGCGGAGTTGAACCAGCCAGCTAGAGCTCAGAAATAACTAGGAAGGATGAGCTCATTTAGCAGTAAGCCCCTGAGAAGACAATTACATTATGTGAATAAAAGATACTTTTACAGGTTGGGGATGACAGTACTGACAGCCAAGGTAGAGGTAGCAGGTGAGTTGATCCAGTAGACAGGTAAGTAGAGGCAGTAATAATCTGGGCATAAGCCACCAAGCCTAGGCTTTGGCTGTTTGCTTTGTTCCTGTGGGGCTATCTGTGGGGACAAGGTCTTGGAGAATTGCTCACTGGAACAGAAAAGGCAGTGATGTGAGGAAATCCACTTTCTAGCTAGAGTGGAGGCTTTGAATATTGCCAGTTAATCCTTCCCTAGACACTGGCAAGTCCTTACCTGGCCCTGGCCAGCGGGAGAGGGTGGGGCTGACTAGGCTGCAGGGAATACCAGCCGCATATCCTGGTTCCTGTGATCAGGAGTGTGCACAGGGCAAGGGAAGGGGCAGGGAGGTGAGGCACGGGGATGGTCCCTAGTGCATGCGACAGATGACAGTTATCGATGAACTTCTGATCCTTGTGCCTCTTCCCCGAGTGCTGGGGGATCACAGGCAAGTGCATCTGGCTTCAGTTCTGAACTTCCATGTTAGTGGAAGGTATGTGGGCATTTGTTGGTGACTTCTTCTATTTAAGTTAAGGTATGGCACATGTGGCCACTCACAACTATCTCCAGCTCCAGGGGACTTGATACCCTCTTCTAGTCTCTGCAATTATTAGGCATACTAGTAGTAAAGCTAATTAATTGATTAATTAAATAAATGTAAAGATTATTCATGCTATGGCCCAGTATTATCCTGTTGTGTACACATAGTGCCTGTCCCCATGGTGATGAACATCACGGGTTCCTGTTTTGACTGTTGTGAGCAACACTGCTTTAGACAATCTTATGCAAGTTAGTGTGATCTATGTTGTCTTTCCTCTTGGCATACACCTTGAGATGGAGCTGCTTGGTCATATGGTGACTGTGATGGTGTGTATATGCTTGGCCCAGGGAGTGACACTATTTGGAGGTGTGGCCTTGTTGGAGTAGGTGTGTCACTGTGGGCATGGGCTTAAGATTCTCATCCTAGCTGCCTGGAAGTCAGTGTTCTGCTAGCAGCCTTCAGAGGAAGATGTAGGACTCTCAGCTCCTCCTGTACTTGGCTGGATGCTGCCATGCTCCCGCCATGATGATAATGGACTGAACCTTCAAACCTGTAAGACAGCCCCAATTAAATGTTTTCCTTTATAAGTCATGCCTTGGTCAGGGTGTCTGTTCACAGAAGTAAAACCTTAACTAAGACAGTGACTGACTCTATGTTTAGTCATAAAAAGAACTTCTGCTGTTTTTCCAAAGTGGCACCATTTTGTATTCCCACCAGCAATGGATAAGGGTTCCAGTTTCAAACTTTTATTAGTTGATTTGTGTGTGTGTGTGTGTGTGTGTGTGTGTGTGTGTGTGTGCTATGGAACCAGGGTCTTGTGCACATGTCAACCACTGAGTCTTATCCCTGGCTCCTGCTTAGCTTCTTACGTGAGTTTTGGGTTCTAGCTAAGTCAAAAGTTTTTAAATCCTACTACACGTTACTTCAAAGTCAATAGACTTATGCTCAGTGGAAACACTTTATGAGTCAGAAAAGTATATAGTTTGTTTAAGAAAGACACTTTTTTATAACAGTTAATGGTTAAATAATGGCTAATGTCAATAACAAAGTTCTGACTATTTGATTTTGTGCTTTGGGGCTTTGTTGGTGAAACTGGGTCTCACTGAGTAGTCCCGGGGCCTGGAGCTGCTGCTGCCCCGAGTACTGGAATTGAAGGCATGCGCTGTCATATCTGGCTCCTTTGTTCCGTTCTATGTTTGAACTGGTAATACCACTGTTTGGGAAGTGGGAACTGGAGAATCAGGAGTTCAAGGTCATCCTTAACCACATACTGAATTCAAGATCAGCATGAGTTACATGGCACCTCATTTCAAAAATTCATAGTTAGATATTAGGGGAAAAAAAAGAGGTTTTTTTTTTTCTTCTTTTCCTAAGAGGGGAATTTCCGCTGATAAGAAGAAACTAGATGGTAAATACCTCTCTTTCTGCTTCTCCAGGGCAGGGTTACAGGTGTGAGCATGAGCAAATACGTCTGGTTTGTTGTTGTTGTTCTTGATGTTGTCGCTTCTTTGTAGACAGAGTCTCACTGTATAGCCAGAATATTGGCACTTTATGAGGTCGGGAGATCTAAACTCAGGTCCTCCTGCTTGAGCAGGAAGCTCTTCGCTGCCTGAGCCACCTCCCCTGTGCACGCACATTTCATTTAATTGTGATGCTTCTTTGCAGTTATAAAAATCTAATAGTCCAGGTCATCCAGCTACACAGTGAGACCCTGTTTCAAACAAACAAAATAAAATAATGAAAACATAGCATCCAGTATTATAGGAGGACCTTTATAACAACACAATGTTCTATAAGTATTATGGGGGGGTTATAACTTCTTTTTGAGATGGTTTTAGCAGCCCTCATCTCTGGGGGTGACATCAGCTGACGATGGTAGCGTTGGGTGGAGGTTGCTGAGGATACTGCAAGCCTCCATTGGGAGCTTGAGGCTCCTAGGCAGGCGCTTCAAACAGTGCTGCCCAGTGTTTGCCCATATACCCCCTCCCAGGGAGAAGGCAGCAGGGTGTGTGTGGGGGTGTGGGGGTGGGAGTGTAGGGGGGTGAATCCGGGTGTGGTCGCAGATCTGCCAGTCAGCCTGGCTTTGCCTCACTACTTCCATCAGAACCATCTGGTCCTTGTGACAGACCCACACACAGGTGAGGAGAGAATACAGTGTCCCTTGCTGAGAATGAAAGCAGGCCTGGAGGTTGTTGTGTGCTCTTAGCAGAGCACAGACTAGGCCTGGAGGCAGGTTTAAGGAGATCTATTTAAAAAACAAAAAACTGGTGGGTAGATTGAGTTCCTTTAATCCCAGCACTGGGGAAACAGAGGCAGGACGGTCCAGAAAAGCTCAAGGCCAGCCTCAGCTACCTGAAAATCTGTCCAAAAACAAACAAACAAACAAACAAACAACAAAACAAAAACCTCACTCAAACAACACCCCCACCTGTAACCAGGATAGCTGGTGTCTTAGGGTTTTACTGCTGTGAACAGACACCATGGCCAAGGCAATTCTGATAAAGACAACATTTAATTGGGGCTGCCTTATAGGTTCAGAGGTTCAGTCTATTATCATCAAGGCAGGAACATGGCAGCATCTAGGCAGGCGTGGGGCAGGAGGAGCTGAGAGTTCTACATCATCATCTGAAGGTAGCTAGCAGAATATTGACTTCTAGGCAGCTAGGGTGAGGGTATTAAGCCCACACCCACAGTGACACACCTACTCCAACAAGGCCACACCTCCTAATAGTGCCACTCCCTGGGCCAAGCATATACAAACCACCACAGCTGGGATTCCACATCTGTTGTACACATTCATCTTTAGAAAACAGTTCACCTATGGAGTCCTCGGTTTCCTTGTCTAATAAGCAAGAGAAGCAGAGCCCAAGACTACAGAATCCCTTTCTGAGAGGACTAAAAACAATCTTACATCTTTTCTTTATTCTTTAAGGCTTCTAATAGGCAAACTTTAAGGAACTTAACTTTAGGGAGGCCAGAGGGTAAACAGCCTGAAGTCTCAGCCCTGGGCAGGTGGCAGCAGTAGGGTTGCAAGTCTGAGCCTGCCTGGGCTCCAAAAGGTTTAATTTTTTTTAGGTCAAAGGTAAGATGGGCCTGCTTGCGGGTTGAGTCAGCCAAGGGTTTCTCCCTCTAGGGGACATGAATGGTAGCTGCAGGGACGCTTATGCAGAAGGGGGGTTGAGTCTGGGGACCCCAAGAAGCAAGTGTTTCCCTAAACCAAGTTCTATAACCCCCTCTTCCCTCCTAGCCTGTGCAACTCCTCAGTGCCTGCTGTGGTGGGCTAGACAGGTGTCCCACAGTCAGTCCTGGGTCTACTGAGACCTCTCTCAGTGAGAGTCCTGGACCAGACCTCAGCCTAGATTTGACAGCAGCTATGGAGTCTTGATCAAATCACTTCACCTCTCTAGGCCTATCTGACTCTCAGGACCGAGAAACTCAAAAGCAACTATATCCTTGAGAAAACAAAAACAAAAAACAAAACAAAACAAACAAAAAACCTGCACAACATCCCAAGAGAGGTGCCCTGGTTTGGATGTGAAGTTCTGTGTTCCTTTGCTGCAGTCACACGAGCTTGTCTGAATTTCCTGCACAGGCTACTTTAGCCTCACCTGCCGTTCATGTATGCTTCCTGGAGGCCAGATGTCTCTATTCTCAAGTTGAGATTTATCTGATATACTGCTACACCAATAGGAGGGTCTCTTCCTGGGGTTGGCAGGCACCCAGGAGGAGCTGGTAACTCCTGGGGACAGGTAGCAGGAGTCTGACTTGGGGTGGGAGTTTGGGGGATTGTGGGGGGTTGTCAGCAAGGCTCATACACACAGGTTTGATCTCTCTCCTCCTTCTCAGTGTTGTCGTAACAACCTGGAATGTTGGCTCGAAAACCGAACTTCCACTAAGTGTAGAGTTCAGGCAGCCTCGAAGGAGGAAAGAGACTGCTCAGAGCCCTGAGGACTGTCTTTCCTTACCTTAGATATATGGATCTTCAGCAGGAGAGGCAGAGATGAGTTCTTCAGGGTGACAGGGAAGGCAGGGTGGTAAACAAAGTCACATGGCATTTGGGAGGAACACAGGACTCTGGCACCCAGGCTAACCAGTGGATGACAGGCTTCTTGGAAGTGACGGAAGAGATCATTCAGTTTTCTGAAGAAGACAGCCAAGTCCAGGTTTGGCTTTTATTTTTTTAACTTGTGGATTACGTTGGACCTACACTTGGGATAATCTTATCCTTTCTTCCTGGATATTGAGGATACATGTGTTCACAGCTATGCTCCAGCTTGGCCAGGAACTTGCCACGTTTCTCCCTTAGCCTCTTGAGTGCCAGAATTACAATCATCCACCACTGTGCCTGTCAGAGACGAGTGTGAGGGCAGAATAGGGTGTAAGACTAAAGGAAAGGAAGGTCCGGCCAGAGGACAAGCTTGAACAAGGCATGCGGATGAGAAACCACAAACATCATTGTAGAAACTTACCTACATGCAAGGCTTTGGTACAGGAAAGAGGGTGGGAAAGTGAAGGTGGACTCTCTGTGTAGCCCTGGATGACCTGGAACTCACTCTGTGGACTAGGCTGGCCTTGAACTCACAGAGATCTGCCTGCTTCTGCCTCCCAAGTGCTGGGATTAAAGGCAGGAGCCATCATACCAGGACTTGAAGCACAACACTAATACTTTGTATATTATAAATTCTTACCATACAAATCAGTAAAAGAGGCTCAGAGATGAAGCAGAAACTTGAGTTCTTTGGAAAGTCAGTTGTGTGGCATGGTATTTTGCTGGGGCAAACACGTGACATGAAGGAGTGTTTTCCTGAAGCAGACATAGGTGAAAGGATGTTTTGCTAAAGCAGACATGTGAAAGGACCCATGATGAAGGATTCTTCTCTAACTACATGCAAGTATTGGTTCACCTTACATGTCATTGTTGAGCTCCATTTGTTGGGACTCCTTAGAGAGACACATACTGGAAAAGTTTCTAGTGGTGTTCTGGTGGCTTCTTGCTGCTTCCATGGACTCGGGCCGAGTGATGTCAGCTGATACAGACTCACGTGGAGTTTTGCTAAGACAGACTCACATACTGAGGCAAGACCCATTTGAGAACACGTTATGTTTGGAGAGCGGCTAACTAAGACTCAGTGGACAGTGGGGAAGGGCTTGCTTGCATAGCTAGCTTTGCAACGCTTCCTGGTCTTCTTCGCTGAGCTTCACTTTGTTAAGAGAAGTAAAGCAAAGGACTTCTCCTGGCCTAATCACTCCTGCTGACTCGTGCAGATTCGGCCGAGGCCTGGCTGTTTCTGCTAGGCTGTGCCAACACCGCTGTTGATTCGTGTTTGCTATCCTGACACTACCGACCTGGACTGCTGATATATTCATGAAGTATTTGCAAGTGGATGGGATTTGCTCCAAAGAACAATTTCTAAACACATCCACCTCCTAATATCCTAATTACCTAATTCCTGTATCCTAATAACCTTTCTTTTCCACTGCCTCTGGTGGGGTGGTAAGCTAGGAGAGAGGTTAAAGTGTTTAAAAAACCATCATTAAAATTAGGGTTGAGAAAAATCTAAACAACACAGAGAGATTAACTATAACTTGCCCAAATCCTACAGCTAGCAAGCAGTAGACCTGGGATGGGAACTAGACTCATCTGACTATGGAACACGCCCCCCACACACACACTCCAGGGGTGGGGGGAAGCCACCTGGGCAGGGTTGCCCGGTCGGTTGTGTCTGAGATGTCTCCTCTTGTCTTCAACATTCCTTCTATCTGAGCTGGCAGCCTTCTGTAGCTTTCCTGTTTCAGGCCAGCAACTTGTCTCTCCGCAATTATTTTCAGGCCTCCGTTACCACAGAAAGGAAGGGGCAGCACAATGAGAGTCTGTTGGAAATTAATTATATTTTTAAGATAGGGCAAGTTCCACTATGCTTGCCTCGAACTCTGGATCTTCCTGCCTCAGCCTCCAGAGTTTTGGGATGACAGGTATGTACCACCACATCCACCTGTAATCCCATTTTAAATAGCAGGAGAAAAAAATGTATATATATATATATATATATATATATATATATATATATATATATATATATTTTAGACAGGGCCTTAGACTCACAGCTATCCACCTGCTTCTGCTTCCCAAGTGCCTGCACCACCACAGGGAGAGAGGACAACCATGCCTTTCTCTCCGACTATAAGCGTGGCTGAGGAAGTGCCATCAAAACCAGTCCCATTGTCATGGGTACAGGTTTGGTTCTGCCATCCACAGAGAGCGGTGGGTGCCTAGGTCTGAGGCCAGCATGTTGAGTGCTGTTGCTTAAATAAGGTCATGTCTTATTTAGGGGTTCAGCCAGTACACACACATTCCAGTTGCCCCATGGACTCTAATCAGTCTGAACCCTGAAATGGAAGAATACATGAAAACATACTGGTGTAGGTCCAGGGCTCCCCATCTAAAGTTTCTTTCTTTCTTTCTTTCTTTCTTTCTTTCTTTCTTTCTTTCTTTCTTTCTTTCTTTCTTTCTTCTTATCCCTTCCCTTCTCCCTCTTGCTCTGGCCCCGCTCGCTCCAGTCCATAGTTTTTTTTTTTATTTGTTTCTCATTACAAATGGTTGTGAGCCACCATGTCGTTGCTGGGATTTGAACTCATGATCTCCGGAAGAGCAGTCAGTGCTTTTAACTGCTGAGCCATCTCACCAGCCCTAAATTTTCTTTTTCAGTGTGTTTCTTTCCCTCCGCATTTGCATGGGAAGCTGCCCTGTAGCTTCAAGCTCTGTAGCTTGGAAGGGAACCTTGGTGGAGTCTGGTAAATAGCACCGGTTCCTTTGTGTCCAGTCAAGTCAAGATGGGTAATCAAAGCCGGACTCTGACTCCTCGTTGAATAGTTGGGCTCCAGGTACATAGACAGTGTTTCCAGGAATCTTTATCATGGGCTTAAAAACACATCTCTAATAGGTGAGAAAACTGAGACTTCCGGATCGGGGATAGCAATCTTGAGGAGGGTAACTCATGTGTCTCCGTGCCAGTTTCAAAAGCGCATGCTAGTTTCAATGCTTCTGCATCAGCCTTCAAAGAGCTGCTCCTCCACTGGAAGATGAGAGGAAATCTTTTTCTCAGGTTTTGGATGCCTAAGTTTTCCTACAGACCAATTAAATCACAATCTCTGGGGTCGAAGCAGACATCGGTGTCTTTTCGGATTACCTGTTTGATTCCCGTAAGCACCCGGGACACTGACCTGCCTTCTACTTTAACAGCCAGAGCCACTGGCTGGCGCTCATGAAAGCAAAACTCAAACGGAGGCGCGGAGGGAAGGAAGGAGGAGGATATTTCTCTTTATCTCAGCATCAAAAGCTGGGGAGGGGCCCTGGTGGGGGTCCCTGGGGGCTCAGGTGTGGCGCGGCTGCAGGAAGTAGCCCCCTCCGGTGGCCGGGAGCGCTGGGCGATTGCGCCATCCTACTCGGCTTTCGTAACCGCGAGCCGGGGCTGCCAAAAGGAGCTTCAGCACCGGTTCCTCAAATGTTTCGCTGTTGCCAGGACGGCCCGCTGCTGTGCGTCACGTGCAAGTGGGAAGTCGCGCCCACACCGATCTGAGCCACGGCGGGGCGAGCGCTCGCAGTGCGAGCTGAGTGTGGAGCTCCAGGCCGAGGGCGACTGCTCTCGCTGTCCCAGTCTGCCGGCCGCTCGGCCCCGACTGCGGAGCTGCTCCGTCGCCCGCCGCCCCGCGTAGAAGGAAGCATGCTGGCCGTCGGCTGCACGCTGCTGGTCGTCCTGCTGGCCTCGCCCGCGGTCGCGCTGGTCCTCGGGAGCTGCCGCGCGCTGGGTAAGAGGAACCTGGAGCGGGCGTGGGGGATGTGACACTGTCTGGTTCCGTCCGCAGAGTGAGCCCCGCCGGTACCGGGTGCCAGCCTGGGGCTGACTCACCTGTGCTGACTCGGTGGAGGTTCGCGCGCCCCCTGTTATGTCTAGCGCCTTTCGCTGCGTGCTCCTGTCTGCGTCTGGGCAGTTACCTCAAGTCTGAGTACAGGACAGTGTGTTTTCCTGAAACCTGACTCTGGTGTCTGGTTCCCAGCCTTACTCAACTGCATCCCGGGTCGCTCCAAAAAGAGATACCCAGAGGGCGCGCTCTAGCGGAACAGTAGTCCTTTCTGGAGAGACCTTTGTGCCACTGGCTCTCTCTGCTTTAGTTGTGGCACCTCCGTGGCTCTCCTTAGTTCTACTACTTGCCATGTCGTGTGTAATGACAGTGACCCTACAGTGAAGGGTCTGACATCATAGGTTCTGAGTCACGGGTGTTCCCGCCTCACATACTTACTCTTTTAGCCAACTAGCCCTAGCATGCAGAATGCCAACACCCACATCCATCCCAGTCCTGTGAGCTTGGAACTGTGCCCCTGCCTCCTGCCCCAGCCCTCCCTGATTAGCAGGTGGACCAGGCAGAAGGTAGGATATGGTCACTGTGTTTGCCTTCCCAGCCTTGTGGGTCTAGGCCTCTCGATAGGCTCTGGCTTCAGGTCTCTTNTGGAGGAACTAGGAAACTGCTTCTCTACAAGTTATTTTAGGGGCCCAAGGGCTTATTCGACAACATAGAGAGAGCCAAAGGACACCGGGGAGATGTACCCTGTGCTGGTCGTGGGGACAGTGGCTTCCAGGCTTTCTTTCTGCCTGGAAGGTAGAATTCCTCAAGCTCGGCTTGGTACCCCTGCCAATATTTTCTTTCTTTTTTTTAGACAGGGTCTCCCATAATCCAGACTGCCCTCAAGCTTGTGCCTCTTCTGCCTCTATCTCTTGAGTGCTGGGACTTCAGCTATTATCCACCACCCTGTATTTTACACATATTTTTAATCCTCTACGGGATTGACACAAAGCTTTGAGAGGAGCCCGAGGTTCAGAGAGGTGCAACGGGAAGCATCAGGCCCAGCTGCTGGATCCCTAGGCCCTCCGTGTCTCAGTGTTCTCCTGTGGTGGATACCCAGTGGGTAGAGCTGAGGGCGTCTGGGGTAGGCTGAGCGCCACTCTCACCTGATGGGATTCTGGGGGAGAAGACACTGATGAAAGAGAAGATCCCCGCTTAGCTGTTCATGGTGCCAGGCAGGACAGAGGGCCTCTCTTCCATCTTGGGAGAGCAGGAGTGGGCCTCTGCCTGTCTCGGTGACTACACAGCACATGCCAGCACCCCCACACCCCCACTTCCCTTTGTTCCTAAGGAGCTGCAAGGCACTTCGGAGACAGCAAGTTCTGTTTTCCTGTGGTTCAGAAGGACACCCAAGGGTGGGGGTGTCTTCTGAGCCGAACAGCCTTTAGAAGGCAGAACTGGGAGTTTGGAGAGGAAGTGAAAGCCCTCCCAGCTCAGAAGGAAAAGGCAGAGAAGTCCCCAGCCCATCTCCCACACCCACACTTGCACAACTACAACCTGGAGAGTGACAGTCAGGAAACAAGCACCAAACAGGAAGTGTGGAGCAAATGACTGACATGTTCGGCTTTAGAGAAGCGAGGCCAGCTGGAGATGGCTCCCAGCAGGGAACCCAAGGGTGGAAGATATACATATATAGATGGGCAGGTGAGATAGCTCAGTGCGTGTGCACACACACACACACACACACACACACCTCCATCCATCATCCTTAGTGGTTTTGCCTTCATGTATTCATGTCTGTGTGAGGGTCCCAGGTCCCGTGGAACTGGAGTTACAGTTGTGAGCTGCCATGTGGTTGCTGGGAATTGAACCTGGGTCGTCTGGAAGAACAGCCACCTCTGAGCCACCACTGCTGAGCCACCTCTCCAGCGCCCATAGGTGGGATTTTTATAGTCTGCCCCTCCAGGGCCTGCTAGGACTCCTCTGTTTCTTCTTCCACCTGGGTCCAGGGCCAGCTGGCACTGAGGCCTCTGCTAGGTCAAACTTTCTAGTCGTTGCTGACTGAGGACAAGCTGAGCACAGGTGGCTTCACTTCCCCCTTCCTTCTGTAAGGCAAGAAAACACGCAGCAGCACAGATACTTATGTATCTAAATCTCCTCTCAGCTTCTCAATTCCCTCTGGGACAACCTCTTTCGGTCTATAAAACCTACCTGTATTCACCCTGAATCAATATTTTTCCGAAGGATATATTTTTATCTAGCATCAAATTTCGGCTAGGAAGGATAGAGCGTTGTAAAAAAAAATCACAATTTTTTTTTAAAGATTTATTTTATTTATTATATGTAAGTACACTGTAGCTGTCTTCAGACACTCCAGAAGAGGGCGCCAGATCTCGTTATGGATGGTTGTGAGCCACCATGTGGATGCTGGGATTTGAACTTATCACCTTTGGAAGAGCAGTCGGGTGCTCTTACCCGCTGAGCCATCTCACCAGCCCCCAAAAAAATCACAATTTTTAAAACATTAGGATTTGTGGGGTTTTTTTTTTGTTGTTGTTGTTATTTTGAGACAGGGTTTCTCTGTGTAGCCCTGGCTGCCCTGGAACTCACTCTGTAGACTAGGTTGGCCTTGAACTCAGAGGTCTGTCTGTCTTTGCCTCCTGAGTGCGGGGATCAAAGGATCAAAGGCCACAGTACCCAAACAAAAATGACAATTCTTGACCCCTGGCCACTCATTAAACATGTATCAGAAGAGCAGAGAGTGAGGTCTACACTTTCAAAAAACAAATTGTTCCTTGTGATCCCCGGGCACTGGCAGGCTTGAGGACATTTGCCTAATGGTCAGGGTGAGTAAAAGACCTTCTTCCCTTGCCAGATTCCCTTACCAGAAGCCTCTCCCTGCCTTGGCTCTGCCTCTTGTTTATTCGTTGCAACACATATTTATGGATTCCCTGTAAAGCCCTTGGGGACCAAGTGGGATCCGTCATGCACACTCCACCCTAAAAGGGTCCTGAACGTGACCAAAAGCAAATCCTGAGGACAGAGCCAGTTCAGGCTCTCTGACTTGACACTAGGTACCAACTCCCCAGGGACAGATTGTCTCAGGAGGCAGCTGGACAGAGGAACTTCTGACTGGGACCCTAAGGCAACAGGAGCCTGCCTGTTCTCTACCTCATCTGACCTGCATCAAACTGTGTAGGAGCAAGAGTGGCCCTAGCTGGGCTATGTAAACAAAGTAACTTCAGAGCTCCTGGCTGCAAACAGATGTCTCCCTCAGCAAGCCTTCCATCTGTCCCTGCAGGCCTGATTGTCCCTGCAGTGCCACCATTCAGTCACCAGATTGAACTCAGAGCTAAAGTTATCTCAGATAAACCAGTGAGTTTAAGCTATTAAAACTTAATAGAGCCGGGCGTGGTGGCGCACGCCTTTAATCCCAGCACTCGGGAGGCAGAGGCAGGTGGATTTCTGAGTTCGAGGCCAGCCTGGTCTACAGAGTGAGTTCCAGGACAGCCGGGGCTATACAGAGAAACCCTGTCTCGAAAAACAAAAAACAAAAAACAAAACAAAAAAAAACTTAATAGAAAAAGTAAAATGAGCACATGAGATGGCTCAGGAGGTAAAGAAAGACATTTTCTGCTGTCAGGGCTGATGAGCTAGGGACCCGGAGGAGGGGGGTTTACTTCCAAGGGTTGTTCTTTCTCTGGCCTCTATATATGTACTGTGGCTAGTGCACGCACATAAACAAACAAACAAATAAATGTAATAAAAACAAAAGCTGTGTATGGTGGCACATGCCCTTAGTGCCAGAATCTCTGTGAGTTTGTGGTCAGCCTGGTCCCCACAGCAAGTTCAAGAAAGAGGAAAAAAGGGTGATTTCTAGATGTGCTTGATGGTGTAACTCCTGCATATGGGAAGTTGATGCAGGGGAATTGCAAGTGCTAAGTCAGCCTGAGCTACAGAGACAGGGTTGGGGTGAGGGTTGGGTGGGGTAGGGGAACCCTCAAAAAAAAAAAAAAAAACAAACCTCTGTCCTTTATCACGCCTGTCACTTGCAGTGTGCAGTGGCCAGCTGTGGCTGATGTGGCTGTGCAGATCTGCTCACGGGGCTTTCCCATAGCAGAGGGGAAGTGTGTTGGGCTATGAGGTGTCTTCCAGAGCTTTCTGCTGCTCCTGTTGTTCGTCCTTGACCCTTTCTTTCCTCTGCCTGAGCTCATTCTGTACTCATGATGGCTGAGGCGTTGGAGCAGGACAGATGCCACTCCCTGTGACAATATGTGGCTTTAAGGTTTATTTTGTGTGTATGGGTGTTTCGCCTGTATGTATGTGTGTATACACACGAGTGTCTGGTGCCCTGGGAGGCCAGAAGAGGCTGCTGGATGTCCTAGAACTGGAGTTCCAGACCGTTATGGATCACTGTGGAGGTGGAGGTGCTGGGAATCCAAATGGACCCTCTGGGAAGATCTCCAGTCCAAGCTGCTGTGCTGACGCTCCAGCCTGAGACGGTGTGTTTTTATCTAGGGGAAAAAAGAAGAGAGAAATAAAGGGAAGAAGGAAAGAGGGAGGGACACGGACACGGACACACACACACACACACACACACACACACACACACACACAGGTGGGGAGGGAGAGAATTATCTTGGAGGGCTGGAGCACTGAAGATCACTTGTTGCATTTGCAGAGGACCGAGGCTTGCCTCCCAGCACCCACTTGGTGGTCCTAAAACCAGTGACAGTTGAGAGGATGACTGTGCTGTCTCACAGGTGGCGATGAGGATGAAATGGGCTAAGTGAGGTGCTAGACTGTATTTAGAGTAGTCTCTGGTACAGACTGCTCAAATGTGTATGGTTAAGAATCCAGTTAGCCTTTAAAATGTCTTTTGAATTCCTGCTGTGTTACAGAAACTATCATACAAAGTAAGAGATAGCAAGGAATAAAATGGGCAGAGCCCCCTGGTTTCCTGAAGCAGCCTCCTAGCAGAGCAAGAATGGGATTAAAGGGTGATGGGGGACTAATGTGGTAGAAGGGCAGCAAGTGGGGGCCGTGGTGTTGAGGGTGCACAGTAGGTAGGCATAGGATGGGATACAGAACTGATGCCTAAGAAGATATCTGAGTGAGAGCCTGACAGTAGAAGGGGAACATTTAGACATTATATGACCCCCCCCACCCCCGCCAGAAAGCAGAATCCAGGGTCTAGATTCTGAACAGGGCTGAACTCTCAGCCTTGGTTTGTATTTTATTCATCTATGCGTTTTGCCTGCGTGAATGTCATGGCTCTACCTGTATGCATGGTGCTCTGAGGGGCACTGGAGCCTCTGGAACTGGAGTTCCAGATGGTTGTGAGCCATCATGTGGGTGCTGGGGATCAAACCCTGATTCCCTGAAAGAACTCCCTCGTTTTGGAGTAGTCCTGGCTGGCCTGGAACTCTCAGGCTGGCCCTGAATGCACAGAGAGCCTCCCTCCTCTGTCTCTCAAGTGATGGGACTAAAGGTGTGGGCTCAGGAGGAGATGTTCATCGGCGAGCCATCATCTTTCTGGTCCCAGAACTGACGCTTTACCTGAACCTCAGCAGCTTTCGCCACTGCATTTGTCTCTTGCCAGCTCTGCCTGCCGGTTTCTAACACAGGGTGATCCTGAGGCCCGAATCTAGGGGCCTGTTCTCTGACTCACTTCTCTTCCTACCTCCTTCCAGAAAATCATTCTTTGGGCTTCCCTTTCTGTGGTGGTTACAGTAACTGTGTCTCCGAGTGTTAACTTCATTGGAGAAACTATGCCAGACCCTTGGCACAACAGTGTAGCTTTGGCTGAGTGAGGTGCCAGCCGGCTCTGGGCTGGGCAGGGTAGCTACAGGACAGCAGGTGGTGTTGGATGAGTGATCAGAGGCCATTCTGGGGCATGTGGGAACTGAGACATCTATAGCGCAACCAAGAAAGGGTGCTAAATCAGGTCTGGTGGACTGCAGGTTTCTAATCAGTCCTCAACAGAGAGAGGCAGAAGTTCAAGGCCAGCTTAGGCTACAAGAGACCCCCGGAAGTAGAGTGTTGGGAGAGAATGAGAGTGAGAAATGCCTATGGATCCCTAGAAGGAGTCGGCAGGAACTTGGGAGTGAGACCTACAGGAAGATCTCTCCACACACACACCCCTTCTTCTCTTCTTTAAACAGTTTCCCTGTGTTTCCCCTGGGACTGGCCTTGGATTCATGCTGGCTTTGAACGCACACAGATCTGCCTGCCTCTGCCTCCCGAGTGCTGAGATTACATCTGGCCAGATGTGACTTTAAACTTTTAGAATTACCAAGCTCACCCTGTTCAACAACAGAAAGAATAGGACTCAGGGGCCAGAGCTGAGGCGCTGGAGTCTTCTCATCAGAGAAGACAGAATTAGGGAAGACTGCGACAATGAGGCCAGTGAACAGGACAGTATAAGGAGGACTAGTGTCCTGAGAGCCCAGGAGGACACTGTGCCCATGAGTGGAGTGCTCTTTTTTGTTTGTTTTGTTTTGTTTTGTTTTGTTTGTTTGTTGTTTGGTTTGGTTTGGTCTTTTTATTTTCCAGACAGGGTTTCTCTGGCTGTCCTGAAACTCATTCTGTAGACCAGGCTGGCCTCGAACTGGGAGATCTGCCTGCCTCTGCCTCCTGAGAGATGGGATTAAAGGTGTGAGCCACCAACCACCTGGTCGGAGTGCTCCTCCTCAAATACTTCTGAAAAGTCAGGCAGGTTGACTCAGGCTTGACCAGTGGATTTAACAACAGGCAGGCCGCTGAAGGTGACTTCTGAAAAGTCAGGCAGGTTGACTCAGGCTTGACCAGTGGATTTAACAACAGGCAGGCCGCTGAAGGTGACTTCTGAAAAGTCAGGCAGGTTGACTCAGGCTTGACCAGTGGGTTTAACAACAGGCAGGCCGCTGAAGGTGACTTCTGAAAAGTCAGGCAGGTTGACTCAGGCTTGACCAGTGGGTTTAACAACAGGCAGGCCGCTGAAGGTGACTTCTGAAAAGTCAGGCAGGTTGACTCAGGCTTGACCAGTGGGTTTAACAACAGGCAGGCCGCTGAAGGTGACTTTGGTTTGTGGAGCTTTGGAAGAATGCTGGTAGCCAAAGACAGGCAGAGAGACAGCGGGCCTGGTCACCTCTTTTGGGATTTCAGAGCATATTTGCTGGCTACATACAGTTCGGTCGACGAAGAGGAGTTTTAAAAAGACTATTGAAATAGGTGTGCTTTTATACGTTGGTGGGAAGGATCCAGAGACAAAATGATTGAAAAATGTAAAAACTGGTGGAGCAAAGTCCTTAAGTAAGTAGTTAAGGAGAAAGGGGCCCACAGAGCCTAGAAACCGGTCCACGATCATACAGCAAGCCTGTGACAGAGCGAGGTCTGTGCCTGCGTTTGAGTTTTTGTTTTATAGTATGTGTGTGTGTTTGTGTACACAGAAAGGTTCACAAGTACATATGTGTACATATATGTGGAGGTCATATACAAGACACACATGTGAAAGCCAGACATGGTCACTCTGGTGTCTTCTATTGTTCTCTGGTTTATTTTTCTAGACAGGGTCTCTGTGGATGGCTGGCTTGGGGTAATCCATTTCCCTCTGCCCCTAGTCCTTTTACCTTCACTTGGCTTCCAGACACACACAGCCTTGTGCTCTGCTTTTTGCATGAGTGCTGGGGCCTGGACTCTGGCACATGTGGCCAGCTTTACCACCCACCCCCTTTTATTATATGTGTATTGTCAACAAGCACAGCTCTTCCAGGGCACAGGTACAAGAAGGTCATTTCTCTTCCTGGTATCCTCATTAGAGACTTAGGGAATAGTGTACTGATGAATGTGACCAAGATGATCCCCTTCCTGCCCCAGAAGGTTCCCATTGCCTTCTTCTAAGAACTGAAGAAAATACCTGTGATGTGGGTTCATTCCGGTGTGGTCTCCTCTCACCCTGCCCTCAGCATCCATTCACATCGCTTTTAGTCCAGGGAAGGTTTTGTAAGCACAATTCACTCTTCCATCTCTAGGAGAGGCACCAGGGCTTTAGGGTTTAGAAGCCTCTGGGGATATCACTGTAGACCTCCAAAGACGCAACAGTAGTTTTTGATACTGAAACAAACCAGAGTAGGGCCTCAGCTGCTGCTGATCTTACGCGCTTGTTTTGATAAGAGGCAGAGGCCGTGGTGTGAAGGCTTTATCTCGGGAATTGGAAGGAGGCCGCAGTTAATAATAGTTACAGTTCACACAGCAGCTCAGATGGGTGAGGTCAGGTGTGTTCTGAAAGCAGAACCGAGGGATTCACCTCAGACACGAGTGTAATCCTTACAGCAACATTTTCAGGTGAGTACAGTTATTATCTTCGCTCTGTGGCTGGAGAGGTAGAAAGTCCTAGAACTTGCTATGTAAACCAGGATGGCCTTGAACTTGTGATAAACCTCCCATCTCTGCTTCCTAAATTCTGGGATTACGGATGTGTGCCACCTAAACAGAATTTATTTATTTATTCACTTTAGATATTTTATTATATGAATACATCCACTTTTTTGCCCAGTCCCTTCCCTAGGTTCTGGGCATAGAAACAAGGGCCTTGCTCATGAAGGGCAAACATACTGCCAACTGAGCTATTTGCCCACACCCAATCTCTTTAGATGGACATTAACCACATCCCACAGCGCTGTTGCAGACAGCGCTGTGGGGAATGATTTTAGCACCCCTCACACTTCAAAAGCAGACCCACAGGGTAAAGTCCTCCAGGGGAACTGCCGGGTCAAATGCCCACGAGCTTTGTAATTGGAAAAGGAGAAGTGGTGTCAGTTTGTGCTCCAGCAAAATACAAGCACGCCTATGTCCACACACTCCCTCAGTGTGCTATTAAAGTGGCATCGGGTCCAGCATGGTGGCCCACACCTTTAATCCTGCACTCAGCAGGCAGACTGGATGGGTCTCCGATTTCGAGACCAGCCTGGTCTACAGAGTGAATTCCAAGCCAGCAGGGCTACATAGAGACCACGTCTCAAAAACAAAACAAAACAAAACAAAACAACAATAACAATACAAAATCAAAAACACTGGCCTCTGCAAAGAACAGTCTGCGCTCCTTGCACACAGCTTCTCTGAGTGAGGCTGGATGGATGGGTGTTTCCCTGTGCAGCAGGCAGTTCAGAACTTATTTGCATAATCTGCCTGCTTATACTGCTCATTTTTGACTGAGCTGTGAGTTTTTTCATATTGTTTACAAAGCTCTTACTATATAAAGGAACTTGATCTTCTCTGATACAAGTCGTAAATATTTTCCAGTTTGTCTTATTGTTCTGATAGCAAAGATTTTTGTTTTTCCCCCACACAGATTTGCTTTTGCTTTTTTCATTTTTTTTTTTTTGTTTGTTTTTGGTTTTTCGAGACAGGGTTTCTCTGTATAGCCCTGGCTGTCCTGGAACTCACTCTGTAGATCAGGATGGCCTCGAACTCAGAAATCCGCCTGCCTCTGCCTCCCGAGTGCTGGGATTAAAGGCGTGTGCCACCACGCCCGGCTGCCATCACTACTTTTTGATGCTGCTTGGCCACTCACTGTCCTTCCTAACCCTGGGCTCAGGATCTTTGTTGTAAGTCCATGCTGGATGTGACAAGGTCTCTCTCCTCTCCTCTCCTCTCCTCTCCTCTCCTCTCCTCTCCTCTCCTCTCCTCTCTCCTTTTCTTTTTTAACAGACCCATACTGTGTATTATCTGAGCTAGGCTGAGCTACCACTGTCAGGATACCAGGACTATTCTGTGGGATCTAAAGGACCCTGGAGATTCTTGATGGTGGAAGTCAGGAAGCTTCAGGAGAAATGCAGTGTGAGCATGGAGGGGTGGCTTCCCTCCAAGGGCACTCATCTCATTTTGACTCAGCTCCAGAACTTTGATTCCCCCTATCGAAGGTGTGGGCATGGGAGCTGAGGGAGGGTGAGTCTGGTAGATTTGCCTTGGGACATCCTAAGTTTCCTGCTTATCACTTTCTACCACCTTCCAGAAACATGGAAACCCTAACTGTGGGCCAGGATCCTGGTTAGGTCCTAAGACTGTGGTCAGAAATGGGAAGAGAAACCTTTTTATGATGAACTTCTAGGAAGGCTGATGGCTGTGGGGGTGGACACAGACTCAGAGCCCAGAGCCGAGGGCATACTTTTGGCTACACTGGTCTGGTTCTCTATGGAGCAAGAAGTGGATCAAGAATCCTTAGGTTTTTGAGTGGTCCCTGTCTCAGCACCTGGATCCTGCTGCACTGTGTCCCCACATGGTTTCCAAACCAACGTCACTTGAGTCCCTGTGACAGGGAGGGCCTCCTCTGGCCTCTAATTTCTTCTTTGCTTAATATGGGGCAGATGGGGGCGGGACAGCAGGATTGCTCTCAGATATCTCTCCTCTGACTAGTTCACACTCTTGGAGAGATAACCTGCCAGACCTTCTTGGCCTGGGGCCATATGCTGTTCTCTGAAGACTCCAGGGGACCCAGTGTTTTTCTGTTTTGGAGCTAGTCCCATCACGAGTCTGAGTGAGCACCCAGACTTACTTTTCTGTGGGGCCACAAGAGCTTCTCTCACAGGCTTCCCATGCATGGGTGTATGGTCCACCGGGTAGATGGGGAGAAAGGCTGAGCCAAGGTAAATACTGACTCTGTCAAATACAAGGTAAATACAAACAGGTACAAGGAGTACAGGCCCATTAGTGGGCTGCAGGGCTGGTGTCCTGCCAGGAGCCATTAGTCTGAGAAATGTTTGAGAGCTGACTCACAACAGGGCAAGGGCTATGACACAGCCTGCAGTGTTGTCTGCCTAAGGCCCGTAGGGCGTATCTTGGAGGAGTCACGGAGAAGAGGTCCTGGTGTGGGGCAACTAGGGAGAGTGGGGGATTCAGAGGCAAAGGAGAGGCACCACACAGTTGCTGCTAGCACAGGGCAAAGGAAGAGGACTCTAGCCCCACTCCCGGGGTCCTCTAGGTGTGGTAGGCACTGAAGAGACCGTTCTCTTCCCCTCACCTGTCTTCCTCAGAACTCAAGCATCCACAGGCTCGATGAAGCAGGGAAGGTATGACGAGAGAAAGCAGAGGAGGGGAAATTAGATCAGGAAAACAGGATAGTGAGCAGCCTGGAGATGTGTGTGTGTGTGTGTGTGTGTGTGCCCGTGTGTGTGTGTGTGTGTGTGTGTGCCCGTGTGTGTGTGTGCATGCATACATATGTGTGTGTGCGTGCTTGCATCCAAGTGGAGGGTGGTGGTCAGAGAGAAGCCCCTGGGATCAGGTGGGAGGGAGGCTGGTTTCTCCCAACTCACTCATGCCTAGTGTGCATACGCCTCTCACTAGCTGTGAGATTTGGAATCAGTTCCTAAATAGTCCCATTTCATTTTTGAGAGAAGTCCTCAATCTTTAGCTTAGGCTGGCCTTAAACAAACTCATCATCCTCCTGCCTCAGCCTCCTGAGTGTTGCAATCAGGGGCTGTACGGTGCCTAACTTCTTTAACTTCTCTGACTTGCTGCCTCAACAGTGAGTCCTGGGGTGGGAATGGTATAGATGACACCCCGGCTCCTGCAGGACTTCTGAGAGCTCAGTAGATGCCCAGTGTGCAGTGAGTATCCTGTAAAAATGGCTTAAGAATCATCATGCTAGATGATGGTCGGCGGTTCTAGCCCTTATGTGGAGAATGCAATGAGAGGTGACTGCAAATACTGGGGACTTGTTTAACCCCATGAGACCTAAGTTTGCATCTGTTTCTGCTTGGACATGAGTTGTTTACAGGCTCCTGAAAACCCCTCCACACTTCCCAACTCCACACCAATCTCCTTTCTTTCTTTCTTTCTTTCTTTCTTTCTTTTTCTGTTGCTTTGATCCTTTGATTTTAAAAATTATTTTATTTTATTTTATTTTATTTTACTTTTTGATGCTTTGAGATAGGGTTTCTCTGTGTAGCCCTGGATATCCTGGAACTTGGTTAGTAGACCAGGCTGGCCTGGAACCCAGAGTCTGCCTTCCTCTGCTTCCTGATTGCTGGGATTAAAAGGCGTGCACCACCACCACCTACCTGCTTTTTTGTTTTTATTAAAAGAAATTATTTTCATACAATATATTCTGGTCATGTTTTTCCTCTCTCCCAACTATTTTCAGATCATCCCTACCCCTCAACTCCATATTCTCTTTTCCTCTTCCTCTTTAAAAAAACAAACACATAATAATAATAATAAAAAAACAAAAACAAAAACCACGAACACTTAAAATCACAAAACCACAAAACCAGAAACCAAACTCTGTAAGCACAAGATCAGTAAGACCAACCAAACCAAACAAAAACCTCTTAAGTTAAATGGGGCCAAAAATGTCTACAAAATTACCCTTGAGTCCACTTTATGTTGGCATCTGCTCCTGGGCATGGGGTCTATTTACCCTGAAGTGTGGGTAAGGTACCCGGTAAGACTCCACTGGAAAAGATGAACTTTTCCTTTGCAAGAGTGTACTAACCGCCGACGGTTAGACAAGGGAGCCGTTCACTTTTCCCTCTCAGTGCCGGGTCCCATCAGGCTTCACTGTGCAGGCCCTGTGTGTATGCTGCCACAGTTCTGTGAGTTTGTGTGTATATCAGTCCTATTGTTTCTGGGGGGGGGGTACCGTTTCCATGGAAACACCTCTGGTCCTTACACTCTCTCCATCTCCTCTTCCGCATAGCCCCCCTCCCTGAGCACCGAGGAAAGAGTTTGATCCTATTTAGGACTGAGTGCCCCAAAGTCTTTCTCTCTCTCTCTGCACGCTGACTGGTTGCACACCATCCAATTGCACGACCACTCCCTTTTAGATGGAGGCCTTTAGTACCTTGAGAGGACTTTCAGTGTGGATGCCCTGCAACCCAAAAGGCTGGGAGCCACCCCTTGGGCTGCCTGAAGTGGGGCCGGGTTGGGATTAACAGGCCCATGGTAAGCCCTTGTCCTCAGTGACAGGCCCAGCAGCTGGTTCACTGCTTACATAAGCAGGGCCAGGAAGCTGAACTTGTTTTTGCTGGCAAGAGCAGCAGTAGCTTCGGGAGAAGTTGAGAAATATGTCATTGTGTGCATACTTTTCTCTCTGGCTATTGACATTTGCCAAGTTTACATGAGGAGGGAGAGGAGCTGGGGCAACAGCAACAGCAACAGCAACAGCAAAGCTCTTTGGCTTTCTGGAACCAGACTTTATCCTAATGGAGAGAGCCCCACTTTCCAGAGCTATGCTGCAAAGTCCTTAGTTGGGGGTGGGGAGGTGGTGGGGAGGAGTCTACTGTGGGGCCAGTGTCCCAGAGAGAAAATGTAGGCCACACAGGCAGGGGAGCATGGAAGGTAGGGAATTTCCCTCCCCTAGAGCTGTCACGGGAGAGGAAGAGCATCTGTCTGAGGGCCCTGGAACAGCCTAGTCATCAACTGTCCCCTCACCCCCACCCAGTGATCACCCAATAACCATCCACAGGCGACATGTATGTTTCAAGTTGGGCATTGCCTGTGGGAAACAGAGGTCCCTCTGAGAAGTAATGACTGGGGAGTGACAGGGGCCCCCAGACCACCGTCTGAATTCTCATTGCTCAGAGAAGGCAAATGGGCCCCCATCAGGGGTCCCCACACTGCCTAAAACCCATGGGTAAGACCAGGTGCTACGTGCTTATAATTTCAGCCTTTTGAAGCCTGAGGCAGGAGGATTACTATCACTCCGAGGTCAGCTTAGAGCCACATAGCAAGAGCCTGTCTCAGAAATGAACAAAACTAGGCAAGACACTATGGAAGCCTAACCCTATCCAACCAGCCAGCAACTAAGCTGTGGCTAGATCACACACCATGTGCCCACAAGGGGCAAGGACACACTCTGAGAAACTGGCAGGGATATTCTGCATTCTTTCCTGATTTTGGTCCCACATGAGGTACTTCTGTCCTCCCTGCAGAGTCTTGTTAGGAGCCTGGGACACAGTGACGTTCCTTTCTGCATGCGACATGCCTTGGTAAGGGCAGGGAAGACTTACAATCCTCAGGTGCCCATCTTCTCCTGCCTGTGATGCTTTATGATGAAGCAGGTGCTGGGTGTCGGGTGCTGGTTCCTTCTCAACATCATTGCAGGGAGAAACAGAAGCAGGAAAAGATGTGGCCATCGTCATAGAGGCTGGCACGGGAGGCAGAATAATGCCTAGTCTGCACATACCTTAGCAGGGACCTTCTCTGTCAGCAGAGCCAGTGCTGATCCGTCCTCTTGGAGGGTCTCACACAATGTTTTATTCTTCCCTGTGGAGCTCCTTTCCTTCCTTGCTGTGTAAGGAGACTTCAGACCCCAGCCTTCCCCCAGGTGGCTGAATTCCTTAAACATACTGTTCCCCTTTTATGAACTGGTTCTGGGCAATCTGCTTATCAAACTCCCAGTGGTTTCTCAAGGCCTTCTCAAGTTTCTCTTTGCCCTTTAGAACGATTTATCTCTCCTCTCTGGTCTCAGCATCAGGAACATTTTATTTCCAAATAGCCAGGATTGTGGGTAGTTTTAAGGCCCCCAGGAATCTGGAGATTGGACAAGATAGCGGTATGGAAGTGTGGGGAGAACGCAGTCACAGCGTGGAGCGAATGTGCAGTGGCTGCTAGTAACCTCTCCTGGCGGAGACGTGTGGCCTCTCGTGCAACGCTGCATGGAAAATGTTGAATCCTTCAGGAGGGGACAGGCTTAAGCTTGCTGCCTGACTGACACAGGCTGAGCAGTTGCTCAAGGGCAGATGTTGTGTGCTCTTTGCTGAATCTCAGCCTGTGTAGCAGCTGCCCCACCCGACGCTGCCTTCGGGCTCTGGGAGGGAATCCTATGGTCACTGGGCCCGTCTCACAGGAAGAGTGCCACCTTCAAAAGCACGAGACATCCAGATGGAGAAAATGGAGGCTGAGCCCAAAGATGGTTCTTTTTGTCCCTTCCAGAATCAAGCTTGCTGGGAAGGGTGGGCTGAGGGTGAGGAGTGTCTCCAGTGACGAAGAAGAGCCACAAGGGTGGACACCCGTCTTTAAAAACTTGCCTGTCTTAAGTCCACCCCATCACCAGGATTCCATGCACACTGCACACCCCCACCCCACGTAATACCTGGCATCCATATGTAGTGTCTTTGTTTAAAGAAAAAAATATATGAGCAAGATAAGTCTCTTTAAAACCTGGGAAAGCCAAATTGGTTTTGTGCCTATTGTCCCGCTCCTACTGAAGGAGTAGGGTGGGTCTCCTTAGCCAGGGGTTCAGAGCCAGCTTGGGGAAATGTAGTTACACCCTTGTCTCAGAAGACAAAGCAGACATGCAAAGCTCACTGGAAGAGCAAAGGAAGAGACAGAAGAAGTCACCGGTATCCCATCCTCTGTCTGGGCAGACAGAGGTTCAGGGAGGGTGCTTCCGAGAGACTTTCACATTCTCTGTTCAAAGAGCTGCTACTGAGGCTATCTGAGCACTATGCAGGAGCTAAGGGCTGACTCAGAGCTGAGTCAGGAGGCGGAGCAGTGGGTGGATGGGAGGTCAGGCTGTCCCTTTGGACTGGAACCGAGCTCTTTTGTCTTGGTCTCCCCATTGAGAACATCCTTTTGATTGTTAGGTACACCAGGCTTCTGAGATCAAAGTTAACACAGCAGGGTTGTTTTTTTTTTTTTTTTTTTTTCCTCACAGTCTCAGAAGAAATATGTTTTGAAGCAGGGCTGTAGGGGAACCATTTGCAGATGGGTTTTATAATTAATTGTTCCTGATTTAAAAAAGACAGAAGGAAAGAAAGAAAGCGGTGACTCAGTTTTAAAGATTCAGAAGAGTATCCGTCAAGTTCCGTGGCAGGGGAAGTAGCCATTGTGCTGTTCTTTATGGCTCTGCTGTTGTGGGAAGGAAAAGAAAGATTGCTTTCCGGGAGGGGTCGGTATTTCTCCCAGTTACCTGAATATATTTGCTATTGTTTGCAAGGGTAGTAACTGAACAGTCCTGGCCAATATGCAAGTTAGTCACCAACCATGCAAAGGTTTCTATTGGGAGGGAAAGGGATAGGAAAGTGGCCAAGGAACATTTTTCTTGGAACTGACAAGGGCAGGAGCAGAAGAGAGCTCTGCAGTGCCTCCTGGCTGGACCCCAGTGCAGGGTCTGCCCACTGGGCTTCAGAGGGGACTCTGCTTGGACCACTGTGTCACCCACCACTGGTGCTTCTGGGAGTGCGATGTGGAGGCCTTGTCCATAAGAGTCATATTTCAAACAAGCACGTAATGAGTGCCATTGTGTTCCCTGGTACGAGGCAAGCAGGACCTTACGGTCTTGCAGTCATGGCTGCATGGTGACCTGTGTAGGCAGTTATGCGCCGCTTCATAATGGGGACATGCTCTAAGAAATGTGCTGTCTGATGGTTTTGTTGATGTGCAGATATAGTAGAGCTACCCAATCCTTGATATTTTGGTCAGTCACTTGTTGTGGTCTCTTGATATTATCACAAGGTGAGGTAAGCAGATGTATCTCTTGCCAGCATAATGTGGCATACTGTTTTATAGCAAAACTTTATTATTCTATTTAAAATTGTGTGTGTGGGCATGTGTGCACATGCATCTGGAGGCAAGAGGTTGGCCTAGGGTGTGTTCCTTAGTCACTCTCCATCTTATTTGTTTACTTTTCAGTTAAAACAAAATCACATCTAAAGCCAGGCAGCAGTTGGGCATGTCTTAATCCTAGCACTCAGGAGGCAGAGGAAGAGGCAGAGGCAGAAGCAGGGGCAGAGAGACAGGGGCATCGCCCAGTTCAAGGCCAGCCTGGTCTAGGGGGAAAGTCACATCTGTTTATCTAGTGTAGATGTATCTAGTGTAGATGCACATACACCATGGTATGAACATGGAGGTAAGAGGAGTTGGTTCTTGCCTCCTACCATGTGGAGTCTGGAGGCCAAACACAGGTTCTCAGGCTTGTTAGTAAGTGCTAACAAGCAGTACTATATATATAGTATATAGCTCTACTATATACCAGCGGAGGCATACCAATCTAGCTCGGCCAGCTGGGCAGCAAGCCCCAGGGCTTCTCTTGTCTCCAGCTCTCTAGTTCAGGGAAGACGGGCACTTGCTGCTGTGCCTGGGTGTCACGTGGGGCTTGGGAATCAAATTCAGGTCCTTACACTTGTGTGGCAACCACTCAATGTGTTGAACCATTTTCCCAGCTGTATTTAAAAAAAATTAGTGTGTGTATGTGTGTGTACATGTGTGTGTGCACATGTATGTGCACATGTGTGAGCGAGCAATGCACACAGATGCACAGGCATGTAGACGTTGGAGGACAAATCTTGAGAAGACGGTTCAGTCTTGCCATGTTGGATCCAGGGATCACACTCAGGCTGTCAGGCCTCTGTGCAATCATCTCTACAAATTGAGCCTTCCCACTGGCCTGCTGTTTTTTGGTTTATTGAGACAGAATTTCAGTTAGCCCAGGATGGCCTTGAGCTAGAGCTGCAGAAGCCCATGATGTTGAACTCCTGATCCTCTTGCCTCTACCTCCAAAGTACTTGGATTATGGCATTTGGTTTTTAAATAAGAAGGACCCCAATAGGCTCATGGTTTGAGTACTTCGTCTTCAACTAGTGGAACTGTTTGGGAAGGATTAGGTTTCTCTCTCTCTCTCTCTCTCTCTCTCTCTCACACACACACACACACACACACACACACACACTCCTAAGGTGTGATCTTGTTGGAGGAGGTGTGTCTCTAGAGGGGGGCCTTGAGGTTTCAAAAGTCCACATCTCTCTCTCCCTCCCCCTTTCCTCCTTCCTTCCCTCCCTCCCTTCGTCCTTCCCCCTTCCTAGCATGTAAAGCTCTCAACTACTGCTCCAGTACCACATGCCTGTCTGCTTTCTCATAATGATGATAATGGGTTGCTATTATGAAATTATAAACAATCCCCCAATTAAATGCTTTCTTTTATAAGAGTTGCCTTGGTCATGGTGTCTCTTAACAGTAATAGAATAGTATCTAAGACAAAAGTATAGCACTATGACTGACTAAAACTTAAAAAAGAAATAGGAATACATTCTAAAGTAAGCATACGTATAACCCTATCATTCAGCCACACCTGGTCCCTATGCTATACCTTTATCTGACTCAGAAGGTGGTCCACACCAGCGGTACTGCAGACATGTGCATGTCATGCTGAGGTGTGACCTCACAGTGCCCATATCACCAGCCATGAGCTGCAATAGAATTACCGCAGTTCTAATTTTATGGAGCCTTACTCTGTAGGTGGCCTGCGGTTGACCAAAAACATCTTGTACCCATGACTAGTTCAGGACAGTGGCCTGAGTAAATGTCAAAGACAGTATGAGCTGTCCATGGTTACTGGGCTTTCATCCGCCGTGCACCGATGCTCCCAGGCTGCACTGGTGATGCTCCCAGGCTGCCCTGGTGGTGCTCCCAGGCTGCACTGGTGGTGCTCCCGGGCTGCCCTGTAGATTCTGATATTTGCTCTACAGCTGCAGAGTGCTGCTCCCAACATTGCAACGGAGCCACCTGCCAGTAGAGACTCTCTTTGGCCAGCATTTCTTTCTTTTAAAAAAAGATTTATTTATCTAATGTATACAGCATCCTGTCGCTGACAAACCAGAAGAGGGCATCAGATCTCATTACAGATGGTTGTGAGCCACTATGTGGTTTGCTGGGAATTGAACTCATGACCTCTGGAAGAGCAGACAGCGTTTTTAACCACTGAGCCATCTCTCCAGCCCCTTTGGTCAATATTTCTATCTAAGCTCGTATATGTTCAAAATATAGACGTGAGCTTGATGCCTGTGTTAGGTTTTATCCTTATAGATGCTTTGTACAGTGGAAATAGGAGAGTGAGAATATTGACACATTAAACTGGAGGGCCATTGGACCCGATAAACTTTATCTCATTCAGGCCAGGCACACACCTGTGCAGGTACACACCTGTAACCAGCATTCAGGAGGTGCAGACACGAGTATCAAGGTCATCCTCAGTTATTTAGTTTAAGACCAGCCTGGGCTACAGGAGACCCTGGGGTATGCTTACAGCTTCAGAGGGTAAGTCCATGACCATCGTAGAGGGAATCGTGGTGATAGGCCAGCACGGTGCTGGAGCAGCAACAGAGAGCTTACCATCCTCATCTGGAGATAGCAAGCAGGGAGATGAGGGGAGGAGAGGAAGGACCCTCCATGGTTTCCTCCAACAAAGCCATACCTCCATCAAGGCTACACCTCCAGCAAGACCACACCCACAGAAGGCCACACCCCCACCAGCAAGGCCACACTGCCTGATCCTTTCCAAGCAGTCCCACTAACTAGGGACTAAAACATTCAAACACTTGAGCCTGTAGAGCTGTTCTCATTCAAACACCACAGCACTGGAAACAAAGTCGAAACCTCAGATAATGGAATACTAAACTGAGGTGACACCCACACCCACACACTGTGGAAACAGGACTGAGAACTGCACAGCACAGGAGAAAACACATGAAACTCAGAGACCAAAAGGAACAAAAGCTGAAGGGGCCCAGGGGTAACCAACTTACTCTCTAAAGTAGGGAAGAAAGGAAGAAGGCTAGCAAGATGGCTCAGAAGGGTAAAGATACTTGCTGCTTAGCCTGGTAACCTGAATTCAGCCCCCAGGTCCTACATGATTGAAGGGAAGAATTCCCACATGTTGTCTGCTTCTGATTTCCACATGTGCCATGGCAAATACAACCCCATGATAGATAGATAGATAGATAGATAGATAGATAGATAGATAGATAGGCAGGCAGGCAGACAGACAGACAGACAGACAGATAATGTAATAAAAGTTTTAAAGGAGGATAAGCTGCCAAATATAAAGTACATATAGAACAGGAACTTGTAGATCTGGGACCAGAGCCACCTTTAGAGATAACAATTGCCCTAGTTTCAAGGGAATCTCCTGGGTGTTTTATGCTTCATAATTTTTTACGAGTATTGCATATTTTAATTTGCATATGTTCAACAGTGTGTAAAATAGTTACAGAACAATGAAATACTAAAAGGATGTCATTGAAGAATGTGTACAATGCTTGCTAGAAACAAGGCCTTTTGAGACTCTGTGGAAGAGGGCTTCAAAGAGTCCTCTTAGCACCATCTGATGTTTGGGCTTCTCAGGCTCTGGAGTCGTCCCTCAGGCTGTTGCTGTGAGCGCTGTTCCAGAGGCTACATTTCTCACAGGTGGGGGCTCTCTGGAGCCCAAACCAGTCCCTCCCTCATGCCTTAGCCTTGGGTGCTGATTGGCAGGGGGAGGGCCTTTCTTACTCACTGTGGGCCAGAGAAGTCTAGGAAGCGTCCTCAATCTCACCTAGTTACAAGGTGACATGTTATTTTATTTTATTTTATTTTATCTTATTGAGACAAGGTCTGACTTTGAAACCCTGGCTGTCCTAGAACTTTCAGAGACTCTACTAAGATTAAAGGTGTTCTTCACCATGCTTGGCCATTTCTTAAAAAAAAAAAAAAAAAGATTTATTTTATTTTTTATTTATTCATGTATGTCTTTGTAAGTCGGTGGTTCTCAATCTGTGGGTCACTGACCTCTATGGCTAACTTCTATCTCCAAAAACAGTTACACCACGATTCATAATAGTAGCAAAATTACAGTTATGAGGTAGCAATGAAAATAATTTTATGGTTGGGGGTCACCACAACATGAGGATTAATTAAAGGTTTGCAGCATTGGGAAGGTTGAGAATTGCTGGTGTAAGTGTAGGCTAGTGTATATGATGTCTCTCCAAGACCAGCAAGAGTTTATAGCAGTTGTGAGCTGCCCGATGTGGGTGCTGGGAACAGAACTCAGGTCCTTGGAAGAAAGTCATCACTTTTAACTACTCAGCTATCTCTCCAGCCTCTGCTGGGTTTTTTTTTTTTCTACTTTTAATCCAAGACTCTGGAGGTAGAGAGGAAAGCAGCGGCCACCATTCTGACATTGCACCTATCAGACCATCCTCCATAGATACCATGAAGGAGGTCCATGGTCCATGTAGCCAGGCAGACGCCCTGCTTCTCTGATGCAGTGTATCTGAACATGGTTAGGTTGCCCTGGCTTCATGTTTGCAATTTACTTACTCCCTCCTCTCTGATGGCCTCTGAGGAGAGTGTATGGGAGAGCTCATACACAGGCCAAACATTGGATGAAACCTCTTTCCAAGCAAGAAAGCTTCAAAGGTCCGAGAGAGTCTTGTGTTTATCCTCAGTGTCCACACGTGGGAATCCTTGGCCAGATGTAGTGCTGGCTGACTCTTGCTGATTTGAAGTTAGATGTTTGGTTTGAAGAGCCACATATGCCTAACCTGAAAGGCCATGTTCCCTAGACTCTGTTTCCTCAGCCAGTGGAACTACTTCCATACAAGGCTCATTTTATCTATTTATCTATTTATCATAGATTCTGTGAGTCTATAATCTGTCTGTTTGGAGAGTCCCAGGCTGGCCTTAAGCTTTTGGTGACCTCCCTGCCTCAGGCTCTCAAATGAAGCTTGTAGACATGAATTGCTATGCCCACCTCAGTGCTCCCTGAATCTCTCACCTCAGTGCTCCCTGAATCTCCCACCTCAGTGCTCCCTGAATCTCTCAGCTCAGTGCTCCCTGAATCTCTCAGCTCAGTGCTCCCTGAATCTCTCACCTTAGTGCTCCCTGAATCTCCCACCTCAGTGCTCCCTGAATCTCTCACCTCAGTGCTCCCTGAATCTCTCATCTTTGTTTTCCTTAAGTCTAGCCTATGTTTTTTTTTTTTTCTTCAGAGAATGGAGAATATATTTGTTAGTTTTTACTTCCCAACTTGGTCCCTAAAATAAAAAAAAACCATCTGTGCCTAGGTGTTTACATGATGGTGGATATGTAGGGTCCTGGTTGGAGCAGAGAGAGTCCCAAATCTTGACTCTTTTCTCCCTGCTCCTAGTAATTCTCAATGTTGGTCACCACGTATAAAATGGGCCGGTGTGCAGCCTGTTGCGCTGAGACTTCGTGTGCATTTGTGAATGCTGGGTTCCCACTTGAGAACTTGACTTTCATCCCTAGGTGAATTCATAGGGTCACTTGTGCATTCGTTAGTTGCAAAAGGGTGGCCACCATGTGCCAGGTACCCTTCTAGACACTGAGATAAAACAGGATGCTTGTCCTTACAGAGCCTGTCCCCCCCCCCCAACTTAGAGAAGTGGTTCTCTTTTATTTTTTATTTGTTTGTTCATTTATGTATTAGTGTTTTGGAGATAGGTTTCGGTACATAGCCCTGGCTGTCCTGAAACTTGCTCTGCAGACCAGCTTGTATAATCTGTCACAGAATGCTCCCAAGTGCTGTGATTAAAGGCGAGTGCCACCATATGCTTATTTATAATGTCTTTTTTTCCTTTCTTTTCTCTTCCTTTCTTTTCTTTTCTTTTTAAAATAATAAACAGGGGCTAGTGAGATGGCTCAGCAGTTAAGAGCACTGACTGCTCTTCCAAACGTCCCGAGTTCAAATCCCAGCAACCACATGATGGCTCACAACCACCCAATAATGAGATCTGATGCCCTCTTCTGGTGCATCTGAAGTCAGCTACAGTGTACTTGTGTATAATAATAAATAAATCTTTGGGCTGGAGCAATCAGGGACTGAGCAAACGGGGCTGACGGGGGCGAGCAGAGGTCCTATAAAAAAAATTAAAAAAAAAAACAAAAAAAAAAACCCCCAAAGCCGGGCGTGGTGGCACACGCCTTTAATCCCAGCACTTGGGAGGCAGAGGCAGGCGGATTTCTGAGTTCGAGGCCAGCCTGGTCTACAAAGTGAGTTTCAGGACAGCCAGGGCTGCTATACAGAGAAACCCTGTCTGGAAAAAAAACAAACAAACAAAAAAACAAAACAAAACAAAAAAAATTCAATTCCTAACAACCACATGAAGGCTCATACCATCTGTACAGCTACAATGTACTCACATACATAAAATAAGTAAGTAGATAAATAAATCTTTAAAAGAATAAAATAAAAATAATAAACATAAAATAATAATATTATCGTGTTTGTATGGTATATGTGTGTGTGTTGTGGGCTTGCCATAGCACACATGTGGTCAGAGGACAACTTTTGGGAGCCGGTTCTCTTTTTCCAACTCAGGCCCTCCAGTTTGCATGGCAAGGGTTATAACCTACTGAGCCATCTCACTGGCCCTGTGCCTTACATCTTGAGGTAAAGGCAGATTTGGATTTGGTTGTGTGGAAGTGAGTGGTGGTGACACGGTGGGGAAGATAGCACAAGTATGGGCTTAAATTCAGCTGGGAACAGAATGCCATTCGGAAAAGGGTGTTGAGGCTGAGCCCTGAAATACACATGATGTGTTCTGCTGTGGCGATGGCATGGGGGAAGGACAGGGGAGTATCAGGACAGACAGAGCGAAAGGGAGAAAGGGAGGGAGAGGCTCAGGATCTTCCTGGGTGTTGGCAGGAGGTTTCAGAGGCCAGGAAGGCACCCTGGACCCTGCAGAGCCTCTGGATCTTCAGTCTGTAGGCAGGATCAGGTCCTTAAAGGTTTGTTCCTCTTCTCTTCTCTTCTCTTCTCTTCTCTTCTCTTCTCTTCTCTTCTCTTCTCTTCTCTTCTCTTCTCTTCTCTTCTTTCATTTTCTTCCTCCCCCCTTCCTCCTCCTTCCCCTTCCTCCCTCCTCCCTCCTCTCTCTCTCTCTCTCTCTCTCTCTTTCTCTCTCTCTCTCTCTCTTGGATTTTTCAAGACAGGGCTTCTCTGTGTAGCTCAGGCTGGCCTGGAACTCTGAGATCCCTTGTCTCTGCTTCCCAAATGCAGAGATGTCGCTGGGGCTAACGGCACGTGCCACTATGCCCAGCTCTTTCTTCTTTCTTTCTTTCTTTCTTTCTTTCTTTCTTTCTTTCTTTCTCTCTCTCTCTCTCTCTCTCTCTCTCTCTCTCTCTCTCTCTCTCTCTCTTTCTTTCTGACAAGGTCTCACAATGTAGCTCTGACTGATCCAAGCTTGCCATGTAGATGAAGCTGACCTCAGCCTTGAACTCTCCGTGATCTGTTCACCTTTGTCTCCCAAATGGGGGGGCATTAAAGGCGAGTACGGCCTCACCTGTCTCTTTACAGGGTTTTCTATCAAGGGAGCTCGGTCGTTGGATCATGGCGTGAGAGGGTGTACTGTAGAAGATAGCTCTGTGGTCTGGGAGGTTTCTGGAGGCCACACAGATGTGGTGTAGGCTGGACTGTGGGAGGACGCCACAGTCACTGTGTTACCGTGAAGGCCTTTGACTTCTTCAAATCATCCACAAAGTCCCATTTTCCAGTTGCCAAGGCTTACTTTGTGTTTTTCTTCCCCAGAGGTGGCAAATGGCACAGTGACAAGCCTGCCAGGGGCCACCGTTACTCTAATTTGCCCTGGGAAGGAAGCAGCAGGCAACGTTACCATTCACTGGGTGTACTCGGGCTCACAGAACAGAAAATGGACTACCACAGGAAACACACTGGTTCTGAGGGCCGTGCAGCTCAACGACACCGGGGACTATTTGTGCTTTCTGGATGATCACCTAGTGGGGACTGTGCCCTTGCTGGTGGATGGTGAGTTGTGCCCTCAGTGTCCTTGGAAGTGGCTCCGAGGGTAGCTTCAATATCCTCTGCATTCCAGAAAGATCCCCTGGCTGGTCTTTTAAGTTTGTCAGTTTTTTTGGCTCAAGAGTTTCAGGAAAAGGGCCACCGCTTGGCCTGTGTGTGTGGTCCTACAGCTCCAGGGGTGGAAGCCATCTGGCAGATTTAATAGCTCTGGACTCCCAGCCAGGCACCTGGGCTTAGCGGCTGCTAACTCCCTCAGATTCTTTTGGCAAAATAAAGTGAACTTTATTGCGTTTCTATGTTGCAAAGTGTTACAAAGAGAAAGTAAGTGCTTGATGGCTGAAAACTACCCAGCAACCTTGAAACACACATGAGACTTTCAGAGGGCGCACCCCTCCAAGGATTGGCAGGTTAAGGGCTCCCTCAGCTCCAGTGGAAGCCCTGCTCTCAGCCACGGTCTTCCTTATGTCCAGTGTAGTCCTTCCAGTGTCCGTTTGTCCAGTGTCAACATCAGGTGAAGCCACAGGTGCTCGTTTTTTTTGCACCCTTTAGAGCAGTGGTTCTCAGCCTTCCTAACGCTGCGGCCCTTTAATACAGCTCCTCACGTTGTAGTGACTGTCAACCATAAAATTATTTTCATTATTACTTCATAACTGTAACTTCGCTACTGTTATGTAAATGTAATGTAAAATTTTTCTTTTTGGAGAGAAAGGGTTGCCAAAGGGGTCGCGACCCACAGGTTGAGAAACTGCTGTAGTTAGACCTTTCTCTCTGTGCCTGGGACTCCTTGGCCAGTATGTCCCTAGGGAGTCGTGTCATTTGTGACTCTGAGCTGAACCAGATAGTCCCCTCAGCTGGGGGTGGGGGTGGGGGTAATGATGCACAGAGCGGGTCTGCTTGGAGGCCTTGCACCCCCTCATCCTGCTGAGTCTCTTGCAGTTCCCCCAGAGGAGCCCAAGCTCTCCTGCTTCCGGAAGAACCCCCTCGTCAACGCCATCTGTGAGTGGCGTCCGAGCAGCACCCCCTCTCCAACCACGAAGGCTGTGCTGTTTGCAAAGAAAATGTAAGTGGCAGGTGCGCTGTGAGCTTCCCTCTAGCTGATGCTCGATGGTGCCCTAGAGCCAAGGGAAGAAGAGCAGAGCCCTCCAGGCGGCTGTTGGTCTGACTGGACAGGACCTTTAATTTTTTTAGATTTATTTTATCTTATGTGCATGAATGTTTTGTCTGACTACATGTATGTGCACCATATGCACACCTATTGAATCTCCTAGAACAAGATTAGAGGTGGTTGTGAGCCACCATGGGGGTGCTAGCAGTCGATTCCAGGACCCTCTGCAAGAGCAACAAGTGCCTTTAACTACTGAGCCATCTCTTCAGCCCCAGGACTGATGCTTTATCAGTAGAAAGTTTTTCCAAGTCTGTCATATAACATGTGTAAGGTCATGTTTTGATTCTCAGTTATTTCAAAAATAAAAAAAAAAGAAAAAGAAAAAAAAATCCTTAGGAATAAAGGAACTGGGCCCTAGGCTCAATTCACTTTACCTTTCTTTCCCAACAGCTATGGGAAATGCACGCTGAGGTTTAGTGAGACTGATTAATTTGCTTGAGGTCATCTAGCTAGGAAGTGGTTCTAAGTGGTTGGGAAGAAAACCCAAGCCCATTTTCTATCAAAGTCCAAAGGTTTTGGGTGTTGTCCTACAGAAAGGGACAAATGGCTCTGGGGGCTTGGAATGAGGCTGATAGGCTTCTATCAGTATCTTGGCCCTGTGAGCATCATAAAGGCAGGATACAGAGAGTGGTCATGGGTGGGGGGTGTGAGGTGTGACCCATCCAGACTTTTGCCTATCTGAAGATGGCATGGAGACCTGGGGCCAGGGAGGTAGGAGTGTAATGTAGCACTCTAGAGAAACAGTAGTCTCCACCCACAAGCCACGCCTCTTACGCCTAGATATTTCCAATAACGTTTGAGTGGTCAGAGCATGATATATGATATTCCTTCTTATGGGTCCTTCTTTTTTTTTGTTTTTCTTCAGGGTTTCTCTGTATAGCCCTGGCTGTCCTGGAACTCGCTTTGTAGACCAAGTTGGCCTCGAACTCAGAAATCCGCCTGCCTCTGCCTCCCGAGTGCTGGGATTAAAGGCGTGCGCCACCACGCCTGGCCCTATGGGTCCTTCTTATGGGTCCTGGTAGTTACTACCAGTAAAACATGGTCCCAGAATATTAAGTGGAAATTCCCAGAAATAAACAAAAGCATAATTTAATTTGGGTCATTCTGAGTAACCCCGCCCACGTTGTGAATCAGCTCCTGTGCCGTTCCACGGAACTCCCGATCATCTGTCTGCCAGTGTTTGTGTTCATTAAGCCTGGACCTAGGACGAGATCATGCAGCGATCCAGAGCTCAAGAGCACAAAACATGAGAGCCAGAGGTTCACCTGGGAGCCTGGCAGTACTGCAGGGTACAGGGAAGACATGGTGTACCAGGGTAGGCCCTGCTACTCTAAAGTCTCACGTCTCTCACCGAAGGGTCTTGGAAATACCCCTAGCAGATGGGGGAGAATTTCCACATTACAAAACCACTGTGGCGACCAGCAGGGGCTGAGCCCGAGGTTCTTATCTGTGTCTGAGGTTGCTCCCTTGTTTTCTAGTGGCAGAGAAAGTGGAAGTGGGTGAGATCTCAGGTTTCCGGGTCCGCTGGGATGGTTTCTGACTTCCCTTGGCCATCTTCAGTCTTCGGAGTTCTTTTCTATTTTCCCCATTCCCCCTGTTCCCGTTTACCTGTGTGCTTTGGTGATTTGCCAGCATTTCTGCTGTATCACCTGAGGGCAGGTCTTTGTGCCCTGGGACAGGGAAGGGCTTTTCCTATTCATTTCTGTATGTATCCTTTATAGTTCGAAGGACAAGACCCAGGAAGGGAATGAGACCAGAGAGGCCTTCTCCTCTGCCTGTCCCTCATTGGCTGGGCTCTGCCAAAGATCCTATCAGATGGGCACTAATGCCTTTAGCTTTACTATTTTCTAGGGAGAAAATAAACACTTGGGTTGAAAAGCGTGCTGAAAGTCACAGACACTAATAGGAGCAGACACTGGCTGAGTTGAAGCCTAAAGGCTAGAATCAGTTTCCAAGCTTCCAATTCCTGAGCCAGACTTCTTTTTTTTCTTGAAAAACAAACCAAAATTGCTTGAATCTTTGTACCCTTCTCTGTTGTGTCCCACAGCAGCAACAGCCTGAACTGGCAGAGTGACTTCCAGGTGCCCTGCCAGTATTCTCAGCAGCTGAAAAGCTTCTCCTGCCAGGTGGAGATCCTGGAGGGTGACAAAGTATACCACATTGTGTCACTGTGCGTTGCAAACAGTGTTGGAAGCAAGTCCAGCAGCAACGTAGCGTTTCACAGCTTAGAAATGGGTAAGCGCGCTCCACCCCACAGCTGCTTCCTTCACTTCCTGATCTATCCCTGGGAGAGGCAGAGAGGATGTGCAGAGGGGCTCGAGGGCTGGGTCTTCTGGGGGCATTGCTGATAAATAGATGGGGAGAGCAGGATTCTTCCCAAGATGAACATAGGGGTGATTCCGTGAGTTTTTGCTTAGCAGGTGCAAGGCTCTGGGGTCTGTTTCCACTAAATAAATAAAACTTTAACATTTCTGGGGAGTGGTCCATGCCTAACAGTGGGGATGCCTTCGGAGCCTTTGAGGGTCTCTTCTGTACCACCTTCTATGCTCGCTGCCGCATAGAAGCCCTATTGCCTCTCCACAGTGCAGCCGGATCCACCTGCCAACCTTGTAGTATCAGCCATACCTGGAAGGCCTCACCAGCTCAAAGTCAGCTGGAAGCACCCTGAGTCCTGGGACCCGAGTTACTACTTCCTGAAGTTCCAGCTTCGATACCGACCTGAATGGTCAAAGACGTTCACCATACAGGTAATTCATTTCCTTTGTTTGGAGGTAATGTTTCGCCCTGTAGTAGCCTGGAACTCATGACAATCCACCTTCCTTAGCCTCTGCAGTTCCCAAGTGCTGTAACTAAAGTAGTATAGCCCAGCTGAGATCTAGATCGAAGCCGGAAAACGCCCCTAGGACTGAGAGGAAGTGGGAAAGAAGTAAAGTAGGTTCTGGCCCAGCTTTGCCCCTCCCGTCCTTCATAGTCTCAGGCGAGCCATTTAACTTGATGAACCGTGGCTCTGTCTTTATAAAATAAGACTAACAATGCCAGGCCAGACTCCTGACGGCCTAAGAAGAATGCCGGGTTCTGTCACCTACAATGACTTCAGAAGGCTTGAGAAGGGCTCCACCTCAGCCCCGCCCCCCTCCCGCGGGGTGGTGTGAGCTTCTGCCAAGTGGAAAGCGGGGTGGTCAAGAGGACCCTCTCCCTGTAGCATTGCCTCACCGGGGCCGCTGGGACTCACCGTGTCTCCATCCTCAGCTCCCGGTGGCCCAGTACCAGTACGTCATCCACGATGCGTTGCAAGGAGTGAAGCACGTGGTCCAGGTCCGTGGGAAGGAGGATCTTAACCTCGGCCAGTGGAGCGAATGGTCCCCAGAGGTCACGGGCACTCCTTGGATAGGTACCTGGGTCTACTCGGAGGGAGGATGGGACAGCTTTCAGCTTGTGAGTCTATCAGCCATCTTGTACTGTATAGCAAAGCAAGCTAAGTCGGTCAATGCGCGCACTTCATTTCAGTTCATCGAGAAAGTGCTTCATTCAGTCCAGGCAGCCTTGGAACTTACTATGTAGTCAACATGACCTTGAATTTCTGGTTCTCCTTCCTCCATCTCCTGAGTATGGGGTCACTCTGTGTGCCACAATACCTAGCATTATTTGCCCAAGTCTGGTGTGTGTGTGTGTGTGTGTGTCTGTGTGTCAGGAGGGTTAGGGTGCTAGCTGCCCATGTTTTTGATGGTGGAGCTCACTGGGTTTTTTTTCTCCTTATACACTATACATCTTCTGTCCTTCTAGTAGGTGAGCCTCGGCAGCAGGGCAAAGGATTATAGGTGCAGTTAATTGACTCAGGCTATTTATCTTCAGGAATCAACAAAGTAATAATGCTTTGAGGGACGTAATGAAATCTCCCAAAGCACGTGCATGGTCACCTTTCACTGCTATGACAAAGCTCTGGGTTTGAGGTGAGGCAGAACATCACTGCAGAGAAGGGATGATAGACCCGAACTGTTTACCTCCGGATGTGGAAGCAGAGAACAGGAGAGTAGACTATGACGAGGGTGTACCCAGTGACCCCCTTCCTCCAACTAAGCCCCACCCTCAAGTTTCCATCTCTCAGTAATATCAAACTGAGATTCCAAGTCAGATCAAAGGTGTACACCTTTCATCCCAGCACTGGGGAAACAGAGGCAGGTGGATCTCTGTGAGTGAGTTTGAGGTCAGCCTGGTCTCCATAGGTTGTTCTAGGACAGCCAGACCTACAGAATGAAAAGCAACCATGACAATAATTTCATCAAGAGATTAAAGTCACAGCCAGCATCTCCCTCTGTGTAGTTCATTGTGTTAAGATGAAACCTAGGTGGACTTTAACCCCAACACTAGGGAGGTGGATCTCTGCGAGGCCAGGCTGCTCTACACAGCGAGTTCCAGGACAGCTAGGGATACAGAGAAAAACCCTGTCTCGAAAAAACAAAAAAGACAAAGCCCACAACATGTGAGTGTGGAGTGTATTTCAATCCAAACCTAACGAACGACATGCTTCTGACAAAGCAGAAATTCCAGGGTGACTCAGGGGAGATAACAACGGCAACCCCCGGGCCCTCTTCTGCACAGTATGGACACACACACACACACACACACACACACACACACACACACGGGTTTTTTTTTGTTGTTTTTTTGTTTTTTTGTTTTTGGTTTTTCGAGACAGGGTTTCTCTGTATAGCTGTGGCTGTCCTGGAACTCACTTTGTAGACCAGGCTGGCCTCGAACTCAGAAATCCACCTGCCTCTGCCTCCCAAGTGCTGGGATTAAAGGCGTGCGCCACCATGCCCGGCTCACACACGGGTTTTGTTAGAGTCCTAGCCCCTACTGTTTCCTTTGCTGGGCTATGGAACTCAAAGTATTAGATATGATAAAGTATTCTACCACGGATCTATATCCTTGGCCTGGTCCAAAAAACAGCTTCTTCAAAAATTTCTTTTAAGTGTGGTGGTGGCAGAGGCACTCTGTGAGTTCAAGGACAGCCTGATCTACATAGTTAGATCCTGTTTCAAAACAAACAACTACAACAAAAACCCAAGGTTTGTCTGTTTGTTTGTTTTTTATTGGGGTACAGTGTGCATGGCGTAAAATTTACTTGTAAAACTCTTTTGCAGGAGATATTTGAGAAGGGCTTTATTATGTGTTCTGCCCTTGAACTCTGGTTTTACATGGCCTCCTGAGGACTAGGATTATAGGCGTGAGCCACCATGCCTTGTTATTATAAGTGTTTTTGTTTGTTTTGTGTTTGGAGGCCAGAGGTCAACCGGCTGTGCTATTCCTTGTATACTATAGCCATCGGTTTTTGCTATAAGTTTTCCCAGTGGCCTGCTGCTTGCTGAGTGGGCTGGGCTGGAGGGGCAGAGAGCTTCTGGGATGTTCCTGGCCCACCTCCCTAGCTGTCTGCCCCAGTGCTAAGATCACACAGTCAGCCTCTCTCCCATGCCAGTTCTGTTTTTTTCTAACATGGATTCTGGGGCATTGCGCGTACACCGCCAGCCCTGTTTTAATCGTTGCACAGTGGTGTTAAGTACATTCGTAGTGCAGCCCATCAGTGTCCACCATCCATCCCTACATCATTTGCATCTTGCAGAACTGGAATCTCTCTACCTTGAACGGTTACTTTCCATCCCCGTCCCTTTCCTAGCTCCTAGGACGTCCATCCTACTTTGTTTCTGAGTTTGACCACCTTAAACACTTCGAGTAAGTGGGTTGTACGGAAACCTTTTGTGTCTGACTTATCTCACTTTGCGCAGTGCCTTCAAGGTCCACTCAAACTGTGGTGTGAGCTAGAATTTCCTTCCTGTTGGAGGCTGGGAGTGTCCTGCTGTACACAAACATCATGCTGCATGTCCCTGAATTTGACAGCGGACGCTTGGGCTGCCTCTGCCTTTTGGTGTGTGGCTGACATTGCTATCTATGAGACAGGGCATTACTGTTTCTGGCCTAGAATGCACTGTGTAGACCAGGCTGCTCTCAAACTCATAGAGATCCACTTGCCTCTGCTTCCCAAGTGCTGCGATGAAAAAGGTTCCAGTTTTCCTTCAACTTATCAAAACCGGCATTCTGTCTGTTTGTCTGTCTCTCCTCCCCCTTTCCCGTGTGTGTGTGTGTGTGTGTGTGTGTGTGTGTGTGTGTGTGTGTGTGTGTGCACGCACTCGCATCAGGAGTTGGAAGCCTGCACATAATACAGTTATTTTATACTTCAAGAAAACCTTTATAACTCCCTGTTATAGTCCCTCACAGGGGAAACTGCACAGGCTTGTATCTTGGGTAGGAGGAGGCACTTGGTCTAGAAACCCACTGCCTCAGTTTCCCTGCTTTAGGAAACAAATTGGCAGGGAAAGTGGGGGAGGGGAGTCCAAACCCACACCTCCCTTGTAGCTGTGGCCATCTTGCCTGGCTTTGGAGGTCGGCTTCAGCTCTGACTCCTTTCACAAGTGAAAAGGTTGGGAGGTTAGAGGGAAGATATCTGAAGATATCTCCTCTCCTGCGGGGGCCTTCGGCAGGAGGTCACAGTAACTATCAGGACAGGATGCTCCAGCAAGCTGAGTCCCCACAGTCTGGACTCTGGGCAGCTACAGACGAATTTGGTCCTCTTCATAGAATCCTCATGGGGCTTTTGTGGGTTCAAGGGTTCTGGGCTGCAGTCTCTGCTCAGTCCAGCTCTCTCCTCAGCACCTCCCCCACTCGCCCCCCCCCCTCNCAAAAAAAAAAAAAAACCAAAAAAACAAACTCAGCACCTGCCTCCCGGAGCCTTGGGACTTCAGTGACCTGGAAAGTGGCATTTACAGAGCAGGCTGTGAGCTGGCTTCCACCCAGGACTCCACTCCTCCTGCCTCCAACCTCCCTAGTGCTAGGATTATAGGAGTGTCCCCCAGGCCGATGCCACCCTGCCCAATTTATACAGTGCTGAGGGTCAAACTGAGCTACATCCTTTGATCCAAAGCCCTTATTTTAAAGCTTTTAAAAATGTTTACTGTTGGAGCCAGACAGACTTGGTTTAAGCCACTATGGGAGCTGAGGAGACACTTTCCTGTGGAGAGACAGAAGACTGACAGGGCTTGGTGTCTGCCAGCCCCAGTCCAGGTTCAGGGAGAGGGAAGTAGGGCACTTGGTGTTTTCTGGCACGGGACACACTTGCGTGGGCACCCACATAAAAGCACACACTCACACACATACATGGGGGGGTAATAAACATGCAAAGCTACAGATTTGCCACTTTCTATTAACTTTGAGAAAGTTGTTTTCCTTTTCTTGCCTCAGTTTCTCCGTCTTTACATGTTTTAAAGATGTCTTTGTTTTCAGTATGTGTGCCTGTGAGTGTAGGGGTGGGGGTCAGAGGAGACCTTCCAGGCAAGGATTCTCTCCTTTCCCAGAAGCTCAGGGGTGGTGTTCTGAGGAAGCTTGCTGGTACTCCCCATACTGATTTATTTGTTTTAATTTTTATTTGATGTGTATGGGTCTTTTGCCTGCACGTATGTAAGTATGCCACATGTGTGCCTGGTGCCCATGGAGGTAGAAAATGCACTGGATCCCCTGGAACTGGAGTTACAGATGATTTTGGGATGCTGGGAACTAAACCTAGGTTTCTTCCAAGAGCGAGCGGCAAGTGCTCTTACCTGCTGAGCCATCTCTCCAGCCCCACTCCCCATCTTTAAAGTGAAGATTCCAGTCAAGTGTGATGGTTCACATCTGTAATCAAGCACTTGAGAGGCTACAACAGGAGGATTGCTGTGAGTTCCAGATTGGCCTCCACTTCAGAATGAGACCCTGTCTCAAAGATCAAAACAGCAATGACAAAAACACTGGGCATTGTGTCCTGTGCTTGTATCCCAGCACCTGGGTGACAAAGGTGGGAGAGTTAACCTAAATTTGGAGTCAGCCTGAATTATATAGTGAGTTCCAGGGCAGTTGAGCTAAAATTATGTGAGAATTTGTTTCAAAACCAAACAACATCAACCAAAAAACAAAACAAAACAAAACAAAACAAATACCCTCTCACCCACACAGAACCTGTGGGGAGCCTGGCATGGTGTTTTACACTTGTCATCCCAGTATTTAAGAAAATTGGATTTGCTGGATAGTAGTGGCACACACCTTTAATTCCAGCACTCAGGAGACAGTGTCAGATGGATTCTGTGATTTCAAAGCCAGCCTGGTCTATAGAGGATACCCTGTATTCAGGGTACACAGAGAAACCCTTTCTCACCCCCTCTCCCAACTAATAAAAAATTAAAAAATAAATAAAAAATAAAATTGAATTCAAGGTCAAAGGTCAGGCTGGTCTACATAGTAAGTTCCAAGCCATATAGGCTATATAGAGAGAGACCTTGTCTTCCAAAGCCAATCCATCCATTCACACATGTACACAGTCCTAGTGGGACGCAATGAGGCTTGTTGCCAGTGCTCTGAGACCTGTAGGGCAATAAAAAGGTTTCCAAGGGCTTGAAAAAGGTTCCATGTGATATTGAACTTGTCTGGGTCGGGGAACCTCTGGGCCGAACGGCTATCAGTGCTTGGACCTATTTTTCTATTTACTGCTGCTGTCATCTCCTGGTTTTAGCTTTGACTCTAGCACCAGCCAACCCCATGCTCTGATGGGCTTCACACACCCTTCTGTGCACACCCTCTGTACACACCCTTCTGTACACACCCTTCTGTGCACACCCTTCTGTACACACCCTTCTGTGCACACCTTTCTGTGTACACCCTTCTGTGGGTTGAACTCTTCTCATTATGCTAAGTTGGGAGGAGCACAAAGGTATGAGGTGGGTCCTCGCCCCAATTAGAAGTTCAATTCTGAGTTAAAAACGAAACACTTGAATCTGTTTACTGAACGGGAGAGACCCGGAAGAAAGTTGTGGAGGTCCCACGACACACCACCAGAGAGGAAGACCTCCACCACCTCGGGCGACCTTTAAGAGAGGGTTCGTCGTCGTTGTCCAGTGGGACAGGAGACGGGGAATCACTAATACAATAAGAGGTCTCAACCCCTGTGACTTTCAGAATGCTTGGTGGTATTTTTAACTTCTTAGTGGAAAAAAGGCTGAGATGATGAGAGATTCTGAGTCATTCCATCCCTTGCCTGGCAAGGTTCAGAGCTGGTCCCTCAGGCCCCATTCTGGGCCTGCCCTCAAGTTTGATTTCTGTGGAAGGCAGTTCCCATGAAGGGAGTGGCCTCCGCCACAGCTGTCCTTGACTCCCTTTTTATCAGGGTGTCTGGCACGCACGAGTCACTTCATGTATTTTATTGCAGAAAGACCAGCTCAAAGAGTTAGTGGTCAGAGTGCCCTATCCTGCGATGTGTATCACCCTGACCTTTCCCTTTCTGTATACATATATGGCAATATATAACATATGATCATATAAACGAGTTTTAGAAACTTTGGATCAAAGCATGTTTTGTTTTGTTTTTCGAGACAGGGTTTCTCTGTGTAGCCCTGGCTGTCCTGGAACTCACTTTGTAGACCAGGCTGGCCTCAAACTCAGAAATCTGCCTGCCTCTGCCTATGGCTGTGCGCCACGTCCACACAGTGCCTGCAGAGGCTGGTCAGATGTACTGAGGAGGCATGGGAGGTGCAGAGGGTTAGAAGCCACTATGTGGGTGATGGGAATTAAACCTGGGTCTTCTGGAAAAGCAGCCAGTGTCATAACCACTTAAAACTCGAAGTTTTACTTTGTGTGTGTGTGTGTTTTGTTTTGTTTCTGAGACACCATCTTATTGTGTAACCCTGGCTGGCTTGAGATGCTCTAGGAAGACCAGGCTGGCTTCTATTTCCCAAGTCCTGGGCTTAAAGGAGTGCTCCTTGAACTTTTATTTTTAGTAGATACAGAATAATCAGGCAGAGTTGTGGGAACATGTAATGTTTCCATACACATTTACATCATGTAATGTGAAACAGGCTTCCCCCCACCCCCACCCCGGCCACTGTGTAATATGGCTTTATCATAATTGACATAGCTAGTCCCCTAGTATTGGAGAGTTCTGGATTCTTAGCATTCTGCTTTAAAAAAAATTATGGATTTTACTGAAAAAAAATTTTTTTTGAAACAGGATCTCCTCTGTACGAGCCTCAAACTTGAGGCACCCTTCCTTCTGTGCATCCTGAGTGTTAGTTAGGGTTACAGGTGGCGCCATTCCCTGCTTACTGTGATGGTTACAGGTGGCGCCATTCCCTGCGCACTGTCATGCTCTGGATTGCTCTGACTGGGTTCCAGGGTCCATGAGTCACTAACCCTTCCTTCTACCAACAGAGCCCACGACCACCCCGGCAGTGAGCCTCTGGAACCCCACACAGGTGAGCTTGCCCCCAGAAAGGGCCAGGAGGGCATGCACTGTCCCAAGTCTTGTTTCAGTGCCAGCTGGGCCTTCCAGAGATGTGGCCGTCAAGTGCCATCTGCCTGGCCCTGGTGGCTACTGTTTCATCCCGAGGTCTTTGGATACCACTGACAGCTTAGTCTGAGACCAGATTCAATTTATCTTAGCCCTCCCCTGTGGCAGCCTGGTATCATGAAGTATTGGAAAGCGGATTACGGTTGAAGCTGCTTAACAAATTCCTTTACTAATCCAATTTCCCACCTCTCTCCTGAGTGGTCCTTAATTCCCTCAACAAGAAGCTGGAGTCTTTGTTCCTCTGCTCCCAAAACACAAAGAAGGAGGCAGGGGTCTGGGCCTCACACACAGAACTACGCAGGGCTGTCCTAGAAGGGATGTCCTTAGGGCACTGTCCTTGTGGGGCTATCTGGTGTCTTCATAGGCAAAGGCAGATGAGCCCTTGCCTGTCTCTCAGGCCAGAGAGTTCCAGGTAGGTCCTAGGGGAACTGACACTAGCTAAGACTGGCCACCCATTCCACTGTGTGGGTGATATCTCTCAGATCTAGAAGCAGGCGGTAAATCCACCTGGACTCAGAAATCTGCCCACCACACAGCTGGCTAGTGCTAAGTGCAGGTGGGGTGCTAGGACTGGCTCTTCCCGGGAGGCTACCACCATGCCCGGCAACAGACCTCATGGACAGTGGCTGTGTTTACCGAGCACATCCTGTGTGTCTTTGGCAGAGACATGGGTGGAAAGAACTCCACCTGGCACAGGGGAAGCGAGTACACAAATAACACCAGTGACAGATAGGCGGTCGATGAAGGTCGGGCACAGAGAGGTTCATTGAGGACACAGAAAGGAGGTGGTGGCTTTGTGGAAGACGTGTAGAAGTCCCTATGAAGGCTGGGCAGGCTAATGGTGAAGGTCATCTCTCCTAGGTCTCTGTTGAAGACTATTACAACCATGAGGATCAGTACGGAAGTTCTACAGAAGCTAGTATCCTCGGTAAGTGCTAGTGTCTTGCTATTCCTCTGGCCTGCAGAAAAGCTCTCACGTGGACACTTAGCAGCTGATCAGAGGCAACGATCTTCCATTGTTTTTATATAAGTCTTCGCAGTCCTGGGGACTGAACCTAGGTCCTCATGCTAGCTGAACCCGCCACAGGTGAGCACCAGCTTGCCTGTCACTGCTCCATACGCTCAGTTGTCGTTGTTTGCCAAGATACAGTGAGTCCCGTGCGATGAGTGGCACAGATCAGTCCACGGTATGGCTGAGTAGACTGTGAGTGTCATTGCTGGAGACCTAAACGGAGCGTCCGTGGACGGACACCTGTTTGCATAGGTGCACTGGCTCAGCCAAGAGCGAGTGGCCTCTCTTTAGGGACTAGGCAGGAAAGGGGCTCAGGGAAGGTGGACAGAACACTCTGGTCAGGAAGGGAGATCTGTGGGGAGTCCTGCAGGAGGAGGGACATGGCTGTCTGTGGCTTGACTGCCAAGTTGGGAATAGGCCAGAGATGACATCCCAGTGGAGAAATTGCTTTCAAATACTTATTGAAAGCCCCCAAGTCTCCCTGACTCGGTCCCAGTGACTACCACAGTGTCCTAAGAGCCTCTGTCTCTCATGGCCTTCTGCCTGGAGCCGGGGTAAAGGATACCAGGGAAGCCACTCTGAGCGTGAATGGCCCTTTGGTTGGCTGCAGTGGGCATCAGCCCCATATGAGCTCTGGAATGGTGCAGTGTCTCTCAGTCACTGTGGGAGGAGTCGGTGCAGTGCCTCGACAGAATTCTGCTGCCATCCAGAGCTGCTCGGCTTCTAGTATCTACTACCTGACTCTCTTTTCCCTCTTTCCTTCCTTTTGTCCTGTCCCCTTCCCCTGTCCCGTCCTTTTCTCTATCATTCCCCTCTGCTGCCCACAGCCCCAGTACAAGAATCCTCGTTCATGTCCCTGTCCACATTCCTGGTAGCTGGAGGAAGCCTGGTGTTTGGGTTGCTTCTCTGTGTCTTCATCATCCTGAGGTGAGATGGGTCCCGGGGCTCTGGGCTGTATGTACTCTTGTGTCTTAGCTTTCATCACAACCTAAGGAACTTCGTTCATTCATTTCTTCATTCAGCAAATGTACACAGAACACACTGTGTCCTGGTTCAGGTGCTGCAGGAGGCCAGGGGACAGGACGGGTACTGTGTAGTGAGGAAGCCAGTCCCTGACAAGGAAGTGCTGACATGGGCAGAGCTACAGTAGCACAGGCAGGGGGAGGAGCGGGTAGGGGAGGAGAACCGTGTCAGAGACTTCTAGCTCCTGAGGCCCACACATGAGCCCTGAACTGGCCTGACAAGAAACACACAGAACCACATCAGGCTGTGCTCAGCTCAGGGCTGTTCTTGTTCTGATCCTCATTTTCAGTGCTGGAGTTCAAACCCATGGCTAGTCAGGAGCTCTGGCATTGAGCTGTGCCCCTGGCCCTAAATAACGATTTTCCTGTGAAGGAGGAAACGAATGCTGAAAGAGGCAGTGTGGGTACACCTAGCACAGGGCACAAAGCTTGCTTATTGGATGGGGCCTTAAGGGTCATGCAGTCAAATTCTTTAACCAACCAATAAGGAAACGGCCCTAAGGGTTGTCCAAGGATCCAGGGCTGCATGACATGCTCTGTAGACACTAGCCCATGGACCACGTCTATATAGGCTGAGGTAAGCCAGTTGGCCCTACAAGGCACTTACATGTGCTAATAGAGGCATAGAGACCAGTTTGCTTGCCTGTGGCTTAGTTAGGCTCAGACACTGGCTGCTGGCAGCCCATGTAGCCTCCAAGGCACTGGCAGGGAAGTGCCTGTGCTAAGAACACACCAGCAAGCCCGGGGTGGTGGTGCACACCTTTAATCCCAGCACTCGGGAGGCAGAGGCAGGCAGATTTCTGAGTTCGAGGCCATCCTGGTCTACAGAGTGAGTTCCAGGACAGCCAGGGTTACACAGAGAAACCCTGTCTCGAAAAACCGGAAAAAAAAAAAAAAAAGATCAGCATTTCATTTCTTACCTGCTATGTTTCTTTGTTCCATATAAGGCAGATTTATTAGTAAAAGAGGCCAGTTTGCTTGTTTTAGTTTAGTTCAGTTTTTTTTTTTTTTTTTTTTTTTTTTTTGAGACAGTCTTAGCATGAAGCCCAGGCTGGTCTCAAACTCTTCATCCTCCTGTCTCTACTTCCCAAGTGTTGGGATTATAGGCAGTATAGGCAGGTGACACTTGCCTGATAAGACTAGTAATTTGTCTGGTGGCACATGCCTTTGATCCCAGTGCTCAGAAATGAGAGACAGGCAAATCTCTGAGTTCAAGGCCAGCCTTGTCTACAAAGTAAGTTCCAGGACAGCCAGGGCTACACAGAGAAACCCTGTTGTCTTGAAAAAACCAACCCCTCCTCCCCACCAACAAAATAAAACAAAACAACCTAGTAATTTCAAATAATGAAAACATTCTCTATCTTTTAAGACTCCGTAGCAAGAAAAGACTTTCACTTAGAATCAGGGAGTTAAAAGCCGGCTGAGCTACAGAGACTGGGTTGTACATGTGGTAGGCGTTTGACATTTTGCCAGTCAGGATAGCATAGTTTTAGAATATTTAGTTTATGTCCTGTGCTAAATAGTTTTCTAAATATTTCTCTAGCAACGTTAGAGAAAATGAAAACAACTAAAATATACTACCATCAAAAGTTTGCCCTTTCTTAAGGGAAGGTCACAATTATGGGGATTAGCTCTCCTGGGACTGAGAAAACAGGCCTCTGCTAACAGTTATTTTTCTGCTCATTTTCCTGGAATGGACTTACACCATTAACTGTATACCCACAGCTTAAAACTCAACCATAAAAGCCAAGTGTAGTGGCACATGACAACAGTCCTAGCCCTGGGGAGGCTGGGGCAGGAGGATCTCTGTGAATTCCAGTCCAGGATGATCTGCATAGGGAGTTTTAGGGGGCCACCTAATGAGGGGCCACCTGACCCTAACAAATAGAGGAAAATAACCCAACAAAACAAACACAAACAAACAACGTCATTTTGAACTAGTTACAAAGTCCCATTCCGATATTTCTTAAATTGCTGCTGGGTGGGATAGAATCCTAGCCTAGAATCCCAGGCCAAGGCAGCAGGAAAATTGTGCGGTTAAGGCCAGGAGGAGCTACAGACTGAGATCTAGTCCCCCAAATAAGTTAGTTAATGGTTTTGTGTTGGGCTGTGTTGGTAGCCGTCCAGGGGAGCATGCCGTCCACCGACTGCAGATTAGGCACATCAATTGGCCACTCCCAGGCCTCTAGGTCCTGTTCATCTGTGCCCATGATAGGTATAAGCATCTTCAACTGGTTTAGTGATTCTCAGGAAGAATGTTTCAAAAGGAAAGTGCGGTTCTCTAGTTTATATTTTGTCTCACTTACTGTTCTCTTACTGTGAGAAGACACCATGATCAGAACAACTTATTTTTTTTTTAAAGATTTATTTATTTATTATATGTAAGCACAATGTAGCTGTCTTCAGACACTCCAGAAGAGGGCACCAAATCTTGTTACGGATGGTTGTGAACCACCATGTGGTTGCTGGGATTTGAACTCAGGACCTTCAGAAGAGCAGTCAGTGCTCTTAACCGCTGAGCCATCTCTCCAGCCCCCAGCACAACTTATAAAAGGAAGAATTTAACTGAGGACTTGCTTACAGTTTCATTAGTTTAGTCTATGATGTTGGGAAACCTGGGCAATGGGTAGGTATGGTGCTGGTGCTGGAGCTGGAGCTAGAGGTGGAGCCGAGGGCTCCCATCTGATCTGCAGAGAGATGGGGCTGGGGTGGAGGCGCTGAATATGGTGATGGTTTTTGAACCCTCCTACACCTCCTCCTGCAAGGCCACACCTTCTAATCTTACCATACAGTTGTAATAACTTGGGAGCAAGCATGTAAACACATGTGCCAATGGGGGCCATCCTCATTCAAACCACCACTATTTGGAAGGATTAGAAGGATTTAGAAGTGTGGCCTTGTTGGAGGAAGTGTGTCACTGGGGGTGGGGGGGACTTGAGGTTTTAAAAGCCCATGCCAGTCCCACTGTTTCTCTCTGTCTCTGCCTAAGGATCAGAATGTAGCTCTCAGCCTCTTTTCTACGCCTGCCATGTCTGCTGTCGTGCTCCCCCCACCCAGTTAAATGTGGTGGTCATTCCAGTCACAGAGATTGTTCCTATATTGTGTTTAAAAGATCAGTAAGAATTGTGCTTTATTATAGATAATTTGCTAAGAGTCTAGAGCTTAATGAACGCTAGTCAAGTGCTCTACCACTGAGCTATCTCTCCAGCCCCTCTGCATGTGTGTGTGTGACTTTACGATTACTTGCCACAATTATTCTGTATCTATAACTCTAAATTCTGGGCTGGAGAGATGGCTCAGCAGTTAAGAACACTTACTATCCTTGCATAGGCTCTGAGCTGGTTCTCAGCATCTGCACTGGGTGGCTTACACCACCTGTAACTCTAGCACCGGGGATCCAATACCTTCTTCTAGCTTGTATTTACAAGCACATACCCACACACAGGCACACATAACTATGATTAAAAAAATAAATAAATAAAAACCTTTGAATCCTACCTTTTCAAAAACATTTTCACTTTGTAAATATTTTCACGTTCTTTGTAAACTTCACATTCATTAGCAATAGGCTTCTCTTGTAAGTACAGATTCCCAGGTTAATTGTTCTCAGGCACTGGAAGATGTTTTGTTTTTTACAGAACAGCACGGTGCTGGACATCTTTGTGCCTAAAGTTCTTCCGCGTTTATATCATTGTCTTAGTCACTATTCTATCACGGCAGCAGACATGGCAGGCGTGGAGAAGAGGCTGAGAGCTACATTCTGATCCTTAGGCAGAGACAGATAGAAACAGTGGGACTGGCATGGGCTTTTAAAACCTCAAGGTCCCCCCCCACCAGTGACACACTTCCTCCAACAAGGCCACACCTCTAAATCCTTCTAATCCTTTCAAATAGTACCACTCCCTGATGACTAAGCATTCAAATCTATGAGTCTATGGGGGCCATTTTTATTCAGACCACCACAGTCATTTTTAGGGTCTGTTCCCAGAACATGAGTTCCTGGGTCTGAATGCTTTGCTATCCGTGGTGTAGCAGCCTGTCCTCAATCCTTTCACAGGGAGAATTCCACTCAGCAACTGAGCAAGCTCCCCTTCGCAACAACTGGGCTCTCTTCCTGAAGCCAAATAACATTCTGCAGATTGTTTACGTTGCTTGGATAGCAGGCCAAGAGCCAATGGCAGATTCAGAGCCAGCTATCAATCATTTATCATAACAAGAACAAGGAATAATCTGCTGGTTTCAAGCTCCCCCAAAATGCCCAACTCTTGTTTATGACATTGGCTTTCCCTCCTAGCACTTCCTTAGGTAATGGCAGTTAATGGAATTAGGGGGGAGAGGGTCACCTTATTCTCACTTTGGAGTCAGTACACAGCAAGTCAGCCATAGAAGTCAAAGGGAGGAGAGGAGGCCCTGGTTCAGCACACCTCGCCAAGGGCCCCTTGGGAAGGAGCCCCTGTCATACCTTTGCAGATCTGTATCTGCGGCTCAGCTTTCTTCCAGCTGTCAGGTGACTCTCTCATGGTTATTGAGCCTGGCCCTGGGCCCAGACATCGCACGGAGGAGGCTGTGATGGGGTCGATGCCTATCTCTTCCGGCTTACCACTGACTTTCCTGTCAGATAAGTCAACACATGCCCAGTGGTGCCCCTGTCAGAGGGTGCAGTCTCTCCCTGCTGGGGTGTGGTGGGTGGAGGTGTCTGGAGATTGAGGATGGTAATACTGAATATAGAGGGCTGGAGAGAGTGCTACTAGGGACCACACAGCCTGTTCTCTGCTGTCCATTGCAGGCTGTGAGAGTGATTGGCTCCTGACAGCCTTAGTTGGACTGAGTTTCATATTCCTTCCCCACTGAAAGAATATTCTCTTCTTTAAAAAAAAAGTTTGTTTGTTTGTTTGTTTATTTATTTACTGTATATGAGTATACTGTAGTTGTCTTCAGATACACCAGAAGAGGACATCAGATCCCATTACAAATGGCTGTGAGCCACCATGTGGTTGCTGGGAATTGAACTCAGGACCTCTGGAAGAGCAGTCAGTGTTCTTAACCGCTGAGCCATCTCTGCCACCTTCCTTCCTTCCTTCCTTCCTTCCTTCCTTCCTTCCTTCCTTCCTTCCTCCCTCCCTCCCTCCCTCCCTCCCTCTCCCTCCCTCCCTCTCTCTCTCTCTCTCTCTTTCTTTTTTTTTTTTTTTTTTTTTACATGAATGGATAGAGACCTGTTGATGTGAGCCCAATAGACAGCCTCTGGCCCCAGGCAGATTGAGGACGTGTCAGGTGATTTTTGAAGTGCATAAAGGAACACTTCCATTTCTCTCCCTTTGTAAGTTAGATAAGCTCTTGAGGTGGTTTTGAAACTCACCAGCTCTTCAGGGTGTTGTGGAACCTCTGGGGATGATGTAGGATCCATATAGTCGGCATTTCTGTAAGCCGAACCCAAGCACACCTAACCAATTGAGGCAGCAGCAGCTAGGGTTTCTCACCATGCCTTTGGCCTGGGAGGAGTCTAAGGTCTATTTGTTTTTGTGTGTTTGTATAAAGACTCAAGCAGAAATGGAAGTCACAGGCTGAGAAGGAAAGCAAGACCACCTCTCCTGCACCCCCGCCGTATTCCTTGGGCCCGCTAAAGCCGACCTTCCTTCTGGTTCCTCTCCTCACCCCACACAACTCTGGGTCTGACAATACCGCAAGCCACAGCTGCCTGGGTGTCAGGGACGCACAGAGCCCTTAAGACAACGGCAACAGAGACTACTTATTCCCCAAATAATCGTCTGGATGGTACCTGGCAGCTGGCAGGGCACCATGAGATCAGCACACAAGTTTCTCCCCGCCGGTCCCATCCACCTGGGTTGGGGTGGGGCGGGCGGGGCTGCAGCTTCACGAACCCACAAGAGCTCTGCACAGGTTCTGAGTGAGTTCAGACTGGTGCTGCATAGGCTCCGAAGGAAGGAAGGGGTTGTGAGGAACACAAGCCATCGTGAAGAGAGCCTGCGATGACTGACTAGAGATGCCCGTCAGCTCCACATCTGATAGCGGCTCACAAGCTGCATCCTCGAGAGGCCTCAGGAAAGGGCGCCAAAAGCTGCCCCAGCCGCCTCGCTCTGCCTCACTGCCCCAAGCCACCTTTTAGCTCGAACTCCTAAAGTCCAAGCACTCTGACATTCTCTTTCCGAGGACACAGAGGCCGGGCGGAAGCTTGGTTCCGGTTTACTTCTCAACATCTAGAAAGCAGCTGGGAGCCGGTGGTGGTGACAAATATCTCAGGGCCTGATGGTTTACATGAGTGACAATTTCTCATAAGCAGTTTTTAAATGTGAATGACGGTCCTAGGCACTGCTGACTGTGGAGGCTTTATTTTCCTCTTCGATCTCAGGTCTTCAGGCGAGAAGCGGAGCGGTAGTAGAGAGCGAATGGGTGTCCACCGTCCTCATGGTACTTGAGGGAGGTACGCAGTCCTGTCCCCCTACTCTCCCAGGAGAGGGATGATGGTAGGGGGTGCCTCTTCCAGGGCAGAGAGTACAACTACTTTACCCCAGCCTCGCCCATACTGGTTTCAACTGAACTGGAGCTACTAGGAAAGACGACATTCATGCAAAAAGAAAACGTTAACTAGCATGAATGCACTTTCATTTTGGTTTTAAGAGAACTGTTGCCTGTTTCAACAGTCTGGAAGAGGCCGCTCACTGTATGCTGGTGTAAGAACCCTCAAGTGCTTTAGCCTAAACGCCAAGTCAAGTGAAAATCAAGAAAAAAACAAAACAAAACAAAAAACCTCCAAAAAAAACCAAAAAAAAAAAAAAATCCAAAAACAAAAAAAAACAACCCACTGTTTCCTATAACAGAAAAGCCTTTGGTTTCATTTTGTATTTTTTTTTTTGTCTTAAAAAGTGTAAAAATAGCCTGTCCGTGCTCTGCTTCAGGGAACGAGCCTGTGAACACTCCCAGGCGCAGGCAGGAAGGGTGTCTGCTTCCTGCTACACCTCACTGCCACCTTGGCCTTTACATTTGACTAAGTCACCTCAGATGCTTTCCCTTGGGGCTTTGAGGAATCCAGTGATGTCAGTGGTCACCGAGGAGACCACAGAGCCACAGAGTGGTGCTTAGATTAAAGTGACTTCTGCAACCACAGCACCCCACACCTGCCACCTTACAGAACTATGCTGGTAACTTGCCTTTTCTGCCACCACCAGGAGACGGGCAGAGCTCAGAAGCTGTCACCCCATGCCCTCTGCTTGTCGGCTCTAGGGGCCACTCACTGAGTTAAGCATTAGTTATTTTGTTTTATTTTTTTGTGTGTGGGTTTTGTACATTTCAGGTCCCGTTGCTGTTTTAGAAAAGGCTCTGTAGGTTGACAAAAAAAAAAAAATCAGGCAGGTGTTCATGTTTATATTATTATTTTTCTTTCTTTCCTCCTTTGCTAAGCTTTTGGGACTTAAGGGTAGCAAAACTGCTGTGAAAGGGAAATTTATTAGAAATATTACAAATAGTGATCTTCAGGGGATCGGCGACTATGCCCACGCACAGTTCTTCAGTCCCTCACAGGGCTCTGCCCTCACGCTGTTACCCAAGCCAGGCAGAGCAGGCTGGTGGAAGATTGAAATCCAGATAACTCATTATCTCTGAGAGCTAAATGGCTTTGATCTCCAAGTTGTTGTTGCTTTCACTATTGTTGTAACAGGATAGCCCCCCCACCACCACCCTGGATCAAAAGGATGCTTTTTCCTTTTGACTTTTTATAAGCTAAGCCAACGAAGTCTATTTCGTCTGAGCTCCGGCTTCGTCCAGTTCACACAGGTGTATGCCCTCAGCTGCTTCTGGTCTCAAATCTGTGCTAGCTGAATAGGTGTCCCATCTTCGGGTCATTCTTACTGGAGTTTCTGCCCATAGGCTGCTTTGTCGACAGTGCCACTTAACGCCAGCATTCAGCAAATAGCCAAATGCCTGGCTTAGACAGAGATGATTTAAACATGATCGTTGTTGCATGGTAGAGAGAGGGAACACATACTGGTTCTTGTTCTAACGTGATTTTTGGTTCTTCTGGCATTAGTGAAATAGCTTTAAACTATTTCAAGGGAGACACCTTGGCCACACCCGCGACATTTGACAACAGTCCTTTCTCTCCATGAGCCTTGCCTTCTCACCTGGCTGAAAGCTCACACTGAATCTTTCCTATGTTCTTGGTGTCTTGGGAGAAAGGGGATCCAGTGTGAGCTTTACTGCCGGTGTGGGCTTGGAGTCAGCGTGGAGCAGAGCCCAGCAGGGTGGACCAGGGTTAGTTATGGTGTGCCGGTTTAAGGTTTGCCTGGTTGCTTGGGCTCCGAGCTGCAGAGTTTCCTAGCAGTTCTTTATGGCTGACCACTTCGGGGAAGATTCCCACACTCAGCTGCAGGTAGAGGTGGTGAGAAACCCGTTTTCCTTTTGAAGAGGCAGGATCATCCCAAGAGCCTACAGTGAGGTGTGGTGGGAGGGGGGGCAGGCCAGCTGGCTCGGGTCTTAGGGCTGGCACTGGGGAGGGTCTGCCAAAGGTCTCTCCAGCTTCTGCTGCTAGTGTAGTTGGGTGCCAGTTCCAGGAAGTTTCTATGGCAACCTTAGTGCTTATTAAGGAACACTGTCAGGTTTGTGAACATATGCTCAGATGGATATCTTGTTTCTAGGGAAAGGACTGGTACAGTGTGTAGCAAGCTAGAACGGACAGAGAGACTTTTTGGCAAGAGATCATATCCGTTAAACAGGATAGATACCTCAACGCTACATGTTTTTGTCTTTGAGACAATATTTTTAAGGTTTTTAACGCTCTGTTACCTGTAAGCTGATGCCTAAGACTTTCTGCAAAGTCAGTGTGTTTTTAATGCCTTTTTGCCCCATTGTTTGCTTTAAAGTGAAATTTGTAACTGTTTGAAATAAATAATTTCTAAAGCTGCACTTGAGATGTCCTTCTGCTTTGGGAACCTGTTCATTACAAGGAAAACCTTCCTTCCTTGATGAGCAAGGAGTAAAGAAGGAAGAAGGCTAACTAGTTAACTAGGACTGCCTCTGAGGACGCTGTGGCTCAGTCCTCTAACTCTCACACTAGGAAGGTACAGGCAGGAGGATTCCTCCAAGTTTGAGGCTAGTGAGGCCTTGTATTTCACTTATACTGCCCTCACAGACAGACAGACAGATAGACACACACACACACACACACACACACCACAAAACATGACACACACACACACTAAACCTGGGACTAGCAATTTCTCAAAAGGTTTTATTTAGTGAACCTTTTCCCCAAACCAAGGCCTGGGATTTCTGGAAGGAAGTCAGAGGCTCATGTATCTGTCACATTTGCTTTGTTCAGCATTACCAGATAGAGGCATGTTAGAAAAGAGAAGGAAGGCCCACTACTTAGGTGTCTACCGGACCATGGAGGTGAGGGTGGGATCCTGAGAGCCATCCCGAGCTTTCTTGGTCATCAGATGGCTGAGTCTGTCCTCCACTGAAAAAGATCTTGGGCAAGAAAAACTTGAGACCCAGCCTTCTCTATGTTCTAAACAGAAGGAAACCCATCATGTGGACGCTTGACAGGTAAGAGTAGGGGTGGCTGCTGAGGACCAGCCTCAGCTTGGTCTGGGTTCTGAGAGAAGGGGTGTCTGGGAGCAGTAAAACAAATGACTGGAAGTCAAATTGTGGGTCCAAGCTGGCTCTGGTTGAGCCAGCTAGCTTTCTGCTAGCTGAGAGAGACCACTCTCTCTGCTAATAAACATTCTAAAACCTCTCTGGATAGCTCATGGGTTTTCTGACCAAAGTCAGAAAAGCTACTATTAAAAAAAAAAAATCTTGGATATTCTATCCAAATCAGAAATCTTGTTTGAAATTTTTAAAAATTAATTCTTGGGTTTTCCAATCAAAATCAGAAAAGAAAAAAAAAATCTCAAAGAGCCCGGTTCGCTCTTCAGACAACCTTCTCTGAATAGAAAACATTGTAAAAGAGCGACGTTAGCTCTCTAAGTAACTCTTGGCGGTCAGAAATGCCATTAGAAAAAAATTCTAAAAAGCTGTGTTTGCTTTCCATGACTTTCCTGACTAAAATCAGGAATCCTGTTTGAAAAACAAACAAACAAACAAACAAACAAAAAACTAGAAGAGCTGTGTTCCCTCCCCAGAGATCTTCAGACAGCTCAGCTCTCCTGGTAGAGAAAAATTCTAAAAACTGCTATCGCTTTTTGCCAGCTCATCTCATGCAGACCAAAAGCCTAGCTTTTTATTTACATATCAATTCAGTTATTTATTCCAGGTTCCCTCTTGACCACCCCAGGGAATCCACACTCCATGACCTTAGCCCCTTGACTCATAGGAAAAGGATAGCAAGTACATTTTTTTTCCTTTTCTCTTTTCTTAACATTGCAGAAGAATTCAGCGATCTTCCCGCCTCTGTAAATGTAGCTGGTTGGGACCTTGTCCTGAAAGTACCATCTCCCACCGCTCCTGGACATAAATTCGCTCTGACCCAGGCTGGCCTTGAACTCAAGAATCTGCCTGCATTTGTATCTGCCTGTCTTTGCATCTCTCTGACAAGCCAGCTCATAGTGTAGTCGCCTCTGTTCCCGAAGCTCCTTATACAATTCATATCGCATTTTATATGTTTGCATAGTTGAGAAATTATACATTTCTGAACATGTTTTTAGAGTTCTTTCCCATAGTCTTCAGGGCTGTCCTGAAAAACCCAGTGTTTACCATTTTGCTGAGACATTAGTCACAACACCTTCCCATCCTGGACTCATGGTGTCTCTGATTATCATAGAGTCATTAACGTTAACAGGGAGGACTTTCCTTGGAGGAACGTGAAAATATGTTCATTATTATACAAACAAGCCTTACGCCCGCAGCAGCCATCAACTCTCACAGAGGTCCATGCCTGCTGGCCCTGTTCCAAGGGGCAGGAACCATGTCATTCTGACCCTACCAAGGCCATGCCAACTCAGTGGGTAGCACCCACTGCTTTTCACTTGGACCCCTGTTTCCACAGCACAGCTGTTCTTCTCCACCCCAAGGCAGGTGCTGTTTCCTTAGTATGAGCTCTGGTCTCATAGCTGTTGGTAACCTTGATGCCCCTTTCTGCAGCCGTGTCCTCTCCAACCCTGGACCACTCTCTCCAGCAAGGATTCGTGTGTCCTCATTTGGTTTGCTAAGCTTCTTCTGTGTGTAAGCTGAGGCTGGCAGCCAGCCAACTGGGAGTCTGATTCCCCCAGGCAAGGGGATAGCTCGGACACTTTCAGGGGAGACTTTGAAGAAGCCAGAGCACCAGCAGAGACCGCGGAGAGGAAGGACAGAAATCTTTGGTTTTTCTGAGACATGGCTTCTCTGTATGGCCCTGGCTATCCTAGAACCTGCCCTGTAGATCACAGCTGGCCTTGAACTCAGAGATTTGTCTGCCTCTGCCTCTGCCTCCAGAGTGCTGGGACTAAAGGTATGGACCACCACTGCTCTAGGCAGATCCTTAAACTGAACCAGGGGCTTCCCTTTCCCCTCTGGACTTGCCGTGAGACTTGGCTGCTTATTTTGTATACACTTTAATGGACCTTTAAAAACTCCTCCGATTCTGTCCTGGATCTCGGGGCTTTGTCACATGGAGTACAGGAGGGTGAACACCCTAAGAGCCCAACCTGAGAGTCTTGAGTTGGACCTTACAGAGGCAGCAGAAGACAAAGTTTTGATTCTGGAAATTTCTAACTATTTCCCTAAGTTCCACTTCTAGCTCTGCTGGCCTCTTTGGGGACCTGCACACATGTGACAGACACAGACAAATAAAATAAAATAAAATAAAATAAAATAAAATAAAATAAAATATGTTAAAAATCTTAGACTGGAAAGATGGCTCAGTGGTTAAGAGCACTGGCTGCTCTTACAGAAGGTTAAAGTCAATGGAAAACCCAGAAATCTCGGAAATGTTCATGCGGAGCGCTTGGAATAAAATCACAGCCGTTTCTGAGAAATATCTCTGTTACTTGAAGTACCTTACTGAGAAAGTCTTACTTAAGGGGAAAGAGTCTTCACCCTTGGCTTCCTGTGGGTGTGTCTCACAGGAGATTTATAAACTTGGGTTCCTTTAGATCTCTCGAGATGAAAGTAGACTGAGGGCCCCTTAGGAGACTTTTGTTTTGTTTTATTTTTTTTCTTGACAGAGTCTTGCTATGTAGCCCAGGCTGGCCTGCAATTCACAGTTCTTCCCTCTCAGCTTGACCCTTGTGGGAGTTACACCCAGCCAGTTTTAAGAAAAAGAAGCTCTTGGCTTTAGCTTGTCTCCTCAGCTCTAGCCCGTTTGTGTTCTCTGGACTCCCCTACTCCCCTTGAAACAAACGATTCCTATTTCCATTTCTAGCCAACTGTCCTTGATGCAATCTTCTGGCCTAGGACACGACAGCCTGGACCCAGATGCCCTTTGAACTCTGATTTGAAGCCTGGAACTTAGCACGATTCTCCTTTATTTTCTCATCTCTTTTTTTGGATTCTAGTTAAAGCCTAAATATAGTTCCGAGACACTTCTGGGTTTTCTTACTAGTTCTTGACCATCAAGCCAAACTCAAAGGGCAGGACTTCCTCCTCCTGGCAGCTGACGGGATCTCCAGCTTTCCTGCTCGTTTTGTTGAGACAGAGCCCTGGATGTCCTGGAACTCACTATGTAGACCAGCTGTTCATAAACTCACAGAGATCCACCTGTCTCTGCTTCCCAACTGCTGGATTAAAGGTGTATGCCACCACAGCCAGCCTTGCTCCACTGTCTCTCTCCTTCTTCCTTCCATCTTTTTTTTTTAATCTATTGATGTGTGTTATGTATACAGGTGCTTTGACTGCAGATGTGTCTGTACATCAGAAGGGGGTATCAGATCACATTGAAGATTGTTGTGAGCTGCCTCAGGCTGCTGGGAGAACCTCTGGAAGGGCAGCCAGTGCTCTTAACTACTGAGCCATCTCTCCAGTGCCTGCTTTACTGTGTCTCAACCAAATTACAATATGAGGCTCTCTGGAGCTTCCAAAACAACACCACAAACCAAAGCAAGATCCCTAAACTAAATTCTCTCTCTCTCTCTCTCTCTCTCTCTTCTTTCTTTCTCTCCTTTCTTTTTCCTTTCTGTCTTTTCTTCCTCATCCCCCTCCCCCTCCTCCCTCCCTCCTCCCCCTCCTCCTTCTCTTCTTTCGTTGAGATAGAGTCTCAGGTGTCCAGTTTTTCTCTGAAGCTGAGAGTGGCCTTGAACTCCTGATTTCCTGCTCTTACTCCCTCTCTTCCAGGGATGATAACGTCCTGGGAACTGAGCAGGGCATTATCCCAGCCAGGCTGTTTGTGGCATCAGTGCAGGGACTGGTGGCTGCTGTGCAGCTCTTGGGGACAGCTGCCTCAGACCTGAGCCACATCCAGCAAAATGGCCTAAGAACAACATCTGTGAAGTCAAGGTGGAAAGTAAAGGCTTTCTCTTCCTCTTTATGTGTATTATATAGCAACATTTTCCATGAGCATTGTTTCTATAATGAAAGGAAACTTTTCTTTAAGAAGCTATAATCTCGGGCTAGTGATTTGGCTCAGGAATGCTAATGCATGTGACGACGAATTGTATCTTAACCGTCTCAAAATTGAAGACCATGAGCCAGTGGGACAGTTCAGTGGGTAAAGGCATCTGCCACAAAGCCTGACGTGACAACCCAAGTTTGCTCCCTGGGACCCGAGAGGGAGAAGGAGAGAATGGCCTCCCACAGATTGTTTTCTGACCTCCACCCTCACTCATGGCACGTGCACACCCAAATAACATGTAATAAGCTACTTTAGTCCTGACAGACTCTCAGATGCCATCTTGCACAAAATTAGAAAAACACCAAATACCTAAAACTCTGAAAGACACTGAAGGACATTCAGAAAGTTTCCCTTAAAGATTTGGATCTAAAAAAAAATAAAAAAATGGGCTGGTGAGGTGGCTAAGGGGTTAAAAGCACTGACTGCTCTTCCAAAGGTGATAAGTTCAAATCCCAGCATCCACATGGTGGCTCACAACCATCCGTAACAAGATCTGGCACCCTCTTCTGGAGTGTCTGAAGACAGCTACAGTGTACTTACATATAATAAATAAATCTTTAAAAAAAAAAGAAGCTATAATCTCATCTCTCTTTTTGTTTTTGTTTTCTTTCTTTCTTTCTTTCTTTCTTTCTTTCTTTCTTTCTTTCTTTCTTTCTTTCTTTCTTTCTTTTTGTTTCCTGAGGAGGATCTCCTATTATTGTAGACCCAGCTCTGTAGACCAGGCTGGCCTTGAACTCACAGAGATCCACTTGCCTCTGCCCCCAGGGATTAGAGGTGAGCTTGCTGTGCCCTGCCTCCCTCTGTGTTTTTAGTAGGTCTCAGAACAGTTGTCTCTGAAGGCCAGGTACAACAGTGTGTACCTGTGGTTCAAGCTCCTTGGAAGGCTGATGCAAAAAGATTACTTGAACCCAGGAGTTCAAGGCTAATTTGGGCAATGTAGCCAGACGGAGTCTTTAACAGTCAATTGGGCATCACACACACTAAAGTTGAAACAGCACAGAGAAAACAAGTGCGGAGCCGGGCGTGGTGGTGCACGCCTTTAATCCCAGCACTCGGGAGGCAGAGGCAGGCGGATTTCTGAGTTCGAGGCCAGCCTGGTCTACAGAGTGAGTTCCAGGACAGCCAGGGCTATACAGAGAAACCCTGTCTCAAAAAAAAAAAAAAAAAAAAAAAAAAGAAAACAAGTGCGGGCCCTGCCCAAGGATGGTATGCAAATGTAAACCCATCTTTATTTTTAAAAACTGACCAACCAAAGAAACCCAGCAAGAGAACAAAGCGATTTTAGTCAAAGTCTCCCAAAGACATTTGTCCTGGAAGGGGTGGTAGGTATGAGACATTTGTCCTGGAAGGGGTGGTAGGTATGAGACATTTGTCCTGGAAGGGCTGGTAGGTATGAGGTGGCTCACACTACCCTCTACTAAGGCTTGATATCCTATTTTTAAAAGACAAGGGTTGTAGAAGTGATGTTTTAGTTGGAAACTCAGTTTAAAATAATCCAAAATGAACACACCTTTGTTAACTCTCTCTGTCTCTGTCGTCTCTGTCTGTCTCTCTCTTACTTATTTCTACTTTTTTGAGATAGGCTTTCATCATGTAGGCCAGACTGGCCTGGAACTAGTTATGTAGACCAGACTGTTAATTAACTCTCAGTGGATGCCTTTTCTTGTCTCTACCGCACCGGTTCATTCTTTGACAAGTCAACTGGATTAATCTGCAAGTGCGGTAATGCGTCTTTAAATGTAATTATTCCAAATCCGCCGTCCTATTCCTTTGTGCACATGGATCAGAAGGAGAAGTGAGTCGCTGAGAAGCCACCACGGAGGAAGCTTTGTGAGTGGATGGTGAGCTCGCTGTGACTCATAGTGTGGGGAAAGAGAGCCTCAGAGCAGAGATCCCCAGTGTAGCCCTACACCAAGGTCAGATGCTAGATGGCTCAATGGTTAAGAGCAACTGCTTTTCTTGAAGAGGACCAACTCCAACTCCCAGCACCACATAACTCCAGATTCTGGAGATCCAGAACCCTCTCTTTCATCTGCAGATGCTGCACACATCCACACAAATAAAAATAACTAGGGCTGGAGAGAGGCTCACCTGTTAAGGGCACATACACATCCACGAGCTAACTATTGCTTTTAGCCCTTGCTCCAAGGGACCGGATGCCTCTGGTCTCTGCAGAAAGATGCACATACCAACCACCCCTCTTCACATTACTAAAAATACAATAGCTTTTTTAAAAATGAAAAAAAGCCAGGAGTGGTGGCACACAACTTTAACTCCAGAAGTGGAGAGGCAGAGACAGGTAACTCTGAGTTCAAGGCCAGCCTGGCCTAAAAGCAAGTTTAAGGACAACAGTTATATAGGTAAAATTCACATACATACATACATACATATACTCACACACACAGAAACATACATACACAATCAAACACACTTATGCACACATACAATCATTTATACACATACATACATGCATACATACATACATACACACATACAGAGACACATACATATACACACAGGCACACACACATATATACACATTAATACACAAACACACATATATACATATAAACTCATACACATATGCATACATTCATTCACACATGGACACACCCATACACACATATAAGCACACAGACACATACTCACAGACACACATACACACATACATACAAACACACACTCATACAAACACTCACACACAGAGACACATACAGACACACACACATATACACACTCACATACACATGCACCTACACAATACACTAATAATACACACACTCACGCACTCTCTCACAAACATTCTCATGAATCTAATTCTGATGCTCAAAGGAGGAGAACAAAGGACGTGCTGGGGAAGACTAAGCCACAGAGGAGAACCACACTGCTCTGTATTCTCCAGGGATACCGAGTGGCAGGGCTGTAGAGGGAGAAGTGCGGGGGAGGCTCAGCTGCTGGCTGTTCGTTGCGTTGGAACACTCCAGCATCAGCAGTTTCACAGAACACTCCAGTAGGTGTCTGCACAGGAAGTGCTTTTCATGAAGGGAGGCGATTGTAGGATGAATGGAACCAATCCACTGAGCGGGGTACAGCTCAGTGGCAGAACCCTGGTGCATGCAACTCATCTCCACAACACAACAAACCAGCAGACAGACCCACCGACTGACCGACCTACGGACCTACGGACCGACCAACCAACCAACCAACCAACCAACCAACCAACCAACCAACCGACCAAAACAGCAACTAACTAACTGAACAACGCAAATGACTGTTTTCCTGGCAAAGCATTTATTGAAAGTAACACTTCAGGGTAAACAATCTTCCGGAAGGCACGTAGTTACGCTGGCCCGTGAAGAGAGCCAACAATTTATAAGATTCCACTATAACACCAATTGCTAAGGCACCTGCATTACAATCTCTTAAATATTTTTAAAAGTTAAAATGACGTATCAGTTGATATTTTAAATGTCAAATCCTCCTGACAGCATTTAGAACAGCTAAGAGCTTAACAGAATGATTCCTGCCTCAATGATCTTTTGACAACTCTTCAAAAATAGAGTTAAGATTGTGAGCGGCATGACCCAGCCTAGGTCCAGGGGCATACTAGGAGTCAACACACTCTTTCTATAGGAAAGGGCACATTTCAATATGGCAGCTGCTGTGTCACTGTTTATTTTGATTTATGGACTGTATCAAAAATCCTTGAGGCAAACTACCCTAAATGCACGCTTATTTCTCAACTGCAGTTTTTTCTTTCCCCAGTAGATGGCAGTAGAACACCATCTTTCATTGCAAAGCCGGGAAGCTGAATTACGGGGAAGGCTCATACAGGTCAAGTTTCTTCAAGGCCAAGTTAGTGGGATATAGGTGGCAACGAGAAGGAAAAAGATCGATCCCAAGGGAGTTTAAGGTTAAAAATGGGTGCTGGCTACAGAAGACAGAAAGGCGACCAACAGCTGTGCGGTCACAGGAGGGGAGCATTGAAATCCTAAGTATCAGAAGTATGTGGGGGGGTGGGTGGGGGGATGAGCCTAGATACACTGGCTTCTTGACTGAGGCAAGGAAATATAAGTCATTAGCTTCTAACGAAAATATTAACAGATTCATCTAATAAGCAAAGAATGACTTACAGTTGTTCTTGAATTAAACATTAAGATCTATCCAACAGGGGCAACTCTGGTAAATAATCTAAACACCAAACAAAGACTGTTAAGGTAGGACCTGTGTTGAGAACAGCCAGCTTTCCCTACTGGTTCTCTGCCCAGCTCCCCTTCCTGTGGCAGAGACCAGTGACTGAACTCCAGCACAGCAGACGCGGACGCTAAACAGCCAAGAATACAGGCTGTTCTTACAGACGCCTATTAAAGCCCTCTCAGTAACCTGAAGGGACACTTGTGCCTTTACCATCACTTGTTTTTATGCATACTCACTAGATTTCCTCCGTTGTTTTAATTCCTTCATTCAGGTTTTTAAAAAGTTTATGTGCATGAATGTTTTGCTTGTATGTGTACCATGTTCCTGCCCAGTACCCTCAGAAGCCAGAAGAGGGCGCCAGATCCCCTAGACCTGGACAGCACGTGGATACTGGAACTAACCAGGGTCTTCTACAAATGCAGCACTTTCCACCTCTGAGCCATTTCTTTGGCCCGAGGTATAATCCAAGCGTAACCTCAAATTCAACTCCTCCTGCCTCTGCCTCCTCAGCACATTCTACTGGCTGGCGCCCCCTCAGGCAGTGATTAGAATACATCTGGACAGAACCTGCTATGCTATTACAGGAAGAAGGAATGCCCTTTGCCTTCCTGTATTCTTTCTGAAAACCCCCTTTCTCTGTTGCCAAGGCTAGTTTTGGACTCTTGGACCTCCTGGACAGCTAGCTGGATTACAGATGCCTTCCATTCTCGGGGGTCCCTGTCTAAGTCGATGCCCTGGAACAAAAGCAGTTTTTACAAATAAGTTTTGCTAAAGGAGAAAAAGGGGACAGCTCTCTACGTGCTATAGATGCTCACAGCATCTGGAGGGTTCAACAGAAGAAATATTAACCCCCTTGGGAGACAGAATCAATTCAAACGAATAAAGATAACAGGAAAATACCTTTATCAGGAGAAAAAGGACAAAAAGCTCAATTTTTTGGAGCTCAGAGGACATGCCCCAGCTGGGCTGGGCTCACTAGTGAGTGGTTAAGACACCCTGCTGGGCTTAATTGTTTTTAGAACGGTAGGGTAGGGTACTTTATGCCACCACCCAGCTGTGAGTCCCCTGGCTCCTGTCAGCTTGTGTCACAACCTAAGAAGAAAATAGCAGCTTTAACATCTCCCTCACCGGCCTCCCACTAGTCTACAGTATTTTATAGCCCTATGCCCTACCAGGAAGACTGGACTATATATAAACTCTATCTCCTCCACTTTCAATCATATAAAGCAAATGTGGAAGGAGCACGCGTGGGTGTGTGGCAGAGGCCAGGTGACACCGACCTGTCAGGCCAGGTTCATCAGAGTCACTAGGTGTGCGCCCAAATCTTTCCCCACCCAGAAACATTTTTATGATACGATTACCATTAAAGACAACAGCTCCATTTGCTGAGTAGGGAGGGCTAAGCAAAAAATCAGGCTTCATGGCTAGGATGATGAGCTAAACTAGGTTTAACACAGTGAACAACGGTAATAAATGATGATTAACATTTGCTGGGCAGAATTGTGGCTACTGAAGACTTAAACGCTACACACAGGCACCAAAATGGTTGCTACTGCTGTGAGAACAGCCTTCGTGCAGGCCGCTGTGCTCCACTGAGGAGAAGTCCCTTTCAACCTTTCAAAACAAAATATCTCACAACCCTTTGGCTAAGGTCCACTGACACAGGAGCAAAAGACTTCCTACGTTTCAGTCAGGATAACGGAGTGAGGGAGCTAAGGACGGAGCTGTGCTTCCCTAAGAAATCTGACCAGATTCTGTTGTTGTTGTTGTTGGTTGTTTTGTTGTTGTTTTGGATTTTCAAGACAGGGTTTCTCTGTGTAGCCCTGGCTGACCTGCAACTCTGTAGACCAGGCTAGCCTTGAACTCACAAAGACCCACCTACCTTTGCCTCCTGGGTGCTGGGATTAAAGGTGTATGCTACCACACCCAATTTATGGTTAGTATTTTTTGTGCATCTGAGAAGCTACAAACCTTCAGTTTCCACTGAGGGTGGAACAGCCTTGAGATCCAGTTTATAAACCTGAACACGAAACGTTCCTCCAGTTCTGGTCCAGCCTATGCCCAATCACACCTACATACAGCGTACCCCTCCTGTGGGATTCCCCACAGTACACAGATCACAGGTAAACGTGCAATGATTTAGTGTCTTAGAGAGCAGAAGAGACAGCCTCAGACTACAATACTGTTCCAAATGTTTCTGTAGGGCCCGTATTGGCTTGTCCTGTATGTACACCAGGTGCAGTCTTTTCAGACCAGTGACTCAGTTCACACAATTGGATCCCAATTTTGTTGTAAAAATTTTTTTTGCCAAAAAATACAAAGCAAATATAATTTCAGAAAGAAATCTTAAAGATGATTTCATGCAACAAAAATACACAAAGATAAAAGCTGTCTGAAGTGCTATGTAATTATCCAATAACAAAACAGGTGTTGAGCTCTGTAGAATTTTTTTTTAAATCAGAAATCAAATCTTTGGAGTGCACTTAATAACAATCAGAATTATAGAAAGGATGCCACTGCTTGATTATATTGGTAACACTTTAATCTGGGGGCCTCATCCCATTTCTGCTCATAGCACTGATTTACTGCCGAAGGATAGGAATGTCCAGAGAAATCGAGAAGGCAAATACTTAGGAGAGCCGACCACGTAATACTCCTGTGAAGTCCTCAGGTTGTGAATGCTGTGTGAAGGCCATAGCTGTATCAGGACGTGGAGAAAGACAGCTTTCCTGTCCGTCGTTCTTATTTCTCACCGTCCATCCACTTCCTCACAAGGGGCTCACATGGCAGGCTCTTCCAGCCTAGCAGTCACTCATAACGGCCTAGGGGTTCTCTGTTGTGCAGAGGCCAGGCACTCCAGAGAACAGCACCAAGGGCCAAGCTCAGTGATCCTGAGCTCTAGATCTACCTTTCCTAAGGGTCACACTCCAAACAGAACTCTAGTCCAAGGGAGAAGGCGGCGGGCAAGCAATACTTTCTTGTAGTAGGGAGAGAAAGAAGAGATCAGAAACCACTGTGTCCTGGATTTAAGACCACAGACCGCTGGACTTCTAGGCGCCGACTCCTGGTCTGCAGCAGCAGCAGAGAGTCCTGTCCACATGATGCTGGTGGGTGCTGACGGCCTCGCAGGTGCCCGGCTCTTGCTGGCTGGACCTTAGTGGAGCTTGTGCACCGGGTGGAGAAGGGTCATGTGTTCTGCTCCTTTGAAAGGCAGCTTTGCATTGGAGTAATAGTGTACCACTTCAGGGATGCTGTCAAACACAGCGCTCGTCTGGTTCAGTGTGTATTTGTTGTCTTTTGTCTGAGCCACTATGATGTGGACACACCCTTGACTAGTCCTGGAGATAGAAAACAAGAAGACATGAATGAGCAGACAGTCCGTCCATCCTGGTCAGACAGTCCGTCCATCCTGGTCAGATTCACGAGGGTGGATGGTTTCCTCTTCCTGTCCTGCAATTCTTCTTCTTCTTTTTTTTTTTAGTTTTTCAAGACAGGGTTTCTCTGTATAGCCCTGGCTGTCCTGGAACTCACTCTGTAGACCAGGCTATCCTCGAACTCAGAAATCTGCCTGCCTCTGCCTCCCGAGTGCTGGGATTAAAGGCATGCGCCACCACGCCCGGCCCTGCAATTCTTCTACAAAAGCATTCAACACTCTGGTGGAGGGTTTGGAAGTGTCTGAGCCCAAGTGCATGGCACCCCAACTTGTTACGCATCAGTGGTCAGGACTGGAGGGGAAAAGCCAAATAAATGCCGTCAGCTGCCCAAACTGGAAGACCAGTGAGTGCATGAGGCCAAGCCTGCTGCTGCTCCTGTACACTTCATCTACAACCCCCTTCCCACTGTAAAAAGATATGTGTGGTTTCTTCTCCTATATTTTCCCCAAAAGGAACACTGATAATAATAACAATAACAATAACTGTCCACTGGGCCTGCCCTCATGAGGAAAGGCCAGTCCTGGTTGTGTATAGTGACAGCTGGCGCTGAAGGCTCAAACACTGAATCCCAAGCACTGCTTTCAGGAGCACGGTGGCTGTTCCTGGTATTGTCTACGTGGCGCGGCCCATTTTTTTGAGCCATATTACTCCTGTGCCCCTCCCCCTCCTTTCCCTTCCAGTCTGATTGTTTCAGCTGCAGGGGCTCAGCTTCCTCAGGAAGGAAGTGCCGTTAGGGCTCTTGACAATGATCCTCCAATATAGAGCCACCAAATTCACAGAGCAATGAGAATTTCCATGAGACACGTTCTGCCAAGACCACCAGGCAAAAGTGAGTTCTCCGTGCACAACTAGACAGAGCGGCAGGCGGCTCAGCATTTCCTTCTTCTTCTGGAGAGTACCAGACCGCAGCCAGCACATTTGACAATCAAGGATCCAATGATTCTTAGGGTCTCTCACACTTAATAGGAATAAAGAAAAATGCCTGTAGCTGTGTATGTCAGAGCATGCCTGCAGTCCTCTCAGTGGGGAGGCAGAGACAGGGAGATGGAGTTCTGTGTCAATCAGGGCTACACAGCAAGACCCTGCCTCAAAAAAAAAAAAAAAAAACAACAACCGAAAAGCAGTCCAGAGCTTGGGGACACACGCCTTTAATCCCAGTACTCAGGAGGCAGAGGCAGGTGGATCTCAGTGAGTTTGAGACCAGCTTGGTCTGCAAATTGAGTTCCAGGACTGGCAGGGCTACATAGAGAGACACTGTATGGTCCCGTCTGCCCCCCCCCCCCCCCCAAAAAAAGAAAAAAAAAGAAAAGAAAAGAAAAAGAAAAAGAAAAAGAAAAAGAAAAAGAAAAGGAAAAAGAAAAAAGAATCGAGGGGGGGGCAGTGGTTAAGAACCATTTACTGATCTTGCAAAAGACCTGAATTAGTTCCCAGCACCCATACAGAGGCTCACAACCATCTGTAACTCTAGTTCCAGGTGATCTGATGTCTTCTGGCCTCCATGGGTACCAGGCATGTATGTGGTACACATATGCACATGAAGGAAAATACTCATTGACATAAAATTTTTTTTATATCTTTTAAAAACACAGAAGAGATTAAACTGTACTCTCTTTTAAATTTTATTGACTCCCCCCCCCCCTGCTGGGGGATGATACACTTAGGGCTTGTTTGTGCTAGACAAGTACTCTACCACTGATATAGCCCCAATCCCAGACACTTTTTAAAAAATATTATTAATTTTTTTTATGTTATATGCGTTTGGCCAGCATATATGTCTGTGCACATGTATGTACCTGGTATTTACAGAGGCCCAAAGAGGGCAGTGGAACTGGAGTTACAGATGGTTGTGAGCCACCATGTGGGTCTTGGGGATTGAACCAAAGTTCTCTGGAAGAGTAGCCAGCGCTCTTAACTACTGAGCCATCTCTCCAGCCCCAACACTTTTCTTTTCTTTCTTTCTTTTTTTAATCAGGAAGTATTTCTCTTCTAAGAGACCTTAGATTTGGTAATGTGTACTAATGTACGACGATAGGAAAACAGGACCACACCTGTGACCGACCCTGGGGTCGATTTCCAGCATCATATCTGCATTCTGATCACAGGGTCTCACCTTTGGTTTTCTGTCAATCACACCCCTAAGACCAGCCTTCAAATTTTGCTTGTTTCCACCACCCATCTACCCACAGGGAGGAAAGCCTCTCATAGCAGGGCCTTGCCTTCAGACAAGGTATCCAGGGGAAGGGGGCGCTTACTTCAGTGCAATGGAATACTTGCTGTTCCCTGACTCACTGTTCCGGACCAGGTAAGCGGCCTCTTTGCAGGGCTGTAGTCGGCTCTCGGCCTCAGCTCGGCTAATGGAGCCGTGATACCAACTGCAGAGGGGGAGAGAAAAACACAGCCATGGGTGTCACAGTGCAAAGGCAGATGGAGTATCGCCCCACTAAAGCGGGGCTGAAAGAAGTTTCTGGAAGGTACTCAACAGCCTGAGTAGATCCTGACTCATATTCAGAATGGACACAACGCCCATTCTAGTGGTCCTGGCTTGAAAAGCCTCTCAATCGGACAAGGTCAAGTCAAGAGAAGGGGTGTGTTTGAAACGTTTCCCTCTGGGGCCTGGAGAGATGGCTCAGTGGTTAAAAGTACTTGCTGCTCTTGGAGAGGACCTGGGTCCTAGTGGCTTATAACCACGGGCAACCCCAGTTCCTGGGGATTCAACGCCATCTTCTGGCCTCTGGTTATCACACATGTATATACACAGGCAGGCAAACACTCATAAAATAAAAACAAATCAATCATTTAAAAAGGAAGCAAGCTTTCCTTTGGTATGTAAGGAGGCTTAAATGTGCTTCTTGAGATATAGGGCCTTCCATCTTGAGCAAACCCAGTGTATTTAGAAGCTCCACACAGACAAGAATTCATAAACCAAAGGGATCATACAAAAAGGACCCGGGGACCCTACATAGGCTGTAGCAGAGTCAGTGAGGGGGACTCACGGTTGCTTTTCCAGGGCCAGGCCTGGGTCCACCTTCTCCCCATCACCGTGGTCTGACAAGGTCGGCTTCAAGGTCTTCTGCCAGTGGTGCGATCTCCCTGCGTCCTCTCTGCCCGGAGGTCGATCAGATCCCTCAAACTGGACTGGAAGGAAGCCATCACTTAACACTGGAGAACACGGAGGCCAGCCATGTAACCCTCAAAGGAAAAAGCTCGAGCCTGCCTTAGCTTAGGGAAGAACATGTCTTCCCGTGAAGAGCAGTGTCCCTCAACTGCTGTGCTGCTGTCATGGACGCCTGACTACATGGCTAGTGTCTCCTCTTGAAATTACTCATCAGTAGAAACAGTTTGTGAACAGAAGAGGAGACTTTCGTTTCAGCATGGACTTTAAAGACATGTAGAATACATTGTTTTTTTAAAGACTAAACATAAATTCAGAGTGACTTCGGAGCTCTCAGCCGTGAAGGGGATGCCTGTATCACACCCTCTCCTCAAGGCTCAGGGACCCGTGCGGGACAGAAAGACGGGACAGAAAGACCGCAAGAGCCTCCTGTAGTCGACGATTTTAACGAAATAGCGTTTGGCAGACACCGCAGGCCAGACACGTGAACTCACAGAGACCGTGACAGCACACACAAGACCTGTACAAGCTCAAGACAGACAAACTCCCACCCAGCACAGGCAGAAACAGAACGAAACATGGAGCTGCTGGGCCCCAGGCTGGGCTGAGGACGCAGCTGAGGGTGGCCTGGAACTCGCCATCCTCCTGCTGCTGTTACTTAGGAAGTGCTGGGATTACAGGATGCACCACCAACCAGCACACTGATTCTACTTTTAATTGGCTTGGCTGTTAAGGGGGAAAGACTTCTTAAAACGTCTAAAGCTCACAGTCATCTATTGGATGGAACACAGGGCCCCTAAAGAAGGAGCTAGAGAAACCAAGGAGCTAAAGGGGTCTGCAATCCTATAGGAGGATCAACAATATGAACTAACCGGTACCCCACAGAACTGTGTCTCTAGTTGCATATGTAGCAGAGGATGGCCTAGTCGGCCATCAATGGGAGGAGAGGCCCTTGGTCTTGCGATGATCATATGCCCCAGTACAGGGGAATGCCAGGGCCAGGAAGCAGGAGTGGGTGGGTTGGGGAGCAGGGCGGGGAGAGGGTATAGGGGACTTTCGGGATAACATTTGAAATGTAAATGAAGAAAATATCTAATAAAAAAGAAAAAATACCCATATAAGGAGAAAAAAAAAGAAAAAGAAAAGAAAAGAAAGAAAGGAAGGAAGGAAGGAAGGAAGGAAGGAAGGAAGGAAGAGAAATTTCTAATGCAAAGGCAAAACCAATTCTGTGAAAGCCAAATGAAGAAAGTGTGTCTTGGGAGTGGCTGTTACATAATGGTTGTGAGCCTTAGAGCCTTACATGGGTACTGAGAACTGAACCTAGGTCCCCTGCAAGATCAGAAAATGCCATCTCTCCGCAACACCCCCCCCCCCCCCCCCCCCCCCCCCCCCCCCGCACTCTGTTTTCTTTTCAAAAGTCTGTTTAACAACTCTCCCTTAAATTGCTTAAAAACCCTCACATGAGTAGGGTTTATACTGCTTGTGAGGGTGAACTCAGGAGTTTGGGGCTAGCCTGAGCTAACTAAATAAGACCCTGCTTCCCTGGCCCCTCAACAAACAGTCCACATTTGAAGATGTGACTCTACCTTCAATTTAGGTTTTACTTCCAAACCCTGGCATTACAGGCATCATACTCCATGCCTTGTCCATATCTAAATTCTTTTTTTTNAAAAAAAAAAGAGAGACTTGTGGGATGGCAAGATAGCTCAGTGGGTAAAGGTGCCTGCCACCAAGCCTGACAACCTGGGCTCAATGCCTGGGAGCCACATGGAGGAAGAAGAGAACCGACCCTCACGGGCTGTCTTCTCGTCTACCATGTTACGCTCATTCCCACAAACAAACACTCAACAAACAAACAAATGTAATAAAAATAAGACTTGTAGTGCGGAGCATAAGGGAGATGGACTTGATGCAGTGAGCACTTAGCGTCATCTGGCGATTGTGAAGTCGTCCTCAGTACCCTCTCTACAATGGGTCAACAGGGTCGATGCCTCCCTGGAGCTGGGCATGGCGACCAGCCTCTCTCTTCCTCCTCTCCTCTCCTCTCTGAGCCTCTGGTAACTGGTACTCTGCTCTGGATTTCTGAGGACTCTTCTTCCCCCCCCCCCCCCCCCCCCCCGAGTGAACTTGAGCTAGGGGATGGGTGTGCTCGCCCCCGCGCCCTTGACCACCATTCACTGCGCTGAAAGCTGCACTGCGGCAGGGAGCCCGGAGCATTGCTGTGTTAGGTGAGGCAGGCTCAGCACCCTCACCTGACAGGGCTCGCGCGATCTGCTCCCTCTTCCATTCCCAGGGCTGTTCGTACTCAGCAGCGGGCCGATCGTCCTCCTCTGGCAGCCTGCTGTCTGCTGGCCGCGCCTTCACCTCAGCCACACGTTGGCCACCCTCCGAAGGCTCGTAAGGGGTATCATAGAGTTGTGGCGGCTTCCCCAGCAGGTCCTTGGAGCTGCGTCTCTTGGCTGTGGCCTCCACCTTCACAGTCTCCCCTGGCTCACTCGGGCCATCAAGCAACTGGAGGGCCTTCACCAGGGGATCTTTGGAACCACGGCGTCTGATTTCTGAAAATCAAGCATTCAGGTCACATGGAACACCTCAAATGGACATGGACAGATGTCATAAGGCCCATGGGTAACCCATGGGTGACCCAGTTACCCTTGACTGAGGCAGCAGAATGCTCTAAGACTGTTTTGCTCTGCTCTGGGCTGGGCTGGGCTGACTACTCTTAGGCCATGCTGCAGAAGCAAAAGGGGTGTTCCAGAATGTTCCTGACTACTGTACAACATGTACACAAATTGAAAAATCACAGACCCCAGATGGTCTATGCAGTTGCTAAGTGTCAACACTAAAAAGACACGTTTATGAAGAAAATACCTGGGCTGGTGAGATGGCTCAGAGGTTAAGAGCACTGATTGCTATTCCGAAGGTCTTGAGTTCAAATCCCAGCAACCACATGGTGGCTCACAACCACCCATAATGAGATCTGACGCCCTCTTCTGGTGCATCTGAAGTCAGCTACAGTGTACTTATGTAATAATAAATAAATATTTGGGCCTGAGCAAGCAGGGACTGAGCATGTGTGGTTGACCAGAGAGAGCAGAGGTCCTAAAAAATTTCAATTCCCAACAACCACATGAAGGCTTGCAACCATCTGTTGCTACAGTGTACTCACATACATTAAATAAATAAATAGATAAATAAAAATTTTTTTAAAAAAGGAAGAAGAAGAAAACATCTCTCAGCACGAAAGATGGGCCAAGCCTAAGATGAGAGATGCCTGAAGGCAGGAGGCCTCCAGGGTCCTTTGGAGGGTAATGGAGAAGTGGCCTCTGGGTGGCAGAGTGTCTAGTGTCTACCCTGAGTATAGCTTACTTTTAGTTCTACTAATACTTCTTGACAGGAGGCCCGGATTACAGCCTTGTAAGGGAAATCAGCTGTGTATGGCATTGGAGGCATTGTTCACAACACACCAGGAAAGCATCAGTCAGGCTTGTGTTTGTTTTGCGACAAGGTCTCACTATGTAGCCCCCAGCTTGCCTGGAATTCACCATGTAGACCAGGCTGGCCTTTCAACTCACAAATCTACTTGCCTCTGCCTCCTGAGTTCAGGGATGAAAGGTGTGAGCCACCAACCAGCAGGGTTCTTAAGATTCAGACATTTTTAGAGCAGTGGGAACCAGACACAGTCACAAAGTCTAGAACTCAGGGAGAAGTTCAAATAAAAGTGCTGAGGTAGAGGATAAGATCCCTCTACGACATTTCCCCTGGAGGCAAGCGCTGTTCTCCGTGCCATAATGCTCAAAGCCATTCTGTGAGATAAATACTCCTGTGCCCTCCCCCCCCCATGTTAAAGAGAACTGAAGCACGTGGGGCCTAAGGAAGTGCCCCAGACCCGTGTGCGGCAGGGCTGGAGTGACAGCAGGAAGCTGGGCGCTGGAAGCCTTACACTTTGACACCACGCTTGGATGGGCTCCAAGTGGAAGAAAAATGGAAGATGAGGTGACTCTGGTGGACAAGGTCATTTCCAGTGGAGAAATCTGCTTGAGTGAAGATAGGGAAGCGGGAGACATATGGGGTGCATCGCCATCCAGGGCGAGAGAGGAATGTTCCAGAGGCAGAAGTCAGAGACGAGGAAGGCACTGGGAGAAGACCTTAGCTGGAGAAGGGAAAAGCCCAGAGGCAGGCAGCACTGGGGTTTTTCTCTATGTTCTCTCTCTCTCTCTCTCTCTCTCTCTCTCTGTCTGTCTGTCTGTCTCAAAAGATTTATATATATTTATGTATACAAGTGATTTGTCTGCCTGTCTGCCTGCACACCAGAAGAGGGCACTGAATCATGAGCCGTCACGTAGTTGCTGGAACGGGGAATAACAATTATATCTGTGAGTCACTTGATTCTTACTTCTAACATCACTATATAGGATGGAGGAAGTGAGAAGATCTGGAGTGATGTATAGTAATGTACAGATAAACCTTGCAATATAAACCAGATAATTAACAGTTAAACAACTAGCCACTCTAGGACAGAATCAACAGTGTTTGGTGACTGACCAGCCTGGGCCTAGGGGCCTTTCCAGGCCACCCTAACAAATGGAACCTCTGAAGATCCTGCTTCTTACTCTTTAAAAAAAAAAAGAAGAAGATTTATTTATTTATTTATTTATTTATTTATTTAATGTGTATGAGTACACACTTTAGCTGTACAGATAGTTGTGAGCCTTCATGTGGTTGTTGGGAATTGAATTTAGGACCTCTGCTCACTCCGGCCCAATGATCTATTTATTATTATAAGTAAGTACACTGTAGCTGTCTTCAGTCACACCAGAAGAGGGCATCAGATCTCATTACAGATGGTTGTGAACCACCATGTGGTTGCTGGGATTTGAATTCAGGACCTTCGGAAGAGCAGTTGGTGCTCTTACCTGCTGAGCCATCTCACCAGCCCCTGACTTTTACTCTTATGTCTATTAGTACCTGCGGAATGTCTGTTCCGTTGGACACCTTCTCTGCAGGAAGCCTCTCCTTCTTCCTGGTCCTCTGATGGCCTTCAGAGCTCACAGCTACCATGGGAGTCCCCGCCCATTCTGGCCTTACACTTTTACCACTGGGGACTCAGTTTTTGACACACGTTTCCAACTTGGCAGAGATGGCTGGGGCAGAGCCCACTCTGCCTTGCTTATGTTGGCAGGACACACAGGTGTGTAATGATGGGATGGCACGGTACAATGTCCAGGCAGAGGACATGTGTGTGTCACGGAGAGTCTTGCCACACATGGCTGCTAATACTGTGAGAATAAAAGCAACTTCTAGAGAAGAGGGCAGCAGATTGAAAGAACAGAGTCCAGGGCAGGGTTCTAGGGAAGGATGGGTGGCAGAAGCAAGGGAGGGTGGGAAGAAACGGTGGGGCAAGCAAGAAGAGGGGCAGAAGACTGCCATGCTGTGGGAGGGTGACAGGAAGGACAGTAAGAGTTCTATAACAGAGGAAGGACAACAAATGGAGAAAGTTATTCAAAGAAAGCCCCTAAATTCAAGAGGGCAAACTCTACCCAGGCATGGTGATGCCTGCCTTTAGTCTGGGCACTCAGGAGACAGAGGCAAGCTGACGTCTGTGTGTCCTGCGCCAGCATGGTTGACACAGTGAGTTCTAGGCCATCGAGGGCTATATACTGAGACCTCGTCTCAAAGTGTGTGTGTGGGGGGGCGGGAGTGATCACTTATCCTAGGGTGAGGTTTGGATCTGTGGGACTGTTCAGGACTATATCAGCAACTACCTCTGCCTTCAATTCCATGCAAGCCCATGCTAATAGACATAAGAGTAATATACAGGATCTGCAGAGGTTCCCTTTGGTTAGAGTGACCTGGTAAGGCCCCTAGGCCCAGGCTGGTCAGTCACCAGACACTGCTGACTCTGTCCTATAGTGGCTAGTTGTTTAACTGTTAATTGTCTGGTTTATATTGAGGTGTATTGGTACACGAGGTACACCACATTTCCTGGACACTCCTCACCTCCACAGGACCTAACTTCAGAGGTGGGATATAGTCTGGCAGCCAGATGGGTACAAGCTACTAGCATAGTCTAAAAAGCAGCTAAAGTTGAGGGTATGTCTTACCCACTTCTGCTCAGCCCGTGGGGCTAATCTCTCCTGGCCTCATCCATGAACAAAGGACACATCACAGCACTTGCTGTGGATGTAGCTGGACAGACTGTCCCCTGCTCACCTGACGCTGGGTCAGGGGCCCAGGCTGTCTGAGGCCAGGGCTGTATCTTTTGTCCTACCCTCTTGACTTTCAACCCCATGGCTTTTGCTTCATTGCCTACTCTAGACGTGGCTATGAAAAACAAGAAACAAAAAAACGTGCTCTGTTCATGGTTCAGCTGTGATAAGGCTGGCATTTAAAAAAAGTAAAAGATCCTTTCTCAAGAACCAAGAAAAAGGAAACTGAACACACAAAGGAACCCAGGGGATGGATTTAGAATTTTTAGGTTTCTAATCAGAACTTCTTTATTCCCAGTTTAGAAAGTTCTTCTCGAGGTCCTGGCTTCAGGACTGGAGAAACAGCTCAGTGGATACAAGCACTTGTTGCTATTGTAGAAGACCAGGGTTGGTTCCCAGCTCCCATACGGAGCCTCACAGCCATCTGTACCTCCAGTTTCTGACACCTTCTGGGCTCCTTAGGTACACACATGGTGTACATATACACATGCAGGCAGCATGCATACACATAAAGTAAAGGTAAAGAGAAAAAAAAAATCATGGCTTCAAGTAAGCCTCCAGTAAAGTGTATGAACCAAATGAGGAAGACTGAGTCCATGCTTAGGGTAGATGACCTGAGTCCATCCTGAAGGTAGATGACCTGAGTCCATCCTTAGGGTAGAGGTCCTGAGTCCATTCTTAGGATAGATGACCTGAGTCCATCCTGAGGGTAGATGACCTGAGTCCATCCTGAGGGTAGATGACCTGAGTCCATCCTTAGGGTAGAGGTCCTGAGTCCATTCTTAGGGTAGATGACCTGAGTCCATCATTAGGGTAGATGACCTGAGTCCATCCTTAGGATACATGTCCTGAGTTCATCCTTAGAGTAGATGTCCTGAATCCATCCTAAGGGTAGAGGTCCTGAGTCCATCCTTAGGATACATGACCTGAATCCATCCTTAGGATACATGACCTGAGTCCATCCTTAGGATACATGACCTGAGTCCATCCTTAGGATACATGACCTGAGTCCATCCTTAGGGTAGATGTCCTGAATCCATCCTTAGGGTAGATGTCCTGAATCCATCCTTAGGATACATGACCTGAGTCCATCCTTAGGATACATGACCTGAGTCCATCCTTAGGGTAGATGTCCTGAATCCATCCTTAGGGTAGATGTCCTGAATCCATCCTTAGGATACATGTCCTGAGTCCATCCTTAGGGTAGATGTCCTGAATCCATCCTTAGGATACAAGTCCTGAGTCCATCCTTAGGGTAGATGACCTGAGTCCATCCTTAGGATACATGACCTGAGTCCATCCTTAGGGTAGATGTCCTAATCCATCCTTAGGATACATGTCCTGAATCCATCCTTAGGATACAAGTCCTGAATCCATCCTTAGGATACAAGTCCTGAGTCCATCCTGAGGGTAGATGTCCTGAATCCATCCTTAGGATACATGTCCTTAGTCCATCCTTAGGGTAAAGGACCTGAGTCCATCCTTAGGATACAAGTCCTGAGTCCATCCTTAGGGTAGATGTCTTGCTCACAAGGAAATTTCAATAGACTTGCATTCAAATGAGGCAGAGTGATTGGCATTTATGTGTGTAGTATTTCTTTACAGTGGGGTCCTCCTGATCCCTCCCTTTGAAATGGACTAGGAGCCAACTGAAAAGCTCAAAGCTGAAAACACTCCTTCCTTGCATGGCCCAGGATTGGAGCTATTGGTAAAACATCTTTTGAAAAAATGTTTAATTGGGCGGAAAGGAGGCTAGCCACCTCCCCCTTCCAGGGCATTAACCTTCCAGTCCATTCCAACACCTGGCTGTCCCCAACCTGAGGCGCCATAGAAACATTGAAACAATTACAGGGCTGCAAGCCGACCCTTCCTGCAGGGAGAATAGCCCCTGACGTGCAGAGCTGCCTCCAAGAGGAAATGTGCCTGAGAAGGAGGAAATGGCAAAAGGAAGCTACACCCTGGCTGCCGATAGAGGCCGTTTACTGTGGCAGACAGCAGGGTGCTGGGGTTGGGCAGAAGATAAACACACCCGCACAGTCTCTCTGAGACAGGGCTGCCCCAAACCAGAGAAAATGGCAGCTGATTGGTGCATTGCCTAACCCCGGGCTGTGAAACTTCCCTTTCCAGACCTCCGTTCTCATCACATACAACTAAGCCATCTACGTGGCAGGAGGCCAACGTTTCTTAAGTAGCAAATTAGTTTTTGCAGGGTCTCATTCTGTGGTCCATGTTGACTTCTAAGTTGCAGTGATCCTCCTGCCTCAGCTTCCCAGAGACTGGGATTACAGGAGTGAATAACTATACCCGGCAACAAATTTAACTGCTATTATCATCCTGTATTATCCAGAATTCTCTTTAAAAAAAAAAATTGCATTCTCTCTCAACAGTCAAAGTGACTATGTTTTCTGGGTACACATATCACAAATGTGTCATGCCCAGAGCCTCACAGAAGCCCTGCTGTCCACTGATTCAGGGTATGAGGCCTCTGTCCTGTGAGGTGCTGAGCGGGGAGCCAAGCTCATTTACTGTACCTTACTTTATATGTATCTTTATGAAAAAGATTTCCTGCAATTTTTTTAATGAAAAAAAACTAGGTTTGTTTTTATTTTATGTGTATGAATTTTTTAAAAGACTTATTTATTATATGTAAGTACACTGTAGCTGTCTTCAGACACCCCAGAAGAGGGCGTGATTTCTCATTACAGATGGTTGTGAGCCACCATCTGGTTGCTGGGATTTGTGAACTCAGGACCTCTGGAGGAGCAGTTAGTGCTCTTAACCACTGAGCCATCTCTCCAGCCCCAGAGTTTGAATGTTTTGCCTGCACATGTCTGTGCACGATGAGTATGCAGTGCCTGTGGAAGCCAGAAGAGGGAGGCAGATGCACTGGATGAATAGGTTAACAGACAGGGAGTGCTCTAAATCACTGAGACATCGTCCCAGCCACACAAGTAGTATTTTAATTTCGATTCTAAATAACATATCTTTCCCACAGTTCCTTTCATGTTTCTAAATCACTAAACATGAAGCCTCACGGAGCTCTATTTCCCCCTTGGAGTTAGAAACAGGGCTGCTTCACACCTGTCTTACTTGGGTTTTCTACCAGCAAGCTCCTTGTCTGGTCTGCATTCTCCTATCAGCTAACTCAAGATACTCAACAAAGGCAGGGGCAATTCAGACACCTTGAAATCTACCGAGGAGAGACAGATTAGAGACTGGGCTGAGGTACAGGTCAATGGCATAGTGCTTCCGGGCAGGCGTGAGGCCCTGGCTTCAATCTCCAACACCAAGAAACATTGAAGAATTCATGTGGATTTTTTTCTACAATATGCAGACCCACACACTGAGGTTGTCCTTCAGACCTGACTATTTAAACAAATCAATAACATCACTTGAAGAGAAAACAAAAAGTTTAATTTAAGAACAATTTTTGTCAGGAGTTGAATAGTCAAAGCCACAGGGTGCCATATGCCCTGGGACCTCTCCTTTCCACCCAGTGATTTGGACAACTTATTTCATTCCTCTGGACCTAGATTTCCTTGACTGCTTAGCAGAACCTGCCTTTACACCATTGCTGGAATATTTGGTAAGGTTATTAGGCAAGTTTGGTAGCTCAAAGCCCTTGAAGAGTAGAACTGTAATGTCTCTTGTTGGGGGAATCCTTATACTAATTGATGGCTCTCTGAGAAACTCCTGAAGACCTGCCTGGCCTGGAAGTTTCAATTATGTGGCTAAAGGCCATACTGCTAAATTACACAGAGTAAATGTATCAGTTGCTCAGGGAAAATACTCCTGTAACTTAGCAGAAAAACGGTGGTTTATGCTAATTATACTTACTCTGCCCTGCCGAGGGCTCTTATTAACAATCCTTTAGATAAATCCCAAGAAGAATTTACTTGTAAATTCTTAGGTTCTGTAAGTTAAAAGTTTTCAGAGGAACTTACCACATTTCTCTCTCCCCGCTTTTCTATCTTCTTAAAAGGAATATTTATTTTTATTAATGTGTATATGTATGTGTGCCAGCAGAGGTCAGAAGGTGCTGGATTCCCCGAGGCTGGACTTACAGGTGTGAGCTTCCTGATATGGGTGTGAGGGTCAAAAGCAGTGAACCCCTTAACCACTGAGCCATCTCTCCACATACACTCTCCCTAGGCCCCACACCCCACCCCAGTTTTGACAAGGTCTTGCTATGTATTTAGGCCAGGCTGACATGGAACTTATGTAGCCCAGTGATTCCCCTGCTTCAGCCTCCCAAGTATTGAGATTATAAATGCAAGCTACAACACCTAGTTATTACTGTTTTCATCAATGTATGTTCTTCTTTACTGGCATTAAGTATGTTTTCTCATGTTCTGATGGGACAGGGAACACGGGGATCCTGTTTCCTATACCTGCAGAGTCAGCACTGAGCCTAGTTCATAGTAAATAAAAGCTAAGAACTATTTGTGGGATATTATAGAGCAATAACATAGACAACATGCTTTATGCCTGAGATACTGATTTCTTTTTTCAGTGTTGGGAATTGAACCCATGACCTTAGGCATGCTAGGCAAGTGCGCTACTTCTGAGCTAAATATGAAGGAAGCTCCAAGATGCCGTTAAAGCCTCGTGTTACTTCCACTTCCCAGGTTGGAAATGGAGCACAGAGGCAGGCGTACAGGTTACGACACTCCACAATTAAGTCACCTCAACACATTTTCCACATCATTCCAAAAAACCAAATAAACTAAAGCATCCAATCCTTCTTAGGCTATACAGCACATTTCTGGGTTTAGGGATACAACCCAGAGGTGCAGCGTTTATCTGGTGTGCTCTGAAGCACTGGCTAGATTCTCATCATTGCATAAATACACAAACCCCTCAAAACAGAAAGATGGGGAACTTCTGACCTTGGACTTGTCAAGCTAGCACACAAAGAACAAACCAAATCTTAAAAAGTGAAAAGTTAAACTGGGCCTTTCAATCCCAGCACCCAGGAGGCAGACGGAAGATTCCTGTAAGATGGAGGGCCAGACTGGTCTACGTAATGAGTTCCAGGCTAGCCCAAGTTACAAGGTGAGACCCTGTCTTTGTGATGCAAAGATTATATATATATATATATATTGTTGATTTATATTATTAATTTGTTTGAACTAACTATTGAATAAGTTAATCTTATATTTTTAATTTGAGTTATCCATACTATTGAAAAAGAAAGCAAAGAATTTAATAAACACTCAAATTCAAACACTATTTTCTTCTTTTGAAACAAGCTTTCTCTGTATAGAACTGGCTGTCCTGGAACTTGCTCTGTAGACCAGACTGGCCTCGAACTCACAGATCCACCTGCTTCTGCCTCTTGAGTGCTAGTGGTAGTGACATATGGCATGAGCCACCATGCCTAGCTTACTAAATATCCTTATAGTAATCTTTTTTTTTTTTTTTTTTTTTTTTTTGAGATAGGGTCTCATTATGTGGCTCTGGCTGGCCTAGAACTTGATTTGTAGACTAGGTTGTCCTTGAACTCACAGAGATCAGCTAGGCTTTGTCTCTTGAGTGCTGGGATTAAAGATGTGTGCCACATGTACAGCTTATTATATTTATCTCATATTGGATTTATTTATTTATTTATTTATTTATGTTTCTCAAGACAGAGTTTCTCTGTGTAGTCCTGGCTGTCCCGGAAGTTGCTCTGTAGACCAGGATGACTTCAAACTCAGAGATCCACCTGCCTCTGTTTCCTAAGTACTGGGGTTAAAAGTGTGTACCACCACTGCCCCAGGCCCATATTGGACATTTTCAAGTTTGGTAGGGTGAGTGGGGGAATAAGAACTCAATGTGTAGCCAAGAATGGCTCTGAGTTCAATATCCTCCTGCCTCATACTCTCAAGTCTTGGGATTATAGGTACATACTACTACCCCAGGCTCAACTTTTACATGAATCTGAGGAGAGAACAGGCCTGGCTTTGGGTCAAGTTTGCAATGCCTTTGCAGGGATTATTTTAAGTAAGTCTTTCAGAGCCCTGTGGCACTGGGGACAGAACACTCAATTTGGAGTGGCAGGTTTCAACTCAAATTCTTCATCTGTGTCTGAAAAAATCTCGTGAAGTCAAGTGAGAGATTGCAATCCCACATGACTGTAATCTTAGCACTTGAGAGACTAAAGAAGGCAGACAGCAGTGAGTTCAAGGGCAGCATCGATACACAGTGAGACTCTCAAAACAAGCGAACAAAGCCAACCAGACCACAACCCAAGCAGCAGGCTTAGAGGCCCATGTTGGTAACTCCAGGACTTAGGAGGCCAATGAACAAGAACTGCTTTAAATTGGAGACCAGCCTGGGTTACACAGTGAGCAGACCTTGCTAGGTGTGGTGGCACACACCTTTAATCCCAGCACTCGGGAGGAAGAGGCAGGTGCATCATTGGGTTTGAAGGCAGTCTTGTCTACAGGGTGTTCCAGGGGAGTTCCAGGTCAGCCAGAGCTACACAGAGAAATCCCAACTCAAAAACAAACAAACAAAAAAGTATGTTTAAAAATCACAGTGAGCAGATCTTGTCTCTTTGGGGAAAAAAAGTGTGTGTGTGTGTGTGTGTGTGTGTGTGTGAGAGAGAGAGAGAGAGAGAGAGAGAGAGAGAGAGAGAGAGAGAGAGAGAAAGAGAGACGGGGTGGGGGGAGGAGAAGATGGCTTGGCAGGTAAAAAGGCTTGCTTCTAATTGGCCCAGGTTCAATTCCTGAAAGCCACATGGTAGGAGAGAACAAACTCCCACAGGTTGCCCTTTGATTTCCACACATGAACTGTGGCGGGCACCTGACCCAAATAAGTCTTGCAAGTGGGACAAGCCTGAAGTACTCTGAGCTTGTCTTTCACCTACTAACAACAGGGATGTGGTTACAGTTCCTTTAAAGAGCTTTTATTGTTTGTTTGTTTTTTCGAGACAGGGTTTCTCTGTGTAGCCCTGGCTGTCCCGGAACTCACCTTGTAGACCAGGCTGGCCTCGAACTCAGAAATTCACCTGTCTCTGTCTCCCAAGTGCTGGGATTAAAGAGCTTTTGTGGTCAATAAAGAAAGAAAGTGGAACTGGGGCTGCTGTTCAGTTGCAAAACATTAGTTTACTGTGCTCAGAGTCGTGGGTTCAATCCCAAGCCCAGGGGGAAGGGGAAGCATTAGAGAGGCAGCTGCACTTCTGGGAACTTGTCATGCCTTTAAAGAAGCTATTTCTCCCCTCCCTCTCCCTCTCCCTCTCCCTCTCCCTCTCCCTCTCCCTCTCTCTCTCTTTCCTCTCTCTCTCTTTCTTTTGGTGGGGGTGCTAGATTTCAAGGCAGGGTTTCTCTGTATAGCCCTGGCTGTCCTACTGTCCTAGAATAACTCTGTACACCAGGCTGTCCTCAAACTCAGAGATCCACCTGCCTCTGCTCCCCCCCCCCTGCTGGGATTAAACGCATGCACCACCACTGCCCCATAGAGATACTTTTTGTGTTGGATAGAGGTTATTACACACCTGGTTCAAACAGAAAACAAATGTCTGTGGGTTGCTGACACCCCAAAGGGGCATCCCTAACACAACTGTTCACCAAAGGTTCAGGGAACAGAGGGAAGAAGGAGAGGAAAGTCCTTAGGAGGCTGGGGCCAGGAGGACTGCTGTGAGAGACTGGAGGACTGCTTTGTGATACTGGAGGACTGTTGTGAGAGACTGGAGGACTGCTGTGTGAGACTGGAGGACTGCTGTGTGAGACTGGAGGACTGCTGTGAGACTGGAGGACTGCTGTGAGAGACTGGAGGACTGCTGTGAGACTGGAAGACTGCTGTGAGACTGGAGGACTGCTGAGAGACTGGAGGACTGCTGAGAGACTGGAGGACTGCTGAGAGAGACTGGAGGACTGCTGAGAGAGACTGGAGGACTGCTGTGAGACTGGAGGACTGCTGAGAGACTGGAGGACTGCTGAGAGACTGGAGGACTGCTGTGAGAGACTAGAGGACTATTGTGAGAGACTGGAGGACTGCTGTGAGACTGGGGGACTGCTGAGAGACTGGAGGACTGCTGAGAGACTGGAGGACTGCTGAGAGAGACTGGAGGACTACTGTGAGACTGGAGGACTGCTGTGAGACTGGAGGACTGCTGAGAGACTGGAGGACTGCTGAGAGACTGGAGGACTGCTGTGAGACTGGAGGACTGCTGAGAGAGACTGGAGGACTGCTGTGAGACTGGAGGACTGCTGAGAGACTGGAGGACTGCTGTGAGACTGGAGGACTGCTGAGAGACTGGAGGACTGCTGTGAGACTGGAGGACTGTTGAGAGAGACTGGAGGATTGCCTAGAGGCTGGATCTGGCAGGGATGCTGAACTCCTTATCTCTCAGTAGCTGTGGCTGTCTGCTCAACACCACACCAGGAAACACATGAGCGCGGTGGGGGAAGGGTTTACAGGTTATCCCCAGCCCCTCCCGTTGAGAAGCTACAGGAAATCCATAGCTGCTGAAATAGGAAGAGTCAGTTCCAACTGGGGACAAGGCCCAGGTAGGATGCCTCAGCCTAGTGGTCAGCCTTACACCCACATGCATGGGAGCAACACTAATGGGTGCAGTAGGTTTTATGTATATTATATTTATTTATAGTTATACATATATGCCCCCTATTCTATATTGTAATAGAAAAAGAGGCCATGCGTTTGAGAGTGGTGGGGTGTGGACATCGGAGGAGTTGGAGGGAGGGGTGGGTGTGACCATCATCATACTTACGTGTGATATTCTAAAAATAAATAAAAAGTAAAAGAATAAAAAGGAAAAGAAAACACTTTTCCTTGCTCATATGCAAAAGCCAATCCTTTCCCTTAGTCCTTCTAAGTCGCTGATATTTTGTAAAAGTGACTAATTTCGTTTTCACTTCCTTTCATTCACAGATTTCAGTAGGGCCACAGTCCAGTGACCTGCAGGGTCACCGCCTGGCCAGGGCACACCCTCCCCAGAGTGGTGCCTTATCTCTGTGAGCAGGGAAGCAGGAAACAGAGCAGGGCTTTCCTGTCGCACTCGCTCAGATCATTCCAGCCTGTCTTGGCTTTCCAGGGTGTGACAGTTAGCCCTCTGCAGGGATGGGCTTGCCCCTCTGGAGCTGGGTAGCTCTGCAGTAAGCTTCATCATGAGAAAGCCTCCCACGTGTGAAGAGGGTGCTCCAGCAGCCACGGTTTTCACTATGGTGTTTACGGAACAACTAGTCCTTAAGCAGTCATTTTACTTTAGAATTCCCAAGTAAATCTGAACAACTAGTTTCATGATTTTGCTTGAGAACCGACTGTTTATGACAAGAGGACTGGCTTAGCCCATGGACTGGGGTGGCTTGGGCTTGAAAGGCGACAAGATCAGCTTGTTTTCATGTGATTTGCCCAGAATGGCTGGCAGTGATTGTTAATTAATGATTCCCCAGTAACTAATTGTTTTGTTTCAATATTGAAGAACTTGAGATAAATCTTCTACCATGATATAGAAAATTATATGACACCTGCAAATGATTATTAATTGAATCCCTTAACTATATATTTATACTGACTTTTGACTCCCATTAGGAATGCTAATGCTATTGAATGCGATGACGAATTGTATCTTAACCGTCTCAAAGTTGAAGCCCGTGAGCCAGTGGGACAGCTCAGTGGGTAAAGGCATCTGCCACAAAGTCTGACGTGACAACCCAAGTTTGCTCCCTGGGACCCACATGGGAGAAGGAGAGAACGTGACAACCCAAGTGTGCTCCCTGGGACCCACATGGGAGAAGGAGAGAACGTGACAACCCAAGTGTGCTCCCTGGGACCCACATGGGAGAAGGAGAGAACGGCCTCCCACAGGTTGTCTTCTGACCTCCACCCTCAATGGCACATGCACACCCAAGTAAAATGTAATAAGCTAGCCGGGCGTGGTGGCGCACGCCTTTAATCCCAGCACTCGGGAGGTAGAGGCAGGCAGATTTCTGAGTTCGAGGCCAGCCTGGTCTACAAAGTGAGTTCCAGATCAGCCAGGGCTACACAGAGAAACCCTGTCTCGAAAAACAAAACAAAACAAAATAAAGCAAAAAATGTAATAATCTATTTTAGTCCTGACAGACTCTCAGATGCCATCTTGCACAAAATAAGAAAAACAAAACATCAAATCCTTAACACTCTGAAAGACACTGAAGGACATTCAGAAAGTTTCCCTTTAAGATTTGGATCTAATTTCTGTTTCTTCTTCTAGTCAGCAGGACCTAGTTAAATTGCTTTTTTCCCCAGGTTGATCTATTGATCGATCAAACCATTTGTTTGTCTGTCTGTCTGTCTGTCTCTATTTCCATCTCTTTAGGGTTTTTTTGTTTGTTTGTTTGCTTGCTTTTGTTTTTGTGTTTGTTTTGTTTTGTCTTTTTAAGACAGGGTCTCTCTAGATAGCCCTGGCTGTTCTGAAACTCACTATGTAGATCCCAGCCAAGCCCGGTTACACTTCTCTAACAGTCAGGATGAGGCTGCCGCTCCCGTCCTCACACACCTGTTATCATCTGCTGCGCGTCGTACGGTTCCATGTAGCCATCGTTCTCACCCACTCTCTCCGCGTCCCTTTGACCTTTCGTCCGTTTGGCATCATATGGGTCAGCGTAGTCCTCTAAAATGATGACCTGACCAATAAGAAAGGACAGTTGCTAAGGATTTCCAGACTCGAAAACGGGCAACTGCATCGAAATGGTTGCTGAAATCTCCTACAGGCTCAAGGAGTCAAAATCTGTTGTCAGTTCTCACAATTTTCGCACGTGTCTCTGTCAGACCAACTTTTTTTTTTTTTTTCACGGTACTTGACTTGTGACAATTTGCCTAAAGTCTTGCTTGTGAGTTAGAGGCTGTCAGGTGGGCAGTGGGATGTGGAGAGTATCTGTGGCTTCAGTGCGTAAAGAGGATTTCCCCAGTCTTCCCAGCTCCTTGCAGCTAAACAATTCAGTCCCAGTTAAAGTGAACCAGAAGATCTACTTCCTGGCCTCAGGGAACTTTTACAAGCTCCAGAGAGACAGGCTTCACACCTTAGCACTGAGCAGTCCTGCAGAAGTTCCGGGTTCTGTCATTCACAGGGAGAGTGATTCGGTGGCTACACAACAGACCGAATTCTCATGATATTTGTGTCCAAGAGCATCTACCAGTCCAGAACCACAGGGTGACCTGGAGGAGCACTGTGTGCATAGCCCTTCTGTTCTATGGGAGCTGGGTGGGAACCCTTCTCAGGGAGGAAGCCAGAAGCCTGCTCTGATCTGGCAGAATGTTCTCTCGAAAGCTCATGAGGCACTACTGGAGCACGAGGAAAGAATTCCGACAGTTCAGGGAGAAGCGAAGACAGAGGGACAGACTGGATGAACCTTGGAGAAATGACACCATGACAGAGGACCGTGATTACCACGAACTCCATCCAGGTCTCATCGATGGCCACCGCTCGTGCTACAGCTTAGACACAGCCGGAAACCAGGCTGTGACACGTACACAGTCCTTGGCTTTAAGGCACAGTGAGGTATACCATCCAGTTACATGTGAGTCACTTCCACACCCATCTCCCCACGGCTCTGCTCAGCGCCCACCACAGGACAGACACACTAAGTCTCTCTGTAACTGCCCGGACGAAGAAATGAACAGAGGTGCCCAGTATATGCCACCTCACAGGGGCCACAAGTTCCTGACTGTAGGGAGGCAGCTTGTTTAAAAAGTGAAGACCCTCCTCAGGAAGGGATTGCTCAGGCTGAAGCCTAAGCTCGGGGAGGGAGCTCTTCTCTCTCCCATTTCTCACAGGAGAGAATCCCAGCTCTGCTCTACAAGCCGGGCAATGGTGACCCACGCCTTTAATCCCAGCACTTGGGAAGTGAAGGCAGGCAGATTTCTGAGTTCGAGGTTTGAGGCCAGCCTGGTCTACAGAGTGAGTTCCAGGGCAAGCCACGGCTACACAGAGAAACCCTGTCTTGAAAAACCAAAAAAAAAAAAAAAAAAAAGATAGAGTAGGGTCACCTTTCCCACACTGGACAGGACACAGAAGCCCTCTGGTGACGAACATGCAGGAAACACCTTCTTCTTTCCTGATCTGTAATTTCCTTAAAGACATTTCCTTGCTATGGACTGTGCCCCCCACACCCTTTAGCGTCCACAGTGCGTACTTATACAGCAAACAGTCACAGAATGAATGGAAGGCTATTCTGCTCGCTTGGCAGTGCTTTAAACTCTGAGTGGCTGGAAGACGAGCAACCTACGCTTCACAGTTCACGGGCTACCGATGTTTTGCATGCTCAGGCGGCAAAAGCCTTACAGAAGTCTAGCTTGATAGACCCCTTGATGTCAAACATGAAAACAAGAACCACAGTACACCACACCCATTGGAAGGCCAGTTCCTTTCCCGTCCCTTCAACTGCTCTTTGAAACAACTAACAAAACCAACCACAACAAACCTTGCTGTCAAGGTCTCCAGTGATTTTTGAAGACTCACTTGGGAGTCAGAATGGATACAGGGGAGGGGAGGGGCCTTAGAAAACATCTTCAACTTCTCTTGTGCATAATGAATATTGGGGTTCATCAGGTTTCCGTGAGTCCTTCCCCGCCCTCCCCCTAGCCCTTCCAATTCCACAACTGAGAGGTGGGTAGAGATGCTGTGCTCTTACCGTGTCTTGCTGTCTCATTATCTTGGCCTTGTCCAGCTCAGGGCCCAGGGAGGACGGGGAAGAGGACGCTGAGGAAGAGGAGCTGCTGGAGCTGCTGGTGCTGCCACCGCCCGGGTAGGCGCTCTTCCCGTTCTTCTCCTGCGTGTCCACCTTGATGAGCCTGCTGATGTAGGTGCTGCAGCCCGCGCTCTTGGTCACCGCTCCCCGGTGGGGCTCCTCCTCGGTGGCGGTGGCGGTGACCCGGGAGTTCTTCCGGCCTTTGCCAGCAGCGGCCTGGATCAGACCCTGCAGGCTGTCTCGGGACAGCCGACTGTCCTTGGGGGGTCCGCTGCTCGCCCTGCTGGCCCCCAGCTCGGCCGCTGAGTTCTTACGGCCCTTGCCCGGGGTGGGCGCCGCGCCGCCAGTCTCCGAGTTCTTGCGCGGCTTGCCGCCGGCGCCCCCCGGTCGGGCGCGCTCCGACGCGGTCTTCAGAGTAAGCGGGAACTCCTTGAACCACTTCGCCGCCATCAGGGCGCCCGGGAGCGTCGAGGCCGCGGAACAGAAGAGCGAGGAGGCCCAGCCGAGACACCGTGGGGCGCCAGGGGCCGGGGGCCGCCGCATTCCCCGGGGCTGGACGCTGGAGGCCGCCGCGAGGCTCCCGGCCGCTGGACGCGCGCACCTGGCAGGGTGGCACCCGCTCGGCCCGAAGCTGGACGGGCGCGGTAATCGGACCGCCGTGTTCTCTGCGCTCCACCGCTTGGGGCCGCCGGGCGCCGGGGCTTCCCCTGCTTTTCCTCCCGAGGTGGGCGAGGCCGAGCCCACGGAAGCCCCCGGCAGCCCTGCCCACCCTCCCTGGGACGACGGCGGCCGCAGTGCCTGGGCGCCCGCCCCGCGGTGGACGCACAGGACGGAGGACGGACGCGCCCCTCCCTCGCCGGCGCCGGGGCTCCCGCGTGCGCACTGAGCCCAGCTCGTCCCCCTCTCTGCAGACGGGACGTGTGCGGGGATCGTGGCCAGGAGTCGCGCTCGGGGACAAGGGTCGGGAGCGCCCGCGCGGCTTCCCTCGCTCTCGGGTTCTGCACGCTCGTCGAGGGCGGGGCCTTCCCTGGGCGCGTGGAACCCCGCGCTGGACGCGGCGGGCGAAGGCTCGAAGTTCGACAGGGCGGCTCTGAGGGCAGTGCAGGTATCGCTCTGGCTGGGGGACCAGAGAGGGGTACCCCCAACCCCAGGCACTGTTGGGAGAAGAGCTTGGTGCCCCCCACACCTGCGCCTCCTGCGAAGACCCCTCAGCGCGCGCTCACACTACTTGATTCTCTCCTTGTCGCTCTTTCCTCAAAGCAATTTCAAAGGTTTTTTGTTGTTATTGTTGTTAAAAAGATTAAATATGAAAACAAGATTACATATGAACATGAAGCGAAATCTTCACGTCCCAGACATAAAACCTGGCAGTTGTTTACAGGTCTTCATTGGTAGACCTGCGGACTTTTGAGACAGAAAATTTATCTTTTCTCTTTCCGGATAAAGGCTAGAAGTCCTAAGCCGGCTTGACCAGGTTCTCTTATGGTGCTGCTGCTTTCCCCCCCCCCCCCCCCCCCCCCCGCTTCTCCTTCCCCTCTCTGCCGCCTTTCCTACCCACTTCTCTCCTTCTACTCCTCCAATAGCATTCTATGGAATCCTAACTTGCCTCTAGTTCAGTGTATTAGAAGATGACCTCAGCCGGGCGTGGTGGCGCACGCCTTTAATCCCAGGACTCAGGGAGGCAGAGGCAGGCGGATTTCTGAGTTCAAGGCCAGCCTGGTCTACAAAGTGAGTTCCAGGACAGCCAGGGTTATACAGAGAAACCCTGTCTTGAAAAACAAAAAAACAAAAACAGAAGACGACCTCAGACTACTGCGTGATGGTGAAGGGTGTCGCCGCTGTGAATTTCATGTGGCGCTGTGGATGACAGCCCAGGCTTGGAGCATGTTAGACAAGCACTCTACCAACCGAACTACATCTTCAGCCCTGTGCAGCTTTTGATAGACTTCGATTACTGATCTCCATTCCTCCTATCCACCTTCTTTTAGCTACCAAGAGTTTACAGTTTGCCTGCTGCGCCATTTTTCTCTCAAACTCTAATAAAATTGTCTTCTAACCTCAAAGTAAAAGATAAAACAATACCATTAGACAACAACAACAACAACCCTAAGTGTGGTCCAGAGTCATATGCAGCAGGTTTGAAAACCCAAGCTACAAGCTGTGGGAGTCGGATAGCACCCAGCCACCATCAGCTTGTGGATGGTACTTGGTCAGGTGGAAGAAATGTAGGCTCACCTTGACCTTTCAGATGCTGGAAATGCATCTTAGCTTAAATCGAGGTATAATTTAGATGCCACAAAATTCACCTGTTTTAATGTGGATTTTTTTTTTTTTGTCTTTTCGAGACAGGGTTTCTCTGTATAGCCCTGGCTGTCCTGGAACTCACTTTGTAGACCAGGCTGGCCTCGAACTCAGAAATCCACCTGCCTCTGCCTCCCGAGTGCTGGGATTAAAGGAGTGCGCCACCACGCCCGGCTTAATGTGGAATTTTTAATACATTGAAGTCTCACTAGTAGTCTGATTTTAAGGCATCAGCCCAGTAGGTGGGGAGACAGCTCAGTTGATAACATACTTGGCATGTAAGCATGAGAACCTGACTATGAACCCTGCACCAGCAAAGAAGAGCGGTGGGAATCATACCCTTTCTTTCAATCCCAGTGCTAGAAGCAGAAAAACAAAGTGGACATCGATGAGGAAGGACATTCAAGGCTGACTTCTGGCCTGCAGACACGTGCAAACATGTCTACCACCACACTTGAATATCCATACACATATCCTAAAAAAAATCACCTTTCCAGAAAGAAACTTGCATTTATCAGCAGCCCCTTCTCATGCCCCCTCCATGGGAAGTGTATTGTACCTGTGTTTCTCCAGTGGCTGTCTCGCATCAGAGAGGCCAGGAACCTGCTCAGCCTACCAGGCTGAATGTCTCACCACCCCAGCCTGGCCCAGGAGGCCTGGTGGATTCCTAGAGGGCTTACAGTTTGAATCTGTGTTGGAAGCAGGGAGAAGCTGGTTTTAATACTAGCAAAGGCTGGATGAACTTGTGAACAGAGTGAAGGCACGCAGGCAAAAAAAGGCCAGCAGCTTCCTTTCCCAGGCCATTCGCATGCACCTGGGCTGTCACCAGTAGGTGCACCCACATTTAGCACCATCAAGAGAGTCCCTTGTGCTGAACCGCTTGCCTTTTGGTTGGTTCCAGACCCAAACAAGTTGACAACGGAGTCTGGCCTCACCATCTGTTTGGTTTTTACGTGTTTGACAGTTCTAAAAGTTTCACGTCATTGGGATCACACACAGGACCTCTTGTTTCTGCCAGTTCTCTGAGTGCCCTCTTTGAAATCCATGTCCATTGAACACGTGTGTGCTTCACTCATGTTATATTGTTCAGTGATATTCCATTGTACGGTGCCCACGTGCCAGCCGATAACATGTGGCTCATTCCCACCTTTTAGCTGTTGGAAAGATGCTATAAAAGCCAAATGGTGGTGGCACACACTTTTAATCCCAGCACTGGGAAGGAGGAAGCCAGTGGATCTCTGAGAGGACAGCCTGGACTACAGAGCAAATTCCAAGACAGCCAGAGCTACACAGAGAAAGCCTATTTTGGAAAAAATAAAACAAAACAAACTATGAATCTTCATAAATGAGTCCTTACATGGATATATGTAATTTCTCAAGACTTGAATGGCCGAGTCACATGGCAACTCACTGTTTTAACTTTTTGAGAACGGTCAACCTTTTCAGACTCTGCATCTTACTACATGAGTAGCATGCCAGGGCTCTCCATACCCTGGACACTCACTGGAGTCTGGCTCTATTCTGCACATCTCTAATAGCTAGAGCTGTGGAGCATTAGCTAGCTGTAGAGCACTTGTCTGAAACCAAGAACTTGGAAAACAGAGGCAGGGGGCCAGGAGTTCAAGGCCAGCCACCTAAGAATCTGTCTTAGTTATGGTCTTATTGCTGTGAAGAGACACAATGACCAAGACAATTTATAAAATAAAGCATTTAGTTGGGAGTTTGCTTACAGTTTCAGAAGGTTAGTCCATTATTGTCATGGTGGGGAGTGTGTCAGGCAGGCAGGCATGATGCTGGAACAGTAGCAGGGAGACTGGGCTGGGCATGGGCTTTCGCAGCCCTCAAAGTCTACACCCCAGTGACACACCTCATTCAACAAGGACACACCTCCTAATCCTTCCCAAACAGTTCCACAAACTGGTGGCCAAGCAGTCAAATATATGAACCTGTTGGGGTCATTCTCATTGAGAAATTAGAAATAAAGAAATAAAGAAAGAAAGAAAGAAAGAAAGAAAGAAAGAAAGAAAGAAAGAGAAAGAAAATAAATAAATAAATAGAAAGAAAGAAAGAAAGAAAGAAAGAAAGAAAGAAAAAAGAAAGGGAGAAAGAAAAGAAAGAAGCAAAGAAAGAAACAGAAAGCAAGCAAGAAAGGAAGGAAGGAAGGAAGGAAGGAAGGAAGGAAGGAAGGAAGGAAGGGAGATCCTCTGCTACTCGTATATTTTTGGGAAAAGATTAATTAGGTTGCTTGCTGCCTTTTGATTTGCCTTATTACTGACTTGGAAAGTTCTTCATATGTTCTTACATTTAGAAAACAAGCAAGGATCAGAGAGATGGCTCGGTGGGTAAAGAAAGGTACTTGCTACCACATCTGACAACCTCAGGGCCATCCCTGAGACCCACCTACACAGGAGAAGGAGATAATTGATTCCTGCAAGTTCTTGACCACACACACACACACACACACACACACACACACACACTACACAAACAAACAAACAAACAAACAAGTTAACGAATTAAATAAACAGCAAAAAAGAGAAACAAATGAAACATAAGAAATGTCTTCTGACCCAGTATTAGAAGTGGAGGGAGCTCAGGATTTGAAGTCAGTAGGTGAGATTATAGACTACCAGGAAGAAAAAAAAAGAAAGAAAGAAACAAAGACAGAAAGGCTATTATAGGTTTCTGAGAAGAAACCCTAGGGAAATAGTTCTCAAGATGTGGGTTGTGACCCCTGGAAGGGCCCTCTTACGTGTATCATACTTCATAACTGAAGTAACAATTTGCTATAGTTAATGAATTGTAATGTAAATGTCTGTGTTTTCCAATGGTCTTAGGTGACCCAAAGGGGTCTCAACCTACATTTTGAGGACCAAGACCTCAAAATGGACCATTTAGAGGATCATGGAGAAACGACCAGGTTCTGGTCTCTGAACTTTGGTGCCTCTTTTTTTGGGTTTTGTTGGGGATTATATAAGTTGTGAAGGAGCCGCACATCCTGATACCAGGCAGGTCAGTGGGGCATCTTTGAAGGTTTTGGATGGTCTGTGCTTATGAGGTCTTGGTGCCTGTCCTAGTCTAAAAGACTCTATATATTTCCATGGATCAACAGGAAGTTTGGGTGAACAGTCTGTGTCCAGTTTTCCCCATAAACTTCTTCACTCACTCTAAGTATTTTATTAGCTACTTTTAGCTTTATTCAGAGTATCTGCAGCTAAAGCAGTTGTTTCCTCCTACAGCTGGGGACATTTTAGAGGAAAGTGTTTCTCTTTTAATATGTAATATTATAGCTGGGCCTAGTGGTGCAAGCAAGTAACCCCCCGAACGGGGAAGTTAAAGACTGGACTATCAAGCATTTAAGGCCATCATTGACTACCTACTGAGCTCAAGGCCATCCAGAGAAGTGGCTCAGCTGAAAAGCACTAGCCATGGAAGACTGATGACCTGAACCATCATAAAAAGCTCACCCACTAGCCTGAGGCACACAGAACAGAAGCACAAACAAAATGGCCTTGTCCCAGCAAGGTGGACAGCAGAATTCAGTCCCAGCCTCTGTCCTCCGACCTCCATCGACCCTCTGTGGTCTAACTCACATGGAGGTTATAAAAGAAACTTGGAAACAACCAAAAGTTTCTAAACAGGCAAGTCACAAACTAATTAAAACCCAACTCCAAGGCTGCCTGGCTTCCCACATAAAACTTCGCTGAACCTTGGTTCTGGCCACAGTGTGCACACTTGGCACTGGGAATGCCACCTTGCCAGATAATGCAATGCCAGGGAGCACAGTCTGAAGCACGGCAGCTCAGACTCAACATGACCCTGTGCCCTGAACGGTGACATTTTACTGCAAAGAGTCTTCTACTCAGAGAGACACAATGGTTTAGTTATGGAAAACAAAATGTAACATTTCCTCACTGCCATTCCTGGCGTGCTAATTAAGCATCAGATGACTGTATCTTTGGGTCACATCGGGTTAGAATGTTTCATTTTTATACCACTGTGGTGGAGCACTTGACCAGTAGTACCTAGGAGGTTCGAGGTTTAAACTTCCCTAGCAGAGAAACAAAACCATGTTCGGTTGCTAATCTGAGTTTCATTTTTTAAGTATAACATGTTTCCAGTTTTTCCTAACATCTCTCTAAATTACTCCTGACATGTGGGTATGTGTTTATGTGAAATGTCGTTCTCAGCATTGATGACTATAAAATCAAAATATCGTTCAACTCTGAAAAAGCATTGAAGATGCTGTATTCATTTGGTACCAAATATTCATCCCAGATCTAATTCTTTATGCAAAACCAAGAACTTCTATCTCATTACTATGCAAATTTGCTTTAATCAGTTTTTTTAAAAAATTGGTTCATTTATTTTGTGTATGGGTGTGGGTGCATCTTGCTTTCAAAACAAAAATCCCAATCGTTCAATTTTTCCAAATGAAGGAGCCAGGCACTGGGTGAAAGCCTGCTAGCTCAGAGAGGCAGAGAAAGCACCCAGCTGACCTTCCTCCTCAACTGACATCCCAGAAGGAAAGAGCTAGCACTCTCCTCCACACTGTCTTAAAAACCCTTCCAACTGAATACCCTTCCCTTCTACTTCCTGTATGCCTCTCTATCTATCCTTCTGACTTCCTCTCACTCTTTATGGTTTTTTCCTATGTTCACTTCCTGTCAACTGGTTGCTTGCCCTGCCTCTTGACCTATTTTTTACTTTATTTTATTTTATTTTATTTTATTTTATTTATTTATTTATTGGTTTTTTGAGACAGGGTTTCTCTGTATAGCCCTGGCTGTCCTGGAACTCACTCTGTAGACCAGGCTGGCCTCGAACTCAGAAATCTGTCTGCCTCTGCCTCCAGAGTGCTGGGATTAAAGGTGTGCGCCACCACGCCCAGCTTATTTTTGACTTTATTTAATTTTGTTAACAATAAACAGAAAGTTCTTGGATTAAAGATGTGTGCTAGGGCTGAGCCACACCACAACTTGAGACAGGTTTTTCCAGTATACGATCCCAGGGTTAACAGTGATCAAATATCCTGCGACAGGTGCACATGTACCATAGCATGTGCATAAAGGACAGGGGACAATTGTGGGATTGAGTTTTCCTCCACAGTGTAAGATCTGGGCATGAAACTCAGGTTGCAAAATTTGTCAGTAAGTGCTCGTGCCTGCTGAGCCATTCCACGACCTGCCTTTCATCTTTAATAAATAAATGGTAAAGCTGAGCTGGGTCTGTGGCTCAGTGGATGAAAGTGCCTGCCGTACAAATCCAACAATGTGAGTTTGGTCTCCAGAACCCACGGTAGAAGTCGAGAACTGGCTCCCAAAACCCACCTTCAGACTTCCATGTGTATGTAGTAGTGATAATGCATCCACACTCAGTATGTGCCATAGACACACATTACTAAAATAAAAAATGTTTTAGAAAATATAAATAGTAAAACTATGTGTGTTGAAGAATTGCTTTTAAATAAATCTCTTTATGATTTGCTATCAATAAGTCCTTTCTTTCTTTCTTTCTTTCTTTCTTTCTTTCTTTCTTCCTTCCTTCCTTCCTTCCTTCCTCTCTCTCTCTCTCTCTCTCTCTCTTTCTCTCTTTCTTTCCTTCTTTGTGACAAGGGTCTCTCTTTGTAGCCCTGGCTGTCCTGGAACTCACTCTGTAGACCAAGCTGACCTCAAACTCACAAGATCCTCCTGTTTCTGTCTCTCAGGAGCTGGGATTAAAGGCATATACCACCTCCTCCCAGATAAAGCTTTTATTTATATACCTATTTTACATATGTATTTGTGTTGCTTAGTTTTAAGTTAACTTGACACAAGTTAGGAATCATTTGTGAAGAGGAAACCTCAATTTAAAAAAAAAAAATGTCCTCACCAAATCGGTCTGTGTGCAAGCCTGAGGCAGTTTCTTGATTGATAATTGATATGGGAAGGTCCAGCCATTGTGGGTGATGCCGTCCCTGGGCTGGTGGTCGTGGGAACTATAAGGAAGCAGGCTGAACAGGCCATGAGAAGCACGTAAGTAGCCCCCACCCTTGGCCCCTGTGTCAGCTCCTGCTCCAGGTTCCTGGGCTTCCCGCGTCCCTCTCTTGTCTTCCCTCAGTGACGGAACATTCCCTGAAAGTACAAGTGAAATAAAACCTTTCCTTTCCAAGTTGTTCATGGCTATGATGTTTCATCACAGTACTAGAAGCCTAACAAAGGCACCCACGCATCCGGAACCATGTAAAGTTTTCTTAGGTAAAAAGGATTTTCAAACGGAAAGTCTCAGAAGCCCTCTCTATGATGCAGCTGCTTCAACCCCATCCTATAGAACAACGTATGCTGACAGTCTCTGCTCAGAACCACAGTCTAACTTGCCAGGCTCTGTCCTCACAGAGCAACCTCTTGCAGAAGCCTGGGAGGCTCATGGTTTGGGGCGGTTAAGAGCACTGGCTGCTGTTGCAGGTTCGATTCTCAGAACCCACGTGGCAGCTCACAGCTCTCTGCAACTCCAGTTCCATGAGATTTAATTCTCTCTTCTGACCTCTGCAGGCATTGTATGCCTGTGGTACCCAGAAACACCTGGGAGGCAACACAACCATACACATGAGATAAAAATAGATACATCTCCCCCCACCCCTTAAAGTTGTTCACAGAATCTGTGTTACTCTGTTGCTCTTAACATCACAGCAAACTTAGTGTCTTAAATAATATACATTGTCTTATAGTTCTGCAGGTTACATTTCTGGTGTGCACCCCACTGGCCTAAAGTCAGGCCATCAACAGGGCTCTGATATAAGGGGCCAGAACTGGAGACTCCCAGTCCTTGTCTTTTCAAGTTTCTGCAGGCTCCCCGCTCCTTGGCTGGTGGACCCTCCTCCCCCTCACCAGCAGCTATGGTTGTTTCTCATTTTAAATGACTTTAACCTTACTACTCGTCTTCCTTTTTTTTTTTTTTCTGTTTCAAAAAGTTTTATTTTTACTTATTCCATGACTTGTAGGGGGGCTGCAGGGTCGTTACAAAGCTGTCTAGTGGCTTCAGAGATTCATTCAGCTGGAGGTCTTGAGTCGGGCTGGTGCAGAGCAGAGAGGGGGAACCCTTGGAAGGCGAGGAGGTCTCCGAGTCAAGCTTGAGAATGAGTTGCTCAAAGTGATATTCACCCGGAGATGGCTGGGGCGCGCCAGTCTGTGTTGGCTGTGACCCAACCAGCCTACAGAGGTTGGTCACGTGGTTGCCTGTCTCTTTGATGAGCTTCATCTCTTCATCTAGGAAGTGGTTTTTCCAAGAAGTCACAGAGATGAGGGTCTGTGCGGGCAGAACCCAGGGAATGAAGACTCAAGGGGGCCTGGTTCAGGTTCTTCTCCAGGGCCAAGGCAGCATCCATGGCTTCCTGGGTTTTGCCCCATTCATCTAGAAATGGCTTCTGCCATCCTGGAAGAGTGCGCCCCTCCTCCCACCCCCACCCCCTGCCCCCGAGATCGTTCTGCATCTTGAGGAGACACTTGATATCCATGCTTCAATTCGTAGAAAAAGTGGCCTACACCCAATCAAAATAGTAGCCCAGAGAGAGGTGCAAGGATACCTGGAGGTTCATAGAAGCTTCTACTTCGGTGGAATAATTCTGATGAATCTGAGAGGTCATGGTAGATCTGTAGTATGAGCTAACCAGGAAGAGGTGCTGGCTGGCTTTTGGAGCCGAAGGCTGCGAGGCGATGGTCTCAGAAAGGCTGTGGCTGGAGAGACTGTAAGGTGGCTGGAAGCTAAGAAAGAGGGAGTCCCTGGATCTGTTTCATCCAAACACTGTTGAAGTAAGACACGAATCCACGGAACTCCAGGGTGCTGCTCCCGTCTTTTTTTTTTTAAACAAACAAAAAACTCTTTTCTGCCTTCCTCTTCCATTTTCAAGGACCACGTGATCACACGGGTCCACGTAGAGAATTTATTTTAGTGTAAATTGCTTAGTGCTGCCTTCCAAGGTTTCCTATATTTCTGGGTCCGACGGATGAGGAGGTGGAGGGCCAGGGGACATTCCCTTACCCAACATTGCCTACTGAGTGGAAATTCCCCTGGCCTCTCTCCAAGCTGGCTGTCTTGCTTTGTAGAAGCTTGTTGGAAAACAGCTATAGCATCTAAGTCCCTTACTGTTGCCAGCCCCATCTCCACCCTTCTCACAAAGCCAAGCATCACCTTTGGAAGGCTGGAGAGATGGCTCCCCACTTAAGAATACTTGCTGCTCTTACAGAGGACCAGAGTTTGGTTTCTAGCACCCACACTGTATGGCTCACAACTGTGTGTAACTCCAGCTTCAATGGATCCAATGCCCTTTTCTGGCCTCTATGGGGACCTGCCCACACCTGGCACATACTCACAAAGACACAAAACATATACATACATTTTTAAAAAGAATTACCTTGGAAGTGTAATGTCAGCACTTTGGAGCAGAAAGAAGCAAGAGGATTGTCTCGAGTTTGAAGCCAGCCTGGCATAGGTAGCATGACGCTGCCTCGAAAAGTGTCCCCTCCCTCCCAAATCATCATCAGCATCTCTGACCTGCTGATTGCAGCCTCAGGGTGCTTTGGGTGGCTGAACGACCCAGAGAGGCTTGCTTCCTGCTCTGAGTGGAGGAGGTACTCAGTCAGGAGGGGAGCAGAGGTCTGCAGAAACTCTTGCCCTTCCTTTGTGTTGGGCATCTGGGTTTGGCAGGGCAGTGCTGATGCTGTGCTTGAACTGCATTGACACTGTGGCTTCTGACAAACTGTCTGGGAGGATGAAGTGTTAGAGAGACAGCTGCTCCCAGGTGAGTGTGCCTGGGGCGTGGGTAAGTGAGGGACCGAGTGCAGTCTCATTGACGAATGCCACTGTGCCTAGCTTCTGGTGAAGAATGGCCTTGTCGTCTGTGTGGATTCTGTCCTTCCTGCACTCACTGGCTGTTGCTTTCTTTTTTTTCTTTCTTTTTTTTTTCTAAGATTTATTTATTTATTTATTTTATATGAGTACACTGTAGCTGTCTTCAGACACACCAGAAGAGGGCATCAGATCCCATTACAGATAGTTTTGAGCCACCATGTGGTTGCTGGGAATCGAACTCAGGAACTCTGGAAGAGCAAGTCAGTGCTCCTAACTTCGGAACCATCTCTCCAGCCCCGTTGCTTCCTTTCTCACGGCTCCCGCACCACCTCCACCTGGCCAACCCGATGCTGCATGGTGGTTTCATTTTTGCTTGTCATACTCTCTGACATTTCCAAAATGGTCTATCTGGAATGGTGACAGGAATGCCACCAATCTGGGTAAGCCTTGTGGCTACATCTTGTCGTCGGTGGATGGAGTGTGGTCACAGAGACACAGCTTTCCTGAGCGACTCGCTCACTGCTCCAGCACTTACCTCACCTGACTGACCAGCGGCACGTGTGCAGGGCAGCTGGCTCCAATTGCCTGCAGTGTCCACAGGGAGCCTTGGTGGCTCCTCTCCTTAACTTTGCAGATTCTCTCTGGCCTGCCTTGGATACTCACCCTGTCCCCCTCCCCATTCTAGGCAGCTCCCTGAAGCACAGCCTCATTTGTTCTAAAGCACTTTCTAGAACCTTACTAAAAGCTTGGATCTCTCCTTCACTTGGTTCTCAAGAGCAGTGAGAGCTGAGCTCCTACCTAGAGGGCAGGGATGTAAGGCTGGCACTCAGCACCCAGCACCCGTCACCCATCACTCAGCACCCAGCACCCAGCACCCATCACTCAGCACCCAGCACATATGGGGAACATTTCCAGAGTTAACTTTGACTGACTTCTTGCTTGTGATTAAGCATGAATGAGTCCACTGACATCTGTCTTTGTTTGCTTGTTTGTTTGTTTGTTTGGTTGGTTGGTTGGTTTTTTGAGATGGGTTTCTCTGTATAGCCCTGGCTTCCTGGAACTCACTTTTGTAGACCAGGCTGGCCTCTAACTCAGAAATCCACCTGCCTCTGCCTCCTGAGTGCTGCCTCCTGTGCGCCACCACACCCGGCTTCTGTCTTTGTTTTTAATTAAGATGTGTATTATACCTCTGCTTACAGCATATGTCCTTGAGAGACTGTCCTAGCCTGAAGAAAACAACCTTAGTCAAACATAGATACTGTGTACCATAAACTTGCCATGTTAGGATTTGTGGTCATTGTTTATATTCCTGGAATTGGTCATGCTTTGTGTTGCTTGCTTTTAAGAGACACTGAGAAAATACACTTGCTTGCTGGCATGGTGTTAACCTGCAGTCCTCCCATCCCTGTCTCTTACATCTTCTTTCTGCCTTTCCTATAATCATCCTCACTCCCCAGTCGTGGTTCCCATGCTGACTGATTGGTTAGCTCCAGCAAATACCCAGCACCCAGCACCCAGCATACAGCACATAGCACTCAACGCCCAGCATACAGCACATAGCACTCAGCACCCAGCACCCAGCATACAGCACATAGCACTCAGCACCCAGCATACAGCACATAGCACTCAGCAGTGTTTGCAGAGGCCAGTGTCACCAAGTATTTCCCAGAAGAAGGATAGGGAGTATTAGATGTGCAAGTGTTGTTTTCCTTTACATCTTTCATGCTTTTACTTGTGTGTCAGTGACAGACTACACGGGGTGGCCTTGCTCTTTAACATGCATAACACACCGCCTTCACTGCCAATTACAACCCCCATGCTCTCCCGGGTCCTCCCTCTCAACACCATGAACTTTTAGGAGCTGTAACAAGCCTGTGCTGCATATCAGACATTGTTAAAAACTTCCTGGTCTATGTGCCCTCTCACGGGCCAGTCACACTCAGCCTTCAGCCCCTGCTCCTCATTCTTCCACGGGTTGGTCTGGCTTGGCTATCAGTCCTAGTGCAGAAAGTAGACCAAATGCTTCATGGGCGTGACTTTGTTGTTAGTTGTAACTCAGGTGGGAAGGGGGGATGTCCCAGATTCCTGGATGAGGCAGCCAAAGTCCCGAGAACTGAAATCTCTCCACTAAGGACAAAGTGCTCTTAACCTCTGAACCATTTCTCTAGCTCCACCATATAGCTTTTTGCTGTGTAAATACATCTTCTCTTGGGCATATAACTAAGGACAGACTTTCTGGATCACATGGAGAACCCATGCTTAACTTTGTGGCAACTCACTTTTCCTAAATAGCTGAACAATTTACATGCACAGCCACGACTGGTGAGACTTCTTCTTCACCCAGCGCTGCTCCTGACAACATCATTACTATCATTATTATAAATCATGTCTCCTTCTAGCCTCAGATAAAAAAGTTAATCCTCAGTGCATCTGGGTAGGAGTCCCTCCAAGGGACAATGGTTTCGGGGTGTTTGATCACACTGTGGACCCCGAGATTGTGTTTACCTGAAAAACCTGTTTCTACTTGTGGTGAGGCTCAGCTTTAGCACACACCTTTAATACCTCTGGCTGGACTACAGACACACTCTTAGCACATGCCTTTACTCCCAAACAATGAGGGTAAAGTTAGTTCGTAGAAGGAAGCACCCATGTTTGAAAGTGATGTCTAGTTGAGTGGTAGAAAAAGTGACAAATCAGAGAAAGACCTGACAGGATAGGATACGCCCAACTCTCATGAGAAGAGAGAGGAAAGGAAAGCTACCTAAGGGGTGATGCAGAGAGAAGACAGTTTTATTGGGAGAGTTTTACAAAAATAGGTTGCAGAACGAGCTAGACACAGCTTAAAGATGGAACAAGCCAGAAATTGAGAAGCAGCCAGGCAGAGCTCAGAAAGAGCTGGAAAGGGTGAGCTTATTCAGCAGCAAGTCCTGGGGGCTGGAAACATTCTAGGCCTAGATTAGATTGCATGGCGGCTAGAAGCTTCCGGGACTAGGCCCAGGTTAGCAGACAGAGGCAGTAAGCCCCAAGAGGACAATTACAGCAGGTGAATATAGGCTCCTTTTACAGACAATAGTGTTAGGCTCTGTCCTTGTATGTGGGAAGGGGATGGCTGATTTAATTTCTCCCCCTCTATGATTAGAATCTTCCCACTTTCCCCTGCTCTCAGCATCGTGGCCACAGGCCGAGCTTGTCCTCAGAGCTAATGTGACCTCTGTTCCCACCTTCCTTCCAGCCTGTCCTGTAATGCACTGCTGCATGTTTTCCAGAGTGAGATGTTGTGTGAGGCCGAAGCAGTGACAATCAATTATGCTTTATACCCACCCCACCCCACCCCCATTTATTTCTTTAAGGCAGGAGTACAGTTCCCTGTGCGCTATCCAATTTCCAATGTAGAAAAGTAACTTACCACATTCAAACTTTTACTCCAAGGAGACAGCTTAATTCTAAACGAACAAACTTACTCTACTTTTGAAACGATGGTCTAAATTTCCTTTGATTGATCTCTTCGGCATTTTCCTTTCAATTCTTCTCACTAAATTCCATCTTGAGCTAGGATGAAAAGAACAAATACTTCAGGTATTAAGATGACTCAATTTTTTTTTAAAGTTGGTGTATGGGGGTACAGGGAACTTTCAGGATAGCAATTGAAATGTAAATAAAGAAAATATCTAGCCAGGCGTGGTGGCATATGCCTTTAATCCCAGCACTCAGGAGGCAGAGGCAGGTGAATTTCTGAGTTCGAGGCCAGCCTGGTCTACAGAGTAAGTTCCAGGACAGTCAGGGCTACACAGAGAAACCCTGTCTCAAAAAACAAAAAACACCCCCCCAAAAAAACCCACAAAAACAAAAAAAAAATCTAATAAAAAATGTTGGTATATGGGCTGGAGAGATGGCTCAGTGGTTAAGAGGTCCTGAGTTCAAAACCCAGCAACCACGTGGAGGCTCACAACCATCTGTAATGATGAGATCTGACACCCTCTTCTGGCTACAATGTACTTATTTATTATTATAATAATAAATAAAACTTTTTTTTAAAAGTTGGTATATGTGTGGTGTGTGTTCATGTGCATGTGTTCACATGTGTGGGGGTATGTGCATGCACAAGTGCATGTCTGCATGCACATACTGAGGTTTGCTGCAGGGGTCTTGCTTGCCTGCTTTTCACCTTTCCTTTGAGCTAGCATCTCTCAGTTGGCCGTAGAGCTCTCTGAAATGATACCTAGGCTAGCTGCCCGTCTGGCTCCAGGATCCTGCCTCCACCTTCTGAGGGAACTCAGGAGTTACAGGTGGGCTTCCCACCAGACACTCTCCCCAGCGCCGTCTCCCCAGCCTATGAGTGCAGTTAAACTGCCAAAGAGTCAGGACAATTCTGAGGAGAGCAAAAACTTCCACCACTTACTGAAGATGACATTTGCCACATAAGGAAGAGGCAGATAAAGATGACTACAAGGGCTCATGGGGACTATTTTAACTGTTCCCACTGGGATCAATGGCATTACTGATTTCTCTGATGTTCTAGAAGACCCTATAATCCTTTAGAAAATTAACATTAACTTTAAATTTTTAAATCTCTCCCTCCCTCCTTCTCTCCATCCTGCCTGCCCTCTCTCCCTTTCTCCCTTTCCCCTGCTCCCCTGTGTATGTGTATATATGTAAGTCAGTTTTCTCCTACCACCTTGTGGGTCCTGGGGATTGAACTCCAAACTCAAGTTGTCAGGCGACAAGCACCTTTACCCACAGTCACTGCACAGCCTCCTGTGGAAATGAGAGAATCTGGACGATCGTCTCGCATGTGGGAATCACCCCTTGAAAGAGTTTTAGTTTTAGTTCATTACACCAATGAATTGCCATTAATTTAACGGGTCTTTTTACAGACTCTGGTAAATTTGTGGTTTAGATCTGCAGAATTTGTAAAGAAAGAAAATGATGGCTTTCACAGCAAGGTCAGGACAGTCTTCTCATGAAGCCAGCTACCAGGGGAGCTCCTTCCACAGGTGGAATGGGAGGTGGGGTGGTGGGGTGGTGGGGTAGTAGGGTGGTGGGGTGAGCTGCGGTGGTAGGCACAGAACGGAAAGTCAGTGCTGTTTGCTAGGCTACAACTGTTTTTTGTTTGTTTGTTTGTTTTTCAAAACAGGGTTTCTATTTATATCCCTGGCTGTCTTGGAACTCACTCTGTAGACCAGGCTGGCCTCGAACTCAGAAATTCACCTGCCTCTGCCTCCCGAGTGCTGGGATTAAAGGAGTGTGCCACCACGTCCGGCTTTAGGCTACAACTGCTAACTGTTAAATTATGTGAACAGACACTCCTGTCTCCTTCTTCGCAGTCTATCTCAAAGCAGGTGACATCAGTGGTAGCATTAATGGGGACAGGCTGCTGTTGCACGTACAGGTTTCTTGTGGTAGATGTCTCTGACCTAGTAGCTATCTGCTTCAGTCACATATGGGGGTCACTGTTTTGATTCTGGTTTGGACAAAATGAGCATAAGATCTTTTGAGACAATTATTGAAATTTGCCTATTGGTAAGAAATTAATGTTCACTTTCTTAGTTTGACAAGGACATGTGTCAACATAGGAGATAGGCTTTCCAATGTGTGGGCCATGTGGGACTGTGTTACCAGACAGACATAAGAACTGGCAAGGCTGGGTGAACTCAGACCCCAGGAATCTCAGAGATCTGAGACTGGAGTGGAGCTGCTCCCTACCTGTCTACAAACTTGTTCTGGAACATGTAACCAAGACACCTCACTGAGAACCCTAGGCACTGAGTCACCTAGCATAATCCCCGGAGTTCTTCTCCATGCTAATTAGGTACCTAGATAGATAGATAGCTCTGAGCCTTCAGCCAATGAGTTTTCCTTCCTGGACATTCCTTCCCGCAAAAGGCATTTAGTCACTGGTTCACCCCGAATAAAGTGTATGCATCTACAACCACTGTCAAACCAGTATGAACAAGAACGATTGGATCAGAGAGCTGCTTCATTAAGTATTGCTGAGGGAAAGGCCTTCGACTGAAAAGCAGAGCCCAAGACTCCTGAGGAAGGCTCTCTCTCCTCCACCCCCCTCTGGTATTCTCGGCCTGTGCTCTCAGACAGATCCCCCATTCTGTCTGTCCCAGGGTCCGCCTTTCCTTTCCACCCCATTTCAAAATTTGCCCTGTCTTCTCCTAGTGGTGAAGGTTCTCCCTTGGGGAACCTGGCACTCGGGTACCCCACGGAAGAAACCAAAGTACACACTAAAGTGTGTGAGGGTTGTCACAGTATCTGAAGTTCACCTTAAATTCTCCAGAGAGTGTAGGTGGAGTGAGACATGAAACAGTTATGGCAAATGGTGGCAGTTGTGGAGCTTGGGGACATGCTGTGTGCACAGTGTCCTCCTGTGTGTGTAGAATGCTTCATAGCAAGCCGTTAGCCACGTCTGTCCACTTTCCATTACATGCTCCGCTCACGGCCACGGCCATGGTGTGCCTCACCTGAGTGAACAGTGGCTGTTTAGCCACCCCCACCCCCGTCGTTCCCCAAATCCCGGGGCAGCTGACCCAATCCTGAACCATGTAGAACCCGGCACCTTTCCGCTTAGAGCCTCCAGCGGCTTCCAATGTTAAGGAATCAGGCAGGAGCCGTCAGCATCCTCTCTGTCTTCTCTGCCTGCTCTGTAGCCGCGCTGCGCACCAGCCTGCCACCAGGATTCTGTGCGCTGTTACCACGCCCAGCCTCTGCCTTTTCCAGGCCTCTCCTGCTTTGGATCTGTGTTCAGCACATCTCTGCACACTGACCACGTGCTTTACTCCCCCCCCCCCATTTTATTTACTTTGAGCGTGCATTGCGTGAACATGCCTGTGTGGATATATGAGTGTGTGCGCTTTGTTTGGGGTTCAATAGACACTATTCAATAAACCATCCCTGTCTGGCTGAGAAGGGTGTTTGTGTGGTTTGTAGGGCGTCTCTTGGACCCCAACATCGGTGCATTGGCCCGGAAGCTCCCTACCCTCAGCTCCCCTCAGTTACGGACAGTGAACACAAGCCAGCTGGGCCCTCCGTGAAGAGCTAAGTTTTTTTTGTTTTTGTTTTAATTAATTAAAAAGTCTTACTTTTTCTTGGTGTGGTCTTGTTTCTGATACCGTGTAGTGACTCAAGTGAAGGCAGCTGGACTCAGTAATGCTCTTGGTGAGGGGCGGGTATGGCGGATGCTTAGATTCCTGTTGGCTAGCGGGTTGGAGTACAGTCCACCCCTTAGGACTTGAACTTGGTTGGAACTCTCCTCTGAGAGCCCAAATGTGCAGTGCTGTCTTTGAAACGTATTTATTTATTTCTTTTTGTCTTCCACTTTCATTTTGTTTTTTGGTGCCTCGCTCCTGTCTTTAACTTCTTCACTATAGGACATCTGGGTCCCTTTGCTGAGACATCTGGGTCCCTTCCCTCTCCTCCCCAACTATACTGGTCATCCTTGTTGCGCTGGTCTGTCTACATCTGTCAGTTTATATTTACCATTTTGTTTAGTGGCTTGATTGTTGTTCTGTGTTTCATATTCAGAGGGAAAAAAATGGTTAAATCTTCATCCGTTGAATGTTTACTCCTTGACTTAGCTTTAACTCATCTCAAGGATTTTTAGGGAAAAAAAGCAGTTGAATTGGGATATCAGAAACTGGTAAAAACTGGTGCTGCCCTGGAGCCCTGCACCTGCGGCTAGGAGTCCAGCACCGCGGGAGAAGCCCTGCCAAGGTGCTGCTTGATCTGCCCAAGCCGCTCTTAAAGGAGCACCAGCAACCTTGCAGCTTCTCTGGTAAGGAAGCTGGTGGCTAGTTCTGCTACAAAATCTCTGTGCCAGTGAGAATTGCATTCAGCAGGTAGCAACAAAGTGCTCCTCTCTTGAAATTACAGCTAGAAAAAGTAAGAAAAATCATATCTGTCGATTCTAAATGTATAAGCACATGTGGACACTATATCTTTGTTTCTGATTGGCCTTAAGTGTTTAAGTTTACTACATTCTGCATGTCTTGGTTATAGATTATTGGCTATTTAAGTTATTGGGTATGGTTTAAAATCTGTAGCAACGGTAACAAAAAGTTAGCTTAAAACTATTTCTCTGGGCAATAACATGGGGCATGAGCCAACCAAAGAAACAGGAGTCTAAAGATACTTTTAAATTGGAATAATATTTTTATACAATTCCTGTCCTAAAAATCAGACTTATAAAAGACAGGATTTAAAACATTTCTTTAATGAGGTGTTAAAGATGCACCTTCATGTGTTCCTATGCAAGAACATTTTTTGGGCAGCCAAACTTTGTAACAACAAAATAATGAACTTGATGTTGATTTTAGAAACACTGGATTGTTTAGACTGTTAAAAAAAATTGGTTTTGTATTCCATTATGGTTATGCTCTATGACTTCACTCTTTAAAAAGATATTTTATTTTTATATTGCAAAAGCAACTTTTAAAAGTTACTTAAATATATAAAGCTATAGGATAATTTATTAAATATTTTATAATAATGTCTTTATTAATATATGATGGTTACAATAAAGGAGAAAATTCTAATGAAAATAACTATAATAATGATGCAATCTATAATGACTTTAGAAATTATAGTAGATAACACCAATCAAATTACGGACCCTTGAAGGGGGACAATTATGATTTTAAAAAAAGTTCAGGCAATCTGATGACATAAATAATGTATATGATAACAGAAGGTTTTTGTTTAAAAAATTACAGCTATTGATCGAAGCAATATGATGTCAATTAAATATACATTCCTGAGGTATTTTAGTCTGTTGTAGCTTTTCTTTTTGTTTTCATTATGTCAAGTATATTGCTCTATAAATTATGGTAATGATACCAGGAGTAAAATTAAGAAATTTTTAATTTAAAAACAGTTTTTAGAAGTTTACAATATTAAAAAGGTTTTTAAAAATCACTGGCTCAGGCTGAAGAGATGACTCAGAGGTTAAGAGTACTATCTCCTCTTCCAGAGTCCTGAGTTCAATTCCCAGTAACCACATAGTGACTTACAACCATCTATAACGAGATCTGGTGCCCTCTCCTGGCCAGCAGGCATACATGCAAGCAGAACACTGTAACTATATACATAATAAACAAATAAAATCTTAAAAAAAAAAATCTCTGGCTCTTGAAATCCACCCCACGTCTTTTCAGTTTGCCTGAGCTCTGACAGGGCTCCAGCAGCCCCCTCCATTCAGCTCAACGAGCAGAGCAGACCAGAACTCTCTTAGCCAATGTCTTGACCATTTCCCCAGCTTCTTAACTTTTTTCTGTTCCGACACTGGCTTCATCTTAAACCTAATCATATAGGAAACTGCTATGTTCTATAATGATATACCATATAAAGGTCAGAAAAGTTCCTACTCTATGGAATATGTTTATGGGTTAAAACATGTTTTATTTTAATACTAGAAGAGCTTAAATTCAAACCTATAATTTAAGGCTCAAACCTAACAGGAACTGATAGTCACCTACCTTAAAAATAATCAAATCCTTTAGTATGTTCAGGAATATATTTTAAGTCATGATAAGAAGTGATGCCATAGCCAGGCATGGTGGCGCACGCCTTTAATCCCAGCACTCGGGAGTCAGAGGCAGGCAGATTTCTGAGTTCGAGGCCAGCCTGGTCTACAAAGTGAGTTCCAGGACAGCCAGGGCTATACAGAGAAACCCTGTCTCGAAAAACAACAACAACAACAACAACGAAGTGATGCCATTAATTACAAGGTTAAAGCTTTGTTTAGTCTCCTGTTTTATGTTTGTAAGGTACAATTTAGAATTAAAAAACAAAAAACAAAAATAACACACCCTAAGAACAGACAAGATTAACTCAGCTATACTAGGTAAGGACTTAGCCCTCAAACCCGTCAGAGATCTGCTGAACATGGCATTTAATGTGTTTTAACTCACCATGACAAATATAGACTTCAAAATGTAACAGTGAATTCCCTAAGGTCTCCAAGAAGATATGGACACAATGAAAAAGGACACCACCTGGATTGTTGTATGGCAACCACTGGGCAAAACTGCTCAGTGCCTCGCCCACTGCCTCAAGGCCCCTCCTGAATTGTGGACAAACAGAGGACACCTGGAGAATTGATTGCCATATATTGCATAAGACAAGATGAGGTCAGTCTCTCCCATGTTCCTTCTCCACAGGAAAAAGCCTTTTCATCATTTGGGCCTGGTGGCTAAAGACTGCCTCTGCCCTCAGTCCCATAGAGACACAGGAGACAGCCTGGGATAACTGTATAGGTAATAAAATATGGACTAGTTTCTGTTATTTTAATTGATATATAGGCTATTTAGATTATAACTTATCCTTCTCAGGTCTCTGATCACATTGATGGCTAAGCTAATTATATATAGCTTAACTACTAAAAACCAACAGACAAACCCACGCCCTCCACATGCTGGTCAGGCCCTCTCTCTGCCCTGGCTGATAACCTGAGGCTTTGTCTGGGGAAAGTGGGTGAGTGACGGGTCCTAGGGATGCTGAGAAGTTGCCTCAAGAGAAAAGGATGGAGTGATCGCTCGGCAGAGAACAGCAAGGGCATCATGGTGTGGGGCTGGACAGACAGAGTAGGGAGCAGAACTGAGGCTGCAGGAAGGTGGTGGCGTGGTGGGGTCTGCAGAATCCTAGCCTCTAACACGGGCCTGGAGAGCTAGAGGTATGAGCTGGTAGATCATAGAGAGTCAAAGAAGCAGGGCTCCGAGTTAGCATTGGGAGTGGAATGACAGGTACCACGTGCCCTAGGAAGTCAGGTACTGGGAAGATGGGCAGGCAGCTTCCATTCTCTGACTTCCAGTCTGGCTCATTTGAAAAAATCATTTCACAAAACTGGCATGTGCAGCCTCAGTCAGTACTTCTGCTGCTGTATGAATCTTTCACAGTGTGTTCACCCACCATACACATTCCTGGGTTTACACATATTGGACCAGTTTTTGTTGTTGTTGTTGTTGTTGTTGTTGTTGTTTTGTCTGCAAAAGTATTAATTCCACTTGGTTAGACCTAATACCTCCCCAGGTTTTCTTGCCCGAAACAGTTTTGGTGAGCTTCCTTATCTACAAGTCTGGGCACATGTGTGTGCTTAGGGCTTGTACCTGGGTGTGGGACCTCAGAGTCACACAGTGCACACTGCACACAGCTTAAGCAGGCGAGGGTGTGGCTTGAGCTCAGCTTCTGTGATCTGTTGTCACCATGCTCAAGGCTGCCCCGCTGTGAGTGACTGCTGACCCAGTGAGTGTGAGAGTATACATGAGAGTACATGCAGTGACTGATGTGACCTCCTACCATGTCAGGCACGATGTCAGTGCTGATGTTCCAGTGAGGAGCCGGCTGCAGATCGCTCGACACGTGCAGCTGGTGAGAGCGGCTGAAGGAGCAAGAGCGTTGCTAAGTGAGGCACAGAACCAGCTCAGCCATCAGACGTGCTGTGCTCAGATTTTGTTGGGAAGATGGTGGATAATACTTGTTTTGTTTATCTGCATCTTTTAATATTTCTACAATAAACATTTAATGTCTGTAGTTAAAAAAAACCTAGTAGGTTATTTTCGTTATTTAAAATGAGATATAAATAAATCCCTATGGGGCACAAGGCAATTTTAGCTTAATATGCCCAGCCTTCTATCAAATCTATAACCAATGAAAAAATTAACTACGCAAGTTAGAAGACTATTAAGGAGTATCAGAAGTAGCCGGGCGGTGGTGGTGTATGCCTTTAATCCCAGCACTCGGGAGGCAGAAGCAGGTGGATTTCTGAGTTGGAGGCCAGCCTGGTTTACAGAGTGAGTTCCAGGACAGCCAGGGCTATACAGAGAAATCCTGTCTCGAAAAACCAAAAAAAAAAAAAAAAAAAAAAAAAAAAAAAAAAAAAAGAGGAGTATCAGAAGAGAATGTCAGTTAGGGTGCATCCTGGGGAGTTTCTGTCAGCTTGACACAAGCAAGAGCCACCTGGATAAAGGAACTTCAATTGAGAAGATGCCTCCATCAGATTGGCCATATGCAAGCCTGTGAGGCATTGTCTTATGATTGATAAGGGAGGGCCCGGCTTGCTGAGTAAGTCACGAGGAGCAAACCAAAAAGCAGCCCCCCTCTGTGGACTCTGATTCAGTTTCTGCTTCCAGGTTCCTGCCCTGACTTTCCTCACTGATGCACAAGCTAAAGTACTCACAGTGTACAGATGGAGACATTTTAAAGAATTAATGTTCCATCTTCAATTCTGATCCTGCTTATCTGGCATGGGCTAGGCATTTCATGGTTAAAAGGAGAATAGTAGTGATTTTTCCATCTGAACCTTGTCAGTAGTCAGCACTAAGGGCCATTGTTAGGCACTGGAGAGATGACGTGGTAGTTAAAAGCACTGGCTGCTGTTACAGAGGACCACGGTTGGATTCCCAGCACCCACATAGCAGCTTGCTCGGTAACTACAGTCACAATGGATCTGATGCCCTCTTCTGGTCTTCTTGGGTAGTGAATATGTGTGGTGCATAGACAACATGCAGCCCATACACCCATATACCATGAAAAAAAAAAAAAAAAGAATGTTATCTAAAACTTTATAAGGAATCATACTATTGTCTATTTACATAAAATCACACATAATAGTGTGTGTGTGTGTGTGTGTGTGTGTGTGTGTGTGTGTGTGTATAAGGTTTAAATGAAATATTCCCATTTGGGCTGGCAATGCTTTCCTCAAGAACTACAGACTAACTATAAACCCCAACATTAGTCATAAAAGCCTCCTTTTAGTTGTTAGAATTGTTTGAGAGATTCCCAAAACAATACAGGCTACTGCTGTTGCCCTTGGTCGCCTCCCAGAGGTTGAAGTTACATCCTTACTGCTGAAGACACCACGTACTTCAGACACAGGATCCCAGCTGGATCTGACCTGAAAGCCTTCTCCCTGAGGACTACCTTTCATGGACTAGAAGGTACCACACAACCAATGCGGCTCTGGCACTTATGAACTACAACAATGGGGCCTAATATCCCTACATGGGAAATAGTGTCACACGTATCTTAGCAGTAACCAACAGCTCTCCAATTAGACTTAAAGCTCATACAACAAGAGGAAAATCATGTCTGGTACCAGAGGCCAATGAACCAGGGCTAGTGAAGTCATAGATCTTGGAGGAGAACCTACAATGGCCACTTTAGTAAATCGACAAAAATTCTTAACTACATTCTAAATATTTATTCTTATACCCACAGATAGGTTTAGTTTTCATCCCTCATCACGGAAATCTCTCTTTGCAACAGTCAGATGTCATTTTAAAACAACTACTGCTGATAAAGCAGAGAAAAAATGACCATGTGGTGGCCAGCTCCAACCAATACATCTACAACACAGCCCCTGTAGCCAAGGCTCAGGGATCAGAGCAGAAGAGGGGGAGGATTGTAAGAGCAGAGGAGCACAAAGTTTGCTGTGAGTCCTATCAACATAGCTGCCAGAACAAGGGTGATGCCAATAGGCAAGAGAAGGTGGTGGTGGAGGTGAGCCTCATAGTTCCATAAGCAATGCTGAGAGCAGAAGAAACAGTCTTCTCCCCGAGAAAGCATTGTTCCCCAACACCACTGATCAGCCCTGAACACACACACACACACACACACACACACACACACACACACCTCGATAGATAGATAGATAGAGAGAGAGAGAGAGAGAGAGATAGAGAGATAGAGAGATAGAGAGATAGAGAGATAGAGAGATTAGATATAGGTATAGGTATCATGAATTTGAGAGAACGAGCTAAGGAGGGAGGTGCATGTGGAGTGGCTGAAACTCTGAGGGAATGTGTAGTTGACAAAGGCACAACCATGTCAAGGACCCTGATGTCTCAGACCCATGGGAATGGCAAAGACTTCCTCTGGTCTGTGTGAGACCGTGACAGTGTACTGTGTATGCAGACATTAACAACTGGAGCTCCCCCTCCAGGGCTGCTGTAACCTGAGACTGCTCCCTATAGAGACCAGCTAACTTCTCATAGCTGTATATAATAGCTGTATACAACAATCCCTCTGAGTTTGCAGGTTACGTAGTAGTACCCTCCATCAGAGTGAGCATAGTCCGCCCAATCCCAGCTTCTCTGTATGTGTGTCTGTCAGTCTTTCCATCCTGTGTTGCCCCAGTCAGGTTTCAAGGACCAAGTTGTGCAGCACAGAGCAGGGAGGTATATAAGAAGAGGTTGGGGTGCTGAAGGGATGGCTCAGTGGTTAAGAGCATTGACTGCTCTTCCAGAGGTCCTGAGTTCTATTCCCAGCTACCTCATGGTGGCTCACAGCCATCTGCAATGGGATCCGATGCCCTCTTCTGGTGTGTCTAAAGAAAGTGACAGTGTACTTATAATATTAATATATATATATATATATATATATATATATATATATATATATATGCCTGTAATCTTTCTTTTTTTAAGGGTTTGAGGGAGGAAAAGGAGGGGATAAATTATATAATTATGTTTTAATTTTTAAAAATAAATAAATAAATTTGAGAAAAAGAGAACCATGACTATAGAATACGTGTTGACAGTCTCTCTGTAAGGCCAGGTAGTGACTATTTTAATTTTATGCTTTGATGCCATCTGCTTCTGTTGTGGGTAGTATAGAATACAGGTTGGAGAGAAAGAATCCTGGAAAACAAATAATAATTATGGGTGGCGATGTCCCAATAAACTTTATTTGCAAAACAAAAAGGCAGTATGCTGGATTTGGATCAAGACTGAGTTTCCTGGCACCCGATATAGAAGATACAAACATATTAAATCCTCTTCCATTTTATTTTAATACTGCTGAAATATGAGACCAAACTAAAGATTTCATTTTATTTATTTTATTGAGATTTATTTTTAGGGGCTGGAGAGACAGCTTAGCAGTTAGGAGCAATGGCTGCTTTTCCAGAGGTCCTGAGTTCAATTCCCACCAACCACATGGTGGCTCACAACCATCTGTAATGGGACCTGATGCCCTCTTGCTACAGTGTACTCATATACATAAAATAAATAAATAAATCTTAATAAATTTAAATAAATCCCTTTGTTATTTGAGACAACGTCTCACCGTGTAGCCCAGGATGGCCTCAGATTTCACTGTGTAGCCCAGGATGGCCTCAGATTTCACTGTGTAGCCCAGGATGGCCTCAGATTTCACTGTGTAGCCCAGGATGGCCTCAGATTTCACTGTGTAGCCCAGGATGACCTCAGATTTCACTGTGTAGCCCAGGATGGCCTCAGATTTCACTGTGTAGCCCAGGATGGCCTCAGATTTCACTGTGTAGCCCAAAATGGCCTCAGATTTGCCATCCCGCTGTAGGCTTGTGGGATGGTCGACATGCTTATTATGATGATCACACTATTGTCTGATGGTAAAATAGAAAGAATAGACTAAGAAGCCCTGAAGCTGTAGCTGGGCTGTGTATCTGAGGGAGGTCACCTAACCTCGAATCCTTACTTTTATGGTGAGTGTGACAAAGGTCATAGTAAACACACCCATCACAGGGCGACTGTGATGGCTGCAGAGTCAAGAGTATGCAAGCTCTTCTTAAGTGGAGAATGCAGCTGTTCTTGCAGATTGCTTATTGTCCTGCATCTCATAGATTCAAGTGTAATAAACATTAAATATTTAAGAGTAAAGCAAATTAAAAATTTTGAATTTAAACATAATATAAACAGGAAGCCTGAGTTACACATAATGTGTTTTTTTTTCTCCTCACCAATGTGCTGACTTAAGGGTGGTGTGATGTGCTTTTATAAATGGTGGCATAAATAACAGTTTTCCAGAATAGGACTTTCCAGGGAAGAATGTGTCTTCATCATGGCTGGCTGTTAAGGAAGCCGGAAGCATGGTGGGTATGCAGGAAGCATGGTGGGCGGGTGTGCACGGATCGTGTCTCAGAGCAGAGGAGGGACCATGGTAGGCTGGGATTGGGGGTGGAGGTTCCCTAGTAAAGGGAAATGTGAGTGAAGAGAGGAGGAGTGGGGATGTGTGGGCCAAGTGGCCACATCTCAGGACAGAGGAGGCCAGGTTATCGTCAAGAGAAGTGGAAAGGTCAGTAGAGATATGCAAGTCACTTCTTGCTGGAGACCTAAGGTCTCTTTGCCTCCAAACCTAGATGCGACACTGATCCGGAGTGCTCAGTGTGGAATTTGTCACTATGTGATATTGCTGCTTGTCCTCCTGTCCCTCGCGTTTGGCCGCTCGGACCCAGTGAAGGCAGTCTGCATCCCTCCCGCCTGCTGTTCTCAGCAATGGGCAGGAAGCCTGGAAACTGTGGAGCAGAGTCTCACTAGCTGTGCTCAGCTGAGTTCGGGTTGACTGGCTGGGGTCCGAGGCCCCGGGAGCTCACTGTAAGCGATGCCTCTTGCTCTCTTTCTCCCCTGCTGCTGAGGGGGAGGGGGTTTCTCCCCCTTCTAAAGAACTACACAGCCCTCTCCGTGTCTACTGAGTCCAAAATAGGGGGCGTGGCAGTGACTACTTTGTCTGGTTTGGAAAGCTGCTCCCCCTCTGTCCATTCTGGTTAATATGTGGATGTTGTAGGTGAAACACTTGGCCAAGTGGCATCTCGGAACGCTCCATGTCACCTTTAACCCTCTGGCTCTCAGCAGCCAAGGCAGTCAGCTCCATCGGGTCATGGTGTCAGCGTCCTGTGGCCAGGGGCGTCTGTCCTTGTGCTGTTTTCTAACCTGAGATAGGCAATAGACCACTCTCAGGCTTAGTTGACTCTGAGTGTGACTTCTCTTTGGGACAGGGTCTCACTATGTAGTCCAAACCTTGAACTCTAGATCTTTCTGCTTCAGTCTCCCCACTGCAGGAATTTCAGACACTCACCACTACACCTAGCCTCATTTTTATTTCCAAGTAATAAAAGTTCTTTGAGTTTTTGTTGTTGTTGTTGTTGTTTTGTTTGGTTTTGTTTTGAGACAGGGTTTCTCTGTGTAGTTCTGGTTGTCCTGGAACCAGGCTGGCCTCGAACTCAGAAATCCACCTGCCTCTGCCTCTCGAGTGCTAGGATTAAAGGTGTGCGCCACCAACGCCCGGCATTCTTTGAGTTTGGAGGGTGGTGTGTATTAAAGAAACACAAAGTCACAAATATGCTATTTATGGTTAAAAAAAAATTTACTTCTAATTCCCGAGGCACAGCTACTCCTGAGTCAAATTCTGTCACGTGGGTCCAGAAACTGCCCTGGATATCCCCTTGACTGACTCCCAGAAATTGTTCTCTGCCTCCCACATGCAAGTAAGTGGTGGGCCATGCATCGACACACACATACACACACACACCACACACACACCAACCAACCAAACAAACAAACAAACAAACAAATAAACAAACATACAAACAAGGTTTTCTTTAAACGAATACCTAGATTCCAGAATGAGTTCAAGACTAGTTTGGGCATCTCACTGAAGCCCGCTTTCAATATAAGTAAAAGAAGAGTTATATGACCTGGGTTTAGTCCCCAGTACTGAAAAACAAACTCAGGAATGGTGGCACACATCTTGGATCTCAGCCCTGCGGGGGCGGGGACAGGGGCGGGGCCGGGGGCGGGGCGGGGGCAGGGGCTTTCTCTGATGTTCGAGGCCTGTCTGGTCCACCATAGTGAGTTCCAGACCAGCCAGAGCTACATAGTGAGACCCTGTCTCCCACTTCCCATGCCCACTCCCATCCATTTGGGTGGAGCGCTTGCTGTCAGGATGCCTATGGTCAGTTTGAGCTCGTAGCGTGACCTCTCTGGGGTCTCAGGCAGAGGAGCTCAGAGTGCTTTGCTTCCTCTAGCAAGCCCAGAACACACAGTCTCCTTAGCGCTGCATACTGACTGGCTCAGGCCCTTCGTTCCTCCCCGCATCTGTTCTCATAAAGGTCTCCTAGAATATGCCCTGTACTTGAATTTCTTAGAATTTGTCCCAAGCAGAGGTCATTTCTAGATGTTTGGGACCTCTCTGTGCCTCCTTCTCTCTGGGGCGCTCTCCCACAAATTCCTGTTACTAGACTTGCTTTTGCTGTCCTGCGAGGGTCTCTGTAGTCATTATAGGCTCTGCCAGCCTGTGCTATGGATGGGAAAGTCCCCAGGCTAAAAGTCAGTGTGAAGGTGGAGCTCAAGAACCCTTTCCTGTGGGAATTACCCCCTGCAGTCTGTACAACAAAGTGTTGTGTAGGGGAGGAGTTAGAGTCAGTCAGTCACGGGGGTCTAGAAACTGCCCCGGATCTCCCCTTGATTTCTCTGGGTCAGATGTGAGTTCCTAATGCTTTTAAACTAGGAATAAGTTATCCGGAGAGGAGTATAGAATCCTACCTATTTGGGAATCTAACATTCCTAGATCAACAACTCATGGGCTAAAAAGGAAATGAAACAAAAACGTTAAAATACTTAAAACAACAACAAAAGGCTCTAGCTTATGAGAAGTTTTTGACACATAATAAAAGCAGACATAATGAGGGGCGAGGTCCAGTTTTAACAAGGGAAGCTTGAAAATTAATGAGCGGATTGAAAAGTAGATTAATACATAAGATATAAATTCAAAGAGAGAAGTGATGATGCTTTTGAAGATGGTTTTGTTTGAAAATTTTTAAAATAATTATGTTATAAGCTGTGCTTGGGTGCAGGACTATAATGCTAGCTACTTGAGGGGCTATGGCAAGGGAAGCACAAGTTCAGGGGCAGCTTTAGCTGCAGAACAAGTTCAAGGCCAGCCTGGACCACTTAGTAAGACCTTATCTCAAAAAGGGAAAAGGCTGAGGGTGCCTCTCAGGGATTGAGTTTCGCTTTGGAATGTTCTGGGAAGTCCCTGGGTTTTACACACACACACACATGCACGCACATATACACACACTAATGCTATAGTCAAAGACATTGTCAGAGCCAAAGCCTTATATTTTTATAAAACATTTTTATTTCTGTGTATGCATGTGTGCCTGCCTGGCTATCTGTATTCACCATATGTGTACTGCTGAGGTAGGAGGCCATCAGATCCCCTGGAGCTGGAGTCATAGGTGGTTGTGTGCCACCTGATATGGGTGCCAGAACCAAACCCAGGTTCTGGAAGAGTAGCAAATGCCCTTCACTGCTAAGCCATTTCTTCAAAATTTCATTCTTAAAAAAATTAATAAAACAAAAATCGCTGGTTCTGGGTATGGTGGCACGTGCCGTACTCTCAGCATTTAGAAGGATGAGGTAGGAGAGTCACAGTTTTGCAGTCAGCCTGGGCCGCAGAGCAAGACCTTGCCTCAAAATAAGATAGAAAACTGATAAATCACAGGAAAGGGGAATAATGGTTTAGACTATTATTAATGACAAAAGCCATTCCTAAAAAACACAGGGAGATGAAGACAGAGGCTAATGACATGACGATTTTGGAAGTGTGGGTGGTGTCATGGTTGGAATATGCTTGGCCCAAGGAATGGCATATTTGGAGATGTGGGCCTTGGGATAGGTGTATCACTGTGGGGGTGGGCTTTGAGAGCCTCCTTCTAGCCATGTGGGAGCCAGTCTTCTCCTAGCAGCCTTCAGATGGAGATGTAGAGCTCTCTGCTCCTCCAACACCAGGACTGCCTGGATGCTGCCATGCTTCTGCCTTGATTATAATGGACTGAACCTCTGAACCTGTAAGCCAACCCCAATTAAATGTTGTTTTTTTATAAGAGTTGCCTTGGTTATGGTATCTGTGCACAGCAGTAAAACCCTAACTAAAACAGATGGCATGGACGTGTTTCTAGAATTTTCTTCCTAGATTCCTAAAACAGCGTCTTCTTTTGACAGTACTGGTGAGGAACCCAGGGCATGAGCACATCGGGAGAATACTGTGCCACTGAGCTACATTCCAAAACCCCAGAATCTTGTTTAAGGCAGGGATAATGTCCACTGACACCATTTCTGTTCAGTGCACACTTGAGATTTCAGCTTGTACAGTCAGACATGAAAAATAAAAAGACATCAGCTATTGGAAGGAAAAAGTTTGTGGGCAATGTTTCTTCCTTCTGTGCTATTTATTCTGTGTGTATGGGGTGTGTCTTAGGATTCCTATTGCTGTGATGAAACACCATGACCAAAAAGCAAGTTGAGGACTAAATGGTTTATTTGGCTTCCACTTCTATATCATAGTCTATCATTGAGGAAAGGCAGGACAAGAACACAAACAGGGTGGGAACCTGGAGGCAGCAACTGATGTAGAAGTCATGGAGGAGAGCTGCCCAAGGATGGCACTGCCCACTTTGGGCTGGGCCCTCCCCATCAATCACTAATTAAGACAATGCCTTATTGGCTGGAGTGGTAGTGGCACATACATTTACATCAATAAATATAAAGTAGAGTGCTGGGCAGAGGGTATGGGGGAAAGAAGGAGTGGGAGAAAACCCGCCTCCCACCAGAATTCCGGTGCTCTGGGCAGGCAGACATGGAAGGACTGTCACATGCTTTCCATGAGGTCCCAAGTGGGTGTCTGGCTGTGGAAAGCCACTGGACTCTAGCTCCGCAGGGGTGGGGGTGGGGTAGACAAGGGGCAGTCCTAGATAACAGGTTCTCAGTCTCGGGCATCCCAGACCCCACTGGACACCTCAGAAGAGCTGAGAACAAATGGGGACCCCTGGGGGCGGCTTGGTCATCCCCAGGGCTGTAAGGGAGGAAAGGGTAGAGGGAGAAGGGATGTTGGATGGTTCCCACGCAGGCAAAAGTCCTTGGTCCGGTCTGTGACTGGAGCGCAGGAAGGCCTTTGGGCAGGAGGTTAGTTAGACTCGGCTTGTTACGGGAAAGCCTATCCCATCGTTCAAGCACGGCGAGCCTTCATGATCAGAGACAGTCTATGGTTTTAGAGCTTTATTGTAGAAAGGCAGGGGGAAAGAGATAAGGTAGAAAGAGAGAGGGAGAGGCCCGCCATGGCCATGTGGAGAGAGGGGAGAAGAGAGAGAAGGTGGGCTCAATAAGAAAGGTGAGAACTTAAAGAGAGCAAGGAGGGGCCAAGCAGACCCTCTTATAGTGGGCTGGACTATCTTGCTGTTGCCAGGTAACTATGGGGAGGAGCATACCTGGCTATAGTCAGATAACTGTGAGGGTGGAGTCTAGCCATAATGCCAGGAGCTTGGGACATTGTCCAAGTGACTTATAGTCACAGAATTATGGAGTTGGGGGCTCTGTGGTGTCAGGCACTTGTCTCTGGGAACATGGCTCACTGTTCTGTCCCTTGTAGAGGACCCCCTACTGGGTCACGAGAGCAAGTCTCATTCAACCAAAATAGGCTATTCAACCAAAATAGGCTGCCTTTCACCGCCCCACAGTGGAGGTTGTGCGTGGTGGCTCCTTTAATCCCAGTACTTGGAAAGCAGAGGCAGGTGGATCTCTGTGAGTTCAAGGCCAGTCTGATCTACAGAGTGAGCTCCAGGACAGCCAGAGATAAACAAAGAAACCCTGTCAAAAGAAAGAAAGAAAGAAAGAAAGAAAGAAAGAAAGAAAGAAAGAAAGAAAGAAAGAAAGAAAATCAATAAAATAAAAGAAAGTGGAGAGTGAGTAAGAAAGGCACCCAACTTTGGATTTCTACCTGACTTTATCTCCCACCCCCCTTTCTGTCTTTGTTTTCTATTACTGAGATAAAGATCATGCTCTTGCAACTTGAAGAGGAAAGAGGTTGTTTCATCTTATGACTCTCAGGCCATGCTCCATCACTGAGGGCAGACAGGGCAAGGACCTGGAGTTGGGAAATGAAGCATGGAGGAGTGCGTATTGGCCTGTGTTCCATCTTAGCTACTTTTCTAGTGCCCTGAAGACACCAGGATGAAGGCAACTTACAGAAGACAGAGACTATTGGGGCTTACAGAGGGTGGGCCCATGACCATCATGGTGAGCAGGAAGGCAGCAGGCAGGAAGTCATGGTACTGGGGCAGTAGCTGAATGAGAACTTACCTCTTGACTCATAAACAGAAAGCAGAGAGAGCTAACTGGGAATGATGTGGGATCTTTAAACCTCAAAGCCCACTCCCAGTGACACACCTTCTCCAACAAGGCCACATCTCCTGATCCTTCCCAAGCCACTGTTCCATCAAGGAGCCCAAGTATGTGAGCCTATGAGGGCCACTCTTTTTCAAACCACCACACTCTCCATGGCTTGTTCAGCTTGCTTTTTTACACAGCACAGGACACCTGCCCAGGAGCAGCACTGACCACTGTGAGCTGCACCCTCCCATATCAACCACTAAGAAAATGCCCTCCTGGCCAGTCTGAGGAAGACATTTTCTCACTAAGGTTTCTTTTCTCAAGTGGCTCTAGTTTTTAACAAGTTGATAAAACTAACCATGTAGGTAGTTGTATATACACATCACAATGTGTATGTAGTTAAATCTAGATTCTGCTAGATTTCTCTAGAGAGAAAATATATTTGTCTTTTTCTCCTCATTACCCCTTTCTGTTCCCCATCCTGCCTTTTAGGCCTTCCTCTTCCTCCACAAAGTTCTTCAACTGTCATATCATATATACATACACACACACACACACCATGTATATATATATATATATATATATATATATATATATATATATATATATATATATATATATACATATACATCATATATATGAATGATAGGATCTCTCCTGGCTGGCCTGGAATTCACTACATAGACCAGGATGGCCTCAAATTCACAGAGCTCCACCTGCCTCTGCCTCTTGAGTGCTGGGATTAAGAAACTATGCTTGGCCCTGTAGTTTTAAAAGTTTCCTTATTTAGTTTTGTGTGTATGGGTGTTTTGCCTGCATGTATGTGTGTGTACCACATGCATTCCTAGTGCCTGTGGAAGTCAGAAAGGGTCATTGAGTTCCCTACAACTAGAGTTACAGATGGTTATAAGCCACAGCGTGGGTGCTGGAACCAAACCCAGGTCTCTTCTGCCAGTACAGCCAATGCTCTGAATCCAAGTTTTTCAGTCAGCCTTCTCTCTCTCCCTCTCTGACTGTATAACTCCCATATTCCACCTTCTTTCCAATTCTTTTCTGCCTTCCCTCCATCCTGTGGTTGAGTTTATCTGCTGAGATTTTGATTCTTACATATTTTTTTCTATTTTAAAATGTCTGTTTAAAGATATTTTAAATCTCTGTAAGATTTCCCTGCAGTTTTGTATGCCTCTAACAAGAGTTCCTGTTTCTTACTCCCTTTAAGGATGTTTGCAATTTGTGCTGACACATTCTTTCATGTCTGCCATAAAATGTTTGTCAGGTAGTGTGACATCTGTGGCATCTTGCTGTTGGCAGGGCATGGCTGTCTTTTTTTTATTCTTTTTGAGATTTTTTGGGGGGGTTCTGGGTTTGATGAGTTTGGGGGACCTGGATATTTTCTTCTTATAGTCGTGTGACTGGATTTGAAGTTGTTCTTTGTTTGTTTGTTTAGTTTTTGCATGTGAGTGTTTGTTTGTGCCTCATCTGCACCACTGTCGGCTTCAGAGGCTAGAAGAGGGCTCAGATCCCCTGGAACTGGAGTTAAGAACAGCTGTGTCGGTCATGTGGGTCCTGGGAACTGAACCTGTGTCCTCTGCGGGAGCAGCCAGAGCTCTTAAATGCTGAGCCAAGTCTCCGGCCCCGTGACTGGCTTTGTGGTTCCTGTTCTCACTGACACTGTTCTGACAGGGGAAGCGAGAGGGTGAACTACAAGTCCAGTGTCTCAAGGTGACAATGGCTCCTGACTGCTGGTTCTTTTCCTGACGAGAGTTCTGTGGAAGGCCATTTCCCCTCCCCAAAAGGACTGACTCTTCCAAATCAGCTTCCTCTGACCTGCACCAGTAGGGAGAGAGAGAGAGGGAGAGTCTTATTCCTGCTGGACAAGCATGGATGTCTAAACTTCTCAAGTAATCTCCCTCGATGCTGAGGCTGGGCACGGGAGTGTGTGGCTTCTTTGCCTCCTGGAGGATGAAACATCTGCCTGCCTGCTTAGACCTCTGTGATACCATAGGGGAGGTTATCAAGGCAACTTACTTGGAAGTCTGAGCTATCTTCACTGCTTTGGTGTATGTGTATGTGCAGAGAGAAGTTAGAATAGAAGAGTTATCCTTTGGAGATTTTTCTCTTTCTAGGCTGCATTCTGGTGCTTTGCCTGGAGGAGGCAGGCTTGGGTGGGGGAGCGTTTGTCTATGTCTGCTGGAATTCTGCAGTCTATGAGTCTGGAATACACACAGCACAAAGGAATCCCAGAGACTCCATCACCATGTACATTGGATGCCAAGGTCTCCAAGCAGTCTGTCATCTTCTCGTCACTTCTGAGTCATCTTAGATACATTTCATATCCAGCAGTCTGGCTTTTCTTCAGTTAGCTCGTAGAACAGGAAGAATCATGCCAATCCCACCCCAGGGTGGAGGTCCTTAAAATGGAGTGTACATTTTTAAATGGTTGTGAAAAACCAAAAGAAAAGATTTTCTGGTATATTGTCAAGGCAGACATGGTGGTGCCTGCCTGTAATTCAGTACTTTGAGGACTGAGGCAGGAGGATCATGAGTTCCAAGATGCTATGTAGATGTACAGTACAGCTTCAGGAAGAAGATGCACACTTGAGGACATGGAGTTAGGTGGTCTTAAATAAATCCCCTATCAGATGGTACATCTAAAAGAAATGCACATATCCTGCACTTGTTCATAGAAAGGTAGGGGTGACCGCTTTCATAAGATGGATCCACAAGCCAGCACCAGGGTGCCTCACTAGACAGGTGGCAGTCCAGGACGCAGTGGGATGTCGGAGGCTCCAAGGTTGATGCTGGCAGGAAGAGAAATGGAACCCCGAGCAAGATAAATGGATAAATGCTATGAAGAGAAGAGCCATTGGGAAAGCGAGGCATGAGGGTGCACACCTGTGACCCAGTGGAACGAGAGGGTCAGAGGTTAGTGTCATCCCTTGCTACACATTGAGCTTGAAGCCGGCCTGGGCCACAAGTCTCAACAAGCAAACAAACAAACAAACAAACAAACAGGCCATCGAAGTCAGAAATTTTAGTCAAACGGAAGTGTGTGGGGGGACAGGGGTTATAAAAGGACAGAAGCCAACACACAACTTGACTCTGCAGTAATGATTTCTTATAGTTGCTTGAGAACACTGAAGAATTTGAGGAGGGAGAAATTGAACCGGTTTGCATTTTTTAACAAAGTAGACTTTACTGGGTCCAGAGAGATGGGTGTGATGGCTGAGGCTGCTTGGGCTCCTTCGCATGGCTGGAGCTTGTTTCCCAGCACCAGGTCAGTCAGAGCACAGCCTCCTGGAACTCTGGGGGTATTACGCCCTCTTCTGGGCTCTGTGAGCATGTACAGATATGTGCACATACCCACACAGAGACACGGACAGACAGACAGACAGACAGACAGACAGACAGACAGATGCACAAAAGTAAAATAATAAATATAAATCTAAAATGGAGAATATATTTAGGGATATTTTAAAAATGCTTTTATTGAAGTATTAAATAGGCTCTGAAAGCATAGTTTGCTTAACATGAGCACATTTAAACTATACAGTTAGATAATTTTTGACAAACGTATGCAGTCACATAGCCACATCAGAGGTTCGGATTTTCTCCTGCCCCATCCTAGTCAACCAATCAGCCCCTTTGTGGGTAGGCAAGCACTGAACATGTATGAGTTCAGACTTCCTGGAGTTCCCTGTAAATGCATTAGCTGTGCAGGCTTCAGGGTCATCAGGGTCACTAAGTTCCATCAGCGGGATTGTTGTTGTTGGGGTTTGTTTGTTTGTTTTTGAGACAGGTCCCTCTATGCAGCCCTGGAACTCACAATGATACACCTGCCTCTGCTCCCCAAGTGCTGGGATTAAAGGCATGAGCTCCTATCCTATGCCCAACTAGCGTTTCTTTCTTTTTATTTTATTTTTTATTGCTCAGTGGTATTCTGTCGTATGAATGTGCCACCACTTAAAAAATCCACTGCTCAAGATTTAAGTTTTGAAGGAACCCTCTAAAACCAGGCAGAGAGCAGGAAGACGTCTCAGTAGACCAGGTATGAGACACACGCATAAAACACCCCACTGTAGGGCCTCCATATCTGTTGTCATGACTCCTAGATATGTCTGTCATCTTCTCCCAGATATGTCTTCTCACTTTCTTCAGGTCTCTGTTTGGTTATTATTACTTCAGGACTGCCCAAGACAGCACCCACCTCAGGCTGCCTGGGTTCCTTCCTTCCTTCCTTCCTTCCTTCCTTCCTTCCTTCCTTCCTTCCTTCCTTCCTTCTCTCTCTCTCTCTCTCCCTTCCTTCCTTCCTTTCTTAAATATTTATTTATTTATTTTATGCATATGAGTACACTGTAGCTGTACAAATGATTGTGAGCCTTCATGTGGTTGTTAGGAATTGAATTTAGGACATCTGCTTACTCCAGTTGGCCCAGCTCACTCCAGAAGAGAGAGTCAGATCTCATTATAGATGGTGAGCCACCATGTGGTTGCTGGGATTTGAACTCAGGACCTTCAGAAGAGCAGTTGGTGCTCTTACCCACTGAGCCATCTCACCAGCCCTAGTTCCTGGGTTTCTTCATTGTCTTCTAGGTTCTTACCGGTGTCTTAGTCACTAATACACTGCCCTATTGCTGTAAAGAGACACCACGACCAAGGTAATTCTATAAAACAAAATATTTAATTGGGGCTGTCTTACAGTTTCAGAGGTTCAGACCATTATCATCATGGTGGGATGTAGAGAGAATATCTTGTGTATGTACTGCCCATCAACTAAAAAGCCTATGGCCTATGGCTTAGGCAGGAAATAGGAGGTAGAACATCTGGGAGGCAGAGAGAATTCTGGGATAGAGCCAGGTGTGGGGAGATTTGCCTGGGGAAGATATAACAAGACAGACACATGGTACCTAAGCACAGCTTAAAATAAATGGGGTATTTTAAGTTATATCTAGTCAGAAAAGAGTCTAGCTATATGGCCAAGGTATTTGTAAATTTTGAGTCTGAGTCTTATTTCTGGGAACATGCTGCTGAGAAGAACCAGGCCTAACTTTTACAGCAGGAAGCATGGCAGCATCCAGGCAGACATGGTGCCAGAAGAGCAGAGAGTTCCCTATCTTAATCCAGAGGCAGCCAGAAGGAGACTGTTCCACAGGCAGCCAGGAGGAGGGTCTTCTCAGCACTGGGTGGAGCTTGAGTATAGGAGCCTCAAAGCCCACCCCCACAGTGACACACTTCCTCCAACAGGGCCACACCTCCTAACAGTTCCACTTCCCATGGGCCAAGCATGTTCAAACCACCACACCTGATGTCTGTAGCCCTCACCGGAGTGTGAACCTCTGAAAAGCAGGGATTTTACACTAAGTGTAGGCTTCCTAGAATAGAGTCTGTTGGACGATCAGAACACAGGAGGAGAAATGTTAAAGGTTCAGGGTGTAGTCGTTAAATTCCTGTGCTGTTCTCAGAGAGCTGCTCGGGACAGCGGGGACAGCCTCAGGCTCCAGGTTGAGCATCGGCCACCATTCTGGATCATAGTGAGGCCGAGTCCCTAATGAGCAACATGTGGGGACTTCTTTCTGAAGGTGCACAGGGTACTGGCTGGGCACTTCCAATTCCTCCATCTTCTCTCCCTTGTTCAGGTCCTCTGGGTGCTCGTGAGGCAGGCCTAGCGCTAAGCACACTTGACTAGCTGGTAGATACATCCCAGGACAAGAAAAGGATCCATTGACAGCTTCTGACCGAGAGCTTCTGTGCTTGTAGTGACCAGAGAGCATAATTAAAGCTGGCTGATCCGGCAGCTACTGAGAGGTTTGTTAGCTCTCTGACCTTCTGCATGGCTACTCCTGTGTCTCAGTAAGTTCAAGGCCAGCCTGGTATACATAGAGAGTTCCAGGCCAGCTAGGGCTATATAGTGAGGCCCTGCCTCAAAAGAAAAAAAATTTTTTTTAATAATATCTCATTCTGAAATACAAACCTTACTTTGAGGCAATATGTCTGCTCTGGGTTCAGTAGTTATGAAATTTCCTCTGAAATTTTACAAACATCTATCAAAACAGACATCTATCTTTATTTCTTCAACCACTGGGGACTAATTACTAGGTCCAAGATAGTTTAAATATTTTCTGGAAAAAAAAAGAAAGCAAAAGAAAGAAAGAAAATGTTTTCTGCGTTAATGTTCTGCCTGAGGAGCTGGTAAGACTGCTCAGGAGGTGGAGGCACTGCCTGCCGGTGTTTCATCCTGAGAGCCTACGTGGTGGAAGAGAGAACTGACTCCCGCAGGTTGCCCTTGCACACTGTGACTACACACACAATAATTAAATGGAAAAAAATCCTAATCCGTCTGAGTACTGGTTCTCAGGGTCAGCATTTAGTACTGCCTTAGGGCCGTACATGTTTGGCTGGAAGAGGTAACCGCTAGCGCAGGGTCCTGCTCTGGCATGGGGGAGCAGGCGAGGCCGAGCGTGGTTCAGCATAGCAGCTTGGCTGCAGCAGCTTCTTCTCGCTGCTCATAACTTCATGTGGGGCACATCTGACACCGATGGTAAGACCGATAGACACTCACACTTAGGAGCAGCCAAAATCAAGCAGTTCTGTGACCTGAGCCCAGATGAACTCCAGAACCTTCCTTGTGCACAACCATCTTACTTCGACTTCTAAAGTACCTGCTGAGTGCCACGGCCCAAGGATGCTGGCTCTACTAACTCCCACATCAGCAGGTGCCATTCGTGGGACAGAAGAAAAGTGCTGTTGTCTGGGTGCCATAGCACCTGCCTGAAATCCCATTCCTCCGGAGGCTGATGCAGGAGGGTAACCTTGAATTCAAGGCCAGCCTGAGAGGCCTTGTGAGAGCCTGTCTGAAAAGAGGGGAGGGGGGAGAGGGAGGAGAAAACTAAGGCTTAGAGAGTTAAGTATAGGAGATGACCCTGTTGGTAAAGATGCCTGCCATCAGGATTGGCAACCTCAGTTTAATCCCTGGGACGCACATAGTGGACGGAGAGAACCAGTCCCCTATGTTGTCTGTCCTCTGACTTCCATATATATCTATGTTGTGACATGTGCCTACTCCATGCCCCGTCAGACCTAAGTAAATACCTGTAATGCTTAAAAGAGAGTTCCAACTGCAGCCCTTCCGTGTCTGGCCTCACACACTCATTCAGTGCATATGTACCAGGTTTGTGTACCAGGATTTTCTAGGACACATTTGTGTAGAATTCCAGAGCCGTGGTTCTCAACCTTCCTAATGCGTCAGCCCTTTAATACAGTACCTAATATTATGGCGACCCCCAACTATAAAAAGTACTCTGTTGCTACTTCATAACTAACTTTGCTACTGTTAGGAATCGTAATGTAAATATCTGATATGCAGGACATCTGATATGTGACCCCCAAAGGGGTTGCAGTCACACATTGAGTGACTAAGGCAGAAGTCTAGCTTTGGGAGTCTGAGTTGATTCCTAGCCTTTGGGAGGCACCGTTGATCCCCAAAACCGTGGAATTGAGGAAAATTTTGGAAAGCATGTGACAAAGGGGATGTGCCAGGACTGTGTCTGAAGAGAGGAGTGGAGCAGGTGTGATGGGCACGCCTGTGGTCCCAGCTCTTCTATGAGTTTGAGGTTTGAGATTAGCCTGGTCTATGAAGTAAGTTCTGGGCCAGTCAGAGCTATATAGAGAAACTTTGTCTCAAAAATAAAATAAAAATAAGAAAAGCTGGTGGGTGAGAACTGGGTTATAAATTCAGATTAGCGACTTGGCTGCAGGATTGCACGGAGGGAATGTGAGAACACTTTACTCGGGAGCACAGAAGGGCTGTAACAGAAGCCAACTGGGGTCAAAGCAGGTCTTCCCAGACACAGATAGCAGCCAAGCCATGTTTGTTTCCTGGTGGGAAAGCTTCCCACAGTAGAGACAGCTGTGAGGGACCTGTGAGGGCAGCCTGAAGGGTGGGGTGAAGTGGCCTTGAGCTCTGTAGCACAGGCTGGCTTTGAATTGACTGTGATTTTCCCGCCTCAGCCTCCCACAGTGGGATTACAGGCGTGTGCTACCATTCATAGCTAATAACGAGTTACTTCAGGAGCACTGATCACATTGACGCCCAGGCACAGCGCCATCTGGAGATATGGGGCCACTGTGAATGTGCGTGTGTGTGTGTGTGTGTGTGTGTGTGTGTGTGTGTGTGTGTGTGTGTGCGTGCGCGCGCACGCGCGCGCAGATCTTTGGGTTTAACTGGCCCTGCGGTTTCCTTGGTGAGAGCAGTGAGGTGAGGGAAACCAGCCTAAGCTAGTGTGAGTGTTCAGGGCTGCTGGCGGTAGCTAGCACCCTATATCCCCACTCCTGCAATTTTCTCCATCTCACTACCTCTCATCTCTAAGTGGCGTTGGTGGCTGGGGAGGAGCCTCCAGGTCAGACAGTTCCTCTTTGTCTGTGGAGGGCTCCTAAGGACTTACACTTGCAGCAGCCTCCTTCCCCCCCCCCCGCGCCCCCACCCCACACACACTTTGAGCTCCTCCCAGATTCTGAAAGGAAAGAGGATGCTCCTGCCTCTAAACGTCTCTCGGGATGAACCATAGACAACACCGCACCTAGATGGCACCTCTTCTCCCTCCACCTCAAAGCTTGTAGTTTATCCAGCCCACAGGTGAGCTCCTGAGCATACCAACATAGATACCCTACTTCTCTCAGCCCACTTGGGTCACGGCCTCCTCGGCAACCTCCTTTTTACCTTTGTCTCCCATTAAGAGTATAGAAATGTTCCTTTCTCCTTTCCCTGCTGTTGGGACACTTTCCTAATCCACGTGAGTTCAGTTCGCAGAGTTGGGGGTGCAGGAAGTGGAAGGCTGTGTCTTCTCAGCCTATCCAAGGCCGAGGCCACCTGGGGAGGGTGCACCCCTATAGCACAGTTCCAATCTCTTTCTAGAATGCACAAAGATCACTTCTAAGGAGTTCGGTGCCCCTGTCCCCCTCAGATAAGGAAACTGGGCAACCTTTGAAGTTCCCGAGGAATGAGAGCGCACAGTTTTAGGGTTGCCAGGTCAAATGGTGCCAGGAAGCTTCGTTCAACCCTGAGGGTGGGACAGGAACAGTGTTGGGCAGGATGAAGCCGACTTGTGTACTGAATATTTCCCATCTGTGTACTGTAAGAGCCCGTCACAGCCCCTTTTCTGGATTCCAGATCACCATGCACATTTTTTTTTTTTAACCATTGACACCATTCCTCACCTCAGGGAAGCCAGAACAGTGTATGGCAGACATCTTGGGACCAGTGGCTTCGTTTTTGTCTTTGAAGAAGCAGATTTGCCTTGCTAGCTGCGTGTGACCTGGGCAGGCCGTGGGAACCTGACTGTTAGAAGGCTGGAGAATGCAGGAATTGATTGAGGAGTTGTGAGACCTTAAGCATAAGCATCCTGTGCTGCCCGCAACTCACAATGGGATCATTCTGAAAAGCTCAGTCATTGTAGCAGTCTCAAAATTCACCTAGGGAGGACTTCTTCCTTAAAGAGGCATGATGTACCTGCTTGCAGAGCTCTTCCCCTTCAGGGTTTCTGGGCCTCCTTTCTTCTGTCAAACATTGTGTTTCTTGGGGTTTTGTCTTGGCCCAAACCATGGAGATGTTGGCATAACCCCACTGCCTGGGGCAGCTGACCCCAGTCACCCACCTCCTTTGCCCCATAACTCACCCCTGAACGTTCCTGGCTCCTTCTTGAGGCTGCTTCTAAAGGACCTGAACTGGCTAGCTTCTGGGGTCTCTGTGGAGTCCAAAGAAGCAAGGAGGGAAAGGGGTGACTCTCTCACCAGCTTCCCCCACACCCACACTGCCCTCATGTTTTGAGGCACACATGTAGTTCCCCAGGTAGAGCTCTGCCAGGCAGAAGCCCCAAGCTGCAGGGTTGAGCTCCCCAGAAACAGTCGGTTACCGATCCTAGGCCTCAGTCAGGGTGCTGAATAGAACTGGCATGCTCTGGCAGACTGTTGGGGATTGGTTCTAATGATTTGAATTCACCCGGCCCCCCAAATCAGGAATCTGTGTGTCCAAACGCTGAAGATCCTTGTCTTCAATTGGTTTTTGATCAATCAATAAAGAGCCAACAGCCAGTGGCTGGGCAGATGGACTGAGGCAGGACTTTGAGATTGGCACAGGTTAGGAAATGGGAGAGAGGAAGCAGAGATCACCATGAATGGGAAGAATAAAGACCAGACCGAAAGGCCTGCCGACATGCAAGAATCAGGGAGAGTGGCCACACAGGCCACTACCCCAGTTGTGTTTGTGGTAGCAAAGATGAAATATAGATTTTAAAAGATGTTAACTCAGGAGCTGGGTGGTGGTGGCGCATGCCTTTAATCCCAGCACTTGGGAGGCAGAGGCAGGCAGATTTCTGAGTTCGAGGCCAGCCTGGTCTACAGAGTGAGTTCCAGGACAGCCAAGGCTATACAGAGAAACCCTGTCTTGAACCACCCTCCCCCCCCCAAAAAAAAGATGTTAATTCAGGAGTACCAGAGGGGGGGGGTGTTTGCTTGCAGCAGGAAGGATTAGAAATGCCCAGCCATTAAGCTAGTCAAGGCATATTAGTGTGTGTGTGTGTGTGTGTGTGTGTGTGTGTGTGTGTGTGTGTGTGTGTTTCATCTGTGAATCCACATAGCTCTTGCTCAGGCAGTGCCCATGTACAACTGGTCAGGAGCACAAAGTGGTTTGCTAAACACTCTGCAACAGCCGACCATCTGCAGGAAGTGTGAGTGCAGTGGGCCAGATGCATGACACCTCTATCTCTGCAGGTGCCCTGTGACAGGAGCCCCACTCATCTCCCCAAGAGGACCCAAAACTCCCCTGGAGGAGACAAGACAGAAAGCGGGGAGCCACACAGTGGTGATTGTGAATCTCCTCGCTGACTGGGTATCACTATCACGTTCACTCCAGGAAGAAGGCACTGGAGCCCAGGAGGGCCACCAACCCATTTGTACCTCAGTGATGCGCATGGCTGAGGGGTGATATTGGGAACAACAGTGTCATGTTCCTTAGATTACCATCCCTTTACTGAGAGCTGCTGTGCCTAACCTGTCTCTCTTCTTCCTTCCTGTTGGCCGAGTGCTGGGTGACACAGAAAGCAGATCGCTGGGCTGTGGTCACCTTCACTGGGCAATTGACCACCATCCCTGTGCAGACCCCATGCAGCATGGACCATGATGACTGACCTCTGGACCATTCCACCTCAGCCATTCATGTTGGAGGAAGGTCATTTGTCTTCCACCCACTCCTGAGGAGAGGACAGGAGGTGCCAACATCTCAGGACCTGGCCTGGCCTGCTCCTGTCAGCCTCTGGCTCTGCCCTCTCCTCACCTGAGCAGCAGCCATGCCAGTAGAGAGCTTGTTTGAGTAATGGCTTTTCACACCTGTCCCCAGAGCCTGGAGCTTCAGTGTCCCTGAGGAATGTCACTGCTGCTTAGTTTAGTAGGGTAAGGGACTTCCCATCTCTGCTTCCACTAGAGCCCCTAAAAGGACAGCAATTCCAGCCGTCCAGCTCTGTTTACAATTCCTCTGGGAGCAGATTTTGCTCTAGATGAAAGTGAATAGAGGGTGGAACACTGGATTGGGGGGGGGGGGCATCTGTCACTGTTTCTTTAGATCCCGATGGTAAGACATCAGTTTCTACGTTCCAGAAAGGGCCTCCCCCCACCTTGCCCTGTCCCTTCTCAATGTCGGGGCAGAGGGTAAAACGTTGCTCCGGAGAAGTGAGAAAAGACATAGCCCATTCTCCAGCTGGAGAAAGCAAAGCTCTGGGCTCAGGCTACCCTGGGAGGCTGGCGGCTTTGTGCCCAGTAGTCAGGGAGCTCCACCCAGAGGGCATCGTGAGTCATTGCATGGAAAGAGCCTACTGCCAGGCTTAGGGAGGAACAACAGCAAGGTCTCTTGACCTTCTGGTTCTGGATTTTGGAAGGTGGCCCAGAAGGGAGCCTCCTGATCCAAAGAACAGCTGCCTGGAGAGCACCGAGTGCCCAGCCCAGTAGCTGCTCAGTAGCCGCTGAGAAAGCCACCCCAGGAGATCACCTTCCTCCTGTCCTGGGTGAAAGTGAAAGGGCCTTCCTGGTATTTCATAGTGTAGAAATGGCATCCTAGGGAGGGACTCCTCGGGGCCCTAATCAGAACTCATCTCCCTCTTACTAATAAATAGCCCAGGGTTTGGAGGTGGGAGGCCAGAGCCGAGGTCTGGAGAAAGGTTGACTTTTTGTCTGGTTCCCCATTGTCTTCCAGCACCTAAGCACTCTCTTTCCATGGTAACAACATTTTAGCCCCAGCAGATGTTCTCCTTAGAGAGCTGTAACTGTCTTAGCAGCAGGACCAGGGCTGCCTCGTTTCATGCCCGCTCCTGCCCCCAGTCCTGCTTCCCACTGCTGCAGCCTTCACCCTCCTCATCCCTGAGCTGGAAGTTACCAGAAGCTAGCAGAGACTTGTTGGGGAGCTGGTCTGCCGCCAGAGCCCGCTCTCTGTGCCTCCACCTCTGCTTCCCTCCTCTGCCACCACCTGCCCCAAGGTTTGTGTTTTGTTTTGCAGAATTTTTGAATTCACACCAGGTGTCCATTAAATCCCCAGGGGAATCATTGGTGCTTCTGAGAGCTGACTGTCCTGAGTCTACCCAGCCTCTGCCAGGATTCTGTGGGTCCCCCTGGAATCCAGGACTGGCAGCAGGGTGGGGGGCGCCATCTGACTGACTTCCCTTCTCATCTAGCCATTTGCCCTGAAGTGTGAAGACTTTGATGAGGTATTCTAGCTCATTCTGTCTGCCTGTGCTACCCTGAGAGCCATTCATTCTTGAGGCTCCAGCATGGAGCTGCTTTCTGTCTTGCCTTTACTCATCTCTCCAAAGGGTAAAATCTTGTTTGTCAGGTGTCTTTAGTCTCCTAAACTGGCATAAACATTTGAACCAAAAATAGTAAGCTTCCATTAGGTTAGAAGCCTGAGGCAGCTGAGCAAATTTTCCTTTGGATGCGGGGCAGACTTGGGAAGGTTGGAAGGGCCCTTGCCTACGTTTTTTGGTATTGCGTGTAGAGTCAGTGAGCCATCACTCCAGCAAATAAAAGATGTTATGTCTCAAGCTTGGGGTGACTTCTCCTGGCTACTGCTTGCTGCCCTGTCCTGGGCATGGAAGCAGAAAAGCAGCCCAGGGCCTCCCACACTTACTCAGCCTCTAGGCTGTGGGCTCCAAGCCAGGCAGGGATACCTGGGTCAGAGATACCTGGTTCCTTGCTTTTCTTACTACAGAGAAGAAATCTGCCCCTTTAAATGCATGTAACTTTAAGAGAAGCCTAAACTTAAAATTTTGTTAGAAAAGGGCTAATAAGGAAAATGGAGGATTGCCAAGAGCTGGAGTAACAGTCCCCAGAACCTGGCATTTTCCATCATAGCAAGTGGACATGAACCCATGGTTTCTTTAAATAAGTTTATTAGAGCCAAACTATTTAAATAACTTTATTTGATTCATCCTTTGGTAGATGAGAAAAATACATTACAAAATACATTATACAGAGGACAGCTCACAGTACACGTTACTAAAAACACAATCTACATGCCAGCCCCGGCTGGTGTTAAGTTCAGAAGGAAGCCTTACAGGCTATGAGATAGATTTCAGTTCTATGGAATGACTTATTCCCCTTGTATCCTCTGTGTCTCAACCTCACCATGTATTAGCACCCCTAACCTGGTGGGTGTAGGCAGAATTAGAGCAGCATCAAGTAGGACTGGTGAACTCTCCATCCCCCTAAAGCAGCAAGACATTCAAATCCCTAGATGGGGAGTGGGGGAAGATGGCCAAACTCAAATGCCCATCTCAGAAGCATTAGAAAGCATCCAGGCAACTGTCCCAGGGCTGGGTTTCCTAAGCTCCAGGACTTTGCTTGGCTGTCCCTTGCCTCTGTCACTTCAGTCTTCCTCCAGTCTGCAGGCAGGTGGTCTCACAGCAAGCTCAAAGAGGGAGATGCAGGTTCCATGTACTGTGTGCCGTCAGTCTCACAACAGCAGGTCCAACATGGGTAGCTGTGGCTCTGCAGACTTCTCCCCTGCTGTGCAGTTCCTGGGGCTAAGCCGAGGTCCCACTACACAATGCAACCACATTGAGCTACTGTTTCCAGTAGACCCACAACTTGGGAATGGCTAGAAAGAATCCAAAGTTCAAGTCTTTTCTTAGATAATCTAATAAAGCAGATGAGAGGTGAGAGGACAGGAAGTCAGGGAACCAGTGAGTTACAGGCCCTCAGCAGGTTGCTTGGATTAGAGAAACCTCATGCATCCAGGAGCCAGGGCACCACCCCACTCAACTTAAAAGGAGTTCATGAAGCAGCTACTCAAGTCTCATCTTTTTCTTGGAAATTTCAAAAATGGAGATTAGTACAAAGAGGTACTAATAATCAGGATGTTTCTGGGCCTCTGCACTGTAGCTCAGCAAGCCAAACTGTTCCAAAGAGTTTAGGCACTGGTTGCTCCAGAGGCCTTCAGGTGAAATCTAGGGTCAGATCAGGCGAGTGCTTCCACTTGGCCTTTCTCTTGTGCTAGCAGCGAATTGCAGTCTCTCTGCAGCTTCTCCTTGCTACCAAAGCATGGTGGGCCTGGCACCCCTCCCCCCACCCAGCAGTCAGGGGATGTGGGTATAAAAATAAAGATGAGTCAAGACCAGCATCTTCAAATTAACAAACTGTAATTGTTTTCCCAAAGATACATTTTTTTCATACACATCCATCATACACTGTAACCAAAAAAAGCAGTGTACATGAAATAAGAGAAAATAAATTAAAAACCCATAGCATAGGTAAGGAGGCTCTAGTCTGGAGCACAGCTGAGTTTCCAGCAATATAAGGAGGCTTGAGAGTTTCTTTATAAGAATGCCTGCTAGCAAGGGTTCCAGCGAGGTGGTTGGTCTGTAGTCAGTCTTGAGTACTTGAGACAGTTCAGTGTGTGTTGTGGGTTGTTGTTTTTCCTTAGCGTTTAGAATAGCCATCATTGTCCTGCAATAGGCAGAGCTATCACGTCCAGGAAAAATGAGGGGGGAAACCAGAGGCAGCGTGAGATCCAAACACAGCATTCAAAGGTAATTAATTGGTCCAGTGGTGCCTGGGGAGGAGGAAGGGTGAGACTCCAGGGCTAGCCATCTTCTTTCGGGGGTGTGTACCAGCCTGTACAAACGGACAAACAAACAAAACACAAACCAGCATAGTGAGGGGCAGGCCCAGGCCAACTTCACCTGTCCCAATCCCTGAGTACACCTCCATGTTCCAGGGAAGCAGATGCTAGGAAGGATACTGTGTAGGGGAGCAGAGGCCGCTAACCCGGAGTATTGTAAGGGAGGGAGACTGGTGAGCCCACCCAGGACAGGAACTGGATGAGCTTTGCAGAGGGTAACAGAGGACAGTGCCTAGGCTACCAGAAACCCCACTGCTGGTTACTTCTTGGGAAGAAGAGTGACAGTACTCCAGACTTCTGGAGAACTGGGCAGACAATGGACCAGGAGACAGTAAGGCTCAGAAACCAAGAAGGCTCCTGCACTTGACTGGAGCGGGGCCTGGCCTGGCCTGGGCCCAGCCTCACCGTTTTTTTCATGGATCTGCACCAAGGACTTGTAGGACTGCTGTGCTCTCGTCAGGCTATACTGAGACTGGGGAGAGAAAACCATCAGATCAGGTCATGGCCAGCTGCAACCTACTGTCCCTCACCTGCAGGCTGTCACCCAGGAACCCAGGAGTCTCAGCTTCTAGAACCAGCCATCTCTGCCTGGGAAGATCTTGAGGATACACCACACATGATATCCCTTCCCAGACCTGTGCCACCCCAACATCTGAGGATGCCCCTGGGGCCAATGCCCTCCCTCCATTGCAGGGGCCTTATCCTCTGACCCTAAAAGGCAGCTTTAGCTGGCTGGCGGCCTAAACTGTACTTGGCTCTCACAGTCTCAGGGTCCTTACTTTGTTGGCTCCAAACTGCACCCGTGCCTTCCCCTTCACCAGCGTGGCGCTGATCTGCATGATCACGGACTCTATGGAGTAGGCACTGCTCCAGCCCTGGGGCACGGCAGGGACAAAGCAGGAAGTCAGGATACAGCTTCCTGAGACACCTTCAGCACCTTTCCAGGCAAGAGGCTGCCTTTACAGAAGGGTCCCTTTACTCCCAGTACAGTCACCACCTGTCCGCCTAGGTTGCTGGGTACAGGCTATGCCTAGTGCAACGAAAGGGCCATATTATGGCTATGGTTTGTTCCCCCACCCCATTAACCAATGGGGTTAAAGCTCAGCCAGCCCCACCCAGGCCAATGGCCAAGAGTGAAACAGGCTCACCTGCTTGGTGAGAAGTTCCATGCAGATGGCACCTCCACCCAGAACATACCTGCAGAAGTAAGGGTTAGTCAGCTGTGCCTGGCCAGAGGTCTAGTCCCTTCCATACCTGCTGCACCAGAACGACCTATTCCCTTTGCCCAGCCACTCACCCTCCAGAGAGGACTGGAGACACAACCCTGACGAACGGTGGGTCAAAGGGGAAGTTATCCTGAGAGAGAGGCAGGTAACAGTTAGGGAAGGGAGGCCGGCATCCTCACAAGACTCAAGGCAGGGGAGGCTGGAGAGATGGCTCAGTGGTTAAGAGCGCTGACTGCTCTTCTGAAGGTTCTGAGTTCAGGACCCAGCAACCACATGGTGGCTCACAACCATCCGTAACAAAAAAAATCTGATGCCCTCTTCTGGTGTGTCTGAAGACGGCTACAGTGTACTTACATATAATAAATAAATAAATCTTTAAAAAAAAAAAAAGACTCAAGGCAGACAGGGAAGGCTCAGCCAGGGACAGAACACTGAAAACAGGCCATCTTACTTTAAAGGAGAAGTTAAGTAGGATGAAGTCTGCTCCTTCCTTCTCCTTCAGGATCTGAAGATCATTGTGCAAAGCGCTATCCTGGTCAACTCTACAAAGCAACGAGTCTGGGCTCAGCCTGCTAGGTGCTGACCAAGCAGCCTCCTGAGGGTTACACTGCCCACACCTGCTCCTGGGATCCCACAACACACTGCAAGGGACAGGATTGGCCCTAGGGCTCCACCAGTCACTCCACTCATGTGGCTCCCTCAACCCTTCTCATCCCAGAGCTGCCACTCACTTGAGGAGTTTGACATTCCAGTCATAGAGACTGTCATTCACGAGTTCGACTGCATAGTTTCCTGAAAGGAGAAGAGGCACGGGCCTCAGTAAGATGGGTCTGGACCGAGGGGCAGATCCCTCCCTCCCTCCCTCCCTCCCTTAAGAAAAAGGCCCGAGCTGGGTGGTGGTGCAGCTTTTAATCCCAGCACTTGGGAGGCAGAGGTAGGTGGATCTCTGAGTTCGAGGCCAGCCTGGTCTACAGTGTGAGTTCCAGGACAGCCAGGGCTACATTGAGAAAGCCTATCTCAGCAAACCAAAACCAAAACCAAATCAAACCAAAACAAACCCCCAAATCTTAAAACCACCACCACCAACAACAAAAACCCCTCAAAGAGCCCAGGTTTGTTTCTGGATATGCACCAATACATGCTTTGAGGACTTCTAATCCTTGTCTGAAAAGTTTATAAGCATTTGTATGATCTTAGAAATTCTCAGGGGGTCCTTACCAGCATACTGTATCCTTTTAAAAATAATTACATTAATATGCTTATTACACATGCCATCCATGAAATAGAGGCTCTGTCATGTGGGACTGGACTGAATTCAGGTCCTAAAACTTGGTGGCAGGTGCTTTTACCCACTGCTCCATCTTCATACTGTGTCCTTTTTGAGGGACTCCTGTGCAGCCCCTGTGCAAACTCACCGCCTTTGAAACTCTGTGATCGGTATATATCCCTGAGCTCCTTCATCAGCCGGTCAGTGGCCTGCACCGAGCCAGACACTGCACCCTGGGAAGGAGGGGAAACACCATTATTCCTTAGTCTGGTGGGTAGACCTTAAGGCAGTCTGGACTAGGGATAGGACTGGACAGATCCAAGAAAGGAGACAGCTCTCCATACTGATGGGCAGTGGCCTGCCCCTCCCCAGCCGGTACCCAATAACCCTTTGCCTTGCCTCTCTACAAGGCACGTACATTTAAGTAATCTTGCCTCTGGTTCTTTTTAATTTTCTCTAGGATGGCCAGGTTTTCTTTTCCGATGCCATCATCTTCAGACTTCTTGCCCTCGGCTGGCTCTTCCTCTTTCATTTCATAGTGATCTAGGTCTTCTGTATCCTGAGGCAGGAGTGCAGAGGAATGACACCACAAAAGTAATGGATAGACTTTTCCTCAGTCCACTTGTCCCAGAGCCCCGAGCCCCAAGCCCCCATGGTCTTAGCAGTAATTTCCCAGTTCTAGAAAACAGCTCAGCCCTATTAAGGCAAGTTTGTTTTTAGTTTCTGGAAACAAAGTCTTACATAGCCCAGACTAGTCTTAAACTCATTATATAGCAAGGATAATCCCAATCTTCCTGCTTCCACCTGCCAAGTGTTATGGATACAGGTGTACACCTGGCTTTTATTTTAGACAGGGTCTTGTTGTATAGCCTTTGCTGTCCTGGAACTCACTATGTAGACCAGGGTAGCTTCAAACTTGTAGGGATTATACTGCTTCAGACCCCTGAGTACTGGCCTATGTCAACACGTCTGGCCTCCCAAAGTAATTTTCTTTCCTTTCTAAATTCCTAAACCACAGCACAGAGCTACAAAGAGGACCGAGAAAGGGACTGTCTTCTTGTCCCTAGGAAAACCCTGCTCCAACTGTCCCTAAAATTCCTTTGACAGCAGAAAACTCCCCAATTTCTAGATGAATGACTCTGGCTTGCAGTGGTGAAGTAAAAGTTTGTTTTACGAGGCTAGACTCTCACCCAGGAGTCCTTAGGACCCTAGGCCTAAAGGAGAAAACTAGGAGCCAGCTAGGTGGCTCGGCAGCTTGCTGAGAAGGGTGATAACTTGTGTTCTATCCCTGAAACCTACATGGAAGATGGAACTGACTCCTCAAAGATGTCCTGACTTACAACACATTTTAAAAAATGAGAAATAAGCAAACTAGACCATAATCTTTTTTTTTTCCTCCCTACAAGAGCAGGACCAGAATTAGGTCCCTGGAAGCACTCATTGCCAAGATGGAAATAAGGTGGCCCAAAGCAAGAGATAGTACAACTTAACAATATAGTTAGCTCCTTATTCCCCACTGCTCTGAGGGAACAAGCAGCTCGCTGAGCAGAGGCCACAATGTGGCAACCTCAGGCCCAGTCAGGTGCTGCGGGCGTGGCAGAGGGCTGAACATCTCGAGGAAGGACTAGGTTTCAGGGATCATCTGCCTACTGTGGGTCTGAAGATCAGTACAAAGTCACAGAGTATGGGCCCAGGGATAGGAAACAACATGATCAGAGACACCTTATAACAAACATCCTGTACTAGGTAACATACAACAGCTTACTTAATAAAGTACTTATTCTTCTATCGTTATCTTCACTTATCATAGAAAAGCTGAGGTCCAGTGAATTAATTTTCATTAATTTCACTAATAAATTTTATTAATTCTCCAGTCAAAGGAGACTTCACAGAAATAAGTTCTATCTGGCTATGAAGCGTAACTGTGATTTACATTCTACTTAAAGCTTGGGTGGCACATGTCTGCAGTCCTAGCACTTAGGATGTAGAAGCAATAGTATCAACTCAGGCCATCCTTAACTACACAAATGAGTGTGAGGCCAGTCTGGCTTACACAAAAATAAATCAATAGGAACTAGGGAAACGGCTCAGCAGTTAAGAGGCTGCTCTTCTAGAAAGCTGGTTCCCAGCATCCACACAGGCACTTACAACCACCTGTAATTCCAGTCCTGGGGGATCTGATGCCCTTTTCTGGCCTCCATAGGCACTGCACATATACAGTGAATAGATATTCACACAATAAAAACATCCATACGTATAAAAATGAGAAAAACACAGTATCTATATTTTTTAAAGATTCTGTCAGGTGCACTATACACTATTTATTATCTGAAACTACCATGTGATATGAGTCACAATCCTATTTTATAAATGAGAAAACTGTAGCCTAATAAGAATAAGTAAAAGTCCCCAACTAGGACAATCAGGATACAAACTAGGGTCTGTCACGATTCCTGAAGCCATCTGAGATTAAGTTTGCCCAGTATTTACTTGTTTTGACACACTGGCAACTAAATGCTTCCAAAGAATAGATCCAGACAGCAATTTCCTTTACAGCAGGCAAGTCTTTATCCTATTGATATTGTTTTCTTCCCCAGTTTGAAGCTGGAGCTATTAATATCAAATGGCCCATACTGATGACAAGCACTTCTTGCCAATGCCATCTTGAGTAGTAAGCCTACCTCAGGCATCTCTTCATCTTCATCTTCTGAAGACACTTCTTCCTGCGTGCACTGCGGTAGAGAGGGAGGCAAAGACGAAGATCAGACCCAGACTGAGAATGCAGCATCTGACCTATCTTCTGGCCCTGAAGGTCTGAAGCTGAGCACTGCCCATAAAGATGCCAGTCCCCCCCACCCCCAGCAAGAGCCCAAGGGATGGATGACTTTGATACCAGCCAATTATTCTCTTTCCAACCAACGTGGGGGAAAATAGCTGTTTCTGTCATCTCTTCTGCAGAGCCCAACTTACCTTTCCTCAGCACCCTGCTCTCATGTGCTCTACTCTAGAGCTCTAGTGCATTTCTGATCCTAAGCAAAGGACCTGGGTTTCCAATAGCTACCAACTGCTATTGCTACAATAATAATAAGATTCCCTCTTCATCTCAACCCTCAGGATGCTGCCCCTGAGGCTGAGTTCTGATAGGACAGAAGCAGTGAGTAGTGCCCCATTTAGCTAGATTCCCATCTGGAGAAGAAAGAGGCTGAGAATCACATATGTGTTTGGGAGCAATGGGGGTGGGAAGGAGCTACCTGCAGCTCCATTTCAATTATCAAGTATTTCTTAAGCACTCTTTGGGATGACTGCTACAGGACCCAAAGCCCATTCCTCAGCTGCATACCTGCTCTGCTGGCAAGGGCTGATCCAGCATTTCCACATCAGGATGCTGAGGGAGGTTGTAGAGTTTACACAGGTCAGAGATGATCCTCTTCAGATGCTGCAAGAGCTGGGGTGGGGAGACATCAAACACGTGTTTCCTACTACAATATGGAGAGCTGTATGGATGAGCTTTTAGCTTAGATCTCAAAATGGTGGCTGGTTCTCTACACTGGATGGACTTGTGGTTATAGGAATGACTTTCCCTAGTGGACCTATCCTGGAGCTGCTATAGGACTCTGCCCCCTCTGGCTTCAGTAGGTAACTCTCCAAAGAAGTCAGGTCCAAGACATTCCACCGGGGGCACCACCCACTTTTCAAAACTAGCTGCCTCTCACAGGGTTCTTTAGTTGCTGAAGCATCTTCAGGAACACACACATTCCTTCCCACTGCTCCCCTCACCAAAGTATTCCCTTTCTTTATGTCCACCAGCCTCTCCAAGACAGCAGCCAAGTTAGGGTCATCGGACTCCACCGACCAGATGGGGGGCACAGCAGGGTACGATTCCTGAGGGGGAAACAGGGAGAATGGTCACAATGAGAAACTAGTTTTTGTCTAGCCTTCCTTCTTCTCTGAAGACTTCTGGTTCCTTTCTTCCCACCACCATGCCCTACACTTATAACTACTACCTCAGCTTCCCTAGAAAACTAGCCTGGAAGGCCATCCCCAAAAAGCAACCTGCAGACTCTCTTCCTCCCAGAGTACAAACCAGGGAAAGCTGAAGACAGTAAAGGAAGCTCTGGCTTTACTGTCCTGCCTGCCTGCCTGCCTGCCTGCCACACTCCGAGTTCCCCCACACCAGGCCAGAGTCCTTCAGTGTTTCCAAACTCCACAATCAGGGGAGGGAAGATCACCTCATAACAGTCACACTGATGAAAAAAAAAAAAATGCAGGACTGTAGCCAGGGGAGAAGGAACTAAAATAAAATCGTCTCCAAAGCTAGTAGTAAAAGGGCATTTGCAAGATCCACCCCCACCCCCAGAGCCCCTCTAAGACCCATTCTCCCTACTGCTCCCTCAGGAACCTGCCCTCATCCTGAGTCCAGGCATGGGCTGGGAGAACAGAGCCTACGCTAGTGGCATTCCCAGCATTCCTGAGCCACCATGCCACAGGAGCCTGAACAGACTCCCCTCCTCTGCCCAAGGCAAGGGGGCCAGTGTAGGCCAAGTTTCTTTTAGAGGGGCCATGGGCACTGCAGCTGAGAACCCCCAAAGACAAAGATAGTAGTTGGCCTCTGGCAACTGAAAGGAAGCAGCTGGGGGAGGCAAACCTACCCGTAAGTGAATCCACTTAGCAAAATCCAATCTTTGATGTCTCAACACATGCCAAGGAAGCCTTACCCACTTCTACTGGGGATCTTAGCGATGCCATAGCTCTAACCAGTGCTGCAGGAAAAACAGTACCAAAGATGCTACAACCTTTACTTGACTGAGCCACTCCTGGTGGTCCTAGCTTGGTGAGGTAAGCCTCAGCTTGGATAGATGAGTCCCCATCAAAATTCAAGTATCTCATTATTACTCCACTCCCAAAGTTACCTCACCAAACCACGACCTGGTTTGGTGGCAGAAAGGGCTAGAAAACACCATGAAAAAAAATGAATCGAAGCCTCCAAGAACCACAAAATTCACGTCTGTCTTCCCCCCAGGCAACTCCCATTTCCAGTGTGGATAAAGGTACTGCCCACTAGCTCTCTAGCTAGGTCCAGGAGAGACAAGACCATTACAGTGGGTGTTATCCAACAACGTGAGCACTGTATCGCCCAGTACCAGCTGTTAGAAAACTGCACCCAACAATTTCCTCAAGGGACGCTAGGGAATAAAATAAGGTAGGACACATGGAAGGTGCCTCCTAACCAAGGATAGTTAGGACATAACGATGCCTACTGGGGGCGATGGCACTGCTGCCGCCCAAAACACACACACATTGCTGTCACCATCAGAAATGGTGACAGTCACCTAGGATAAGCAGACGTGACCCCACGAGTGGGGAGGAAGTGGCAAAGCTGCTATGAGCCAAGGCAAAAAGAGGAGTTAAAGGTTAGTTACACCAGAGTTAGTAAGAGGAGATCCAACGTGGTCAATGAAGGCACTATTCCTTGGTGAGATTCAGAGAGCAAAGAGGGGTTGTACGAGGAGGGATGCCTAGGCAGGGAGCTTACAGGTGGGAACATCTAAGTGGAAAGAACTCCTGAGAAGGGTCATTATGGAACCGGGCTGAGTTCCAGGCTAGGTCCTTCCAGCAGAGGCCTGGAATCTTATTAGAGCTGGGGTGAGGAGAAGAATGGGCCATTTCTAGGTGACATGGTAAAGTTGTGGAGGAGTAAGCAGAAGGAGCCAAAATCATAAAACCTGAGGTGTGGGTGGATTCATAGGAGGAGGTGGTTGAGGGGCCACATGTCCCGGTGTCCCTTGCTCTCAGGGGTCAACAGTAGAGACTGTGACTGCACCACAGAACCTCAAGCTGAAGAAACAAGTGTAGCCTGGAGAGAAGGAGCCAAGCACCAAGAGGGGGGCTCCGGCCTCCGGGTCCTTCGAGAGCAGGAGGTTGTATGGTGTGATTTCGAGCACCAGACAAGGGACCCCCAGCGTGGCGCAAGCGAGGTCCTCACCGTGATGTTGCAGTGGATGCGGACAGGGTCCCCCGGCACCGATCCCCGGGAAGGGAGATGGGGTCCGGGCGCAGCCCCGGCCCCGGCCCCTCCGGCTCCGGCCAGCAGGAACTCGCAGCTCAGCTCGTCCAGGCAGGCGCTGGCAATGCGGAAGCGCTCGTGGCCGCGGTGGAAGATGGACTCGAGCAGCTTCAGCTCCCGCCTCAGGCAGGGCCCTGGCCCCGGGCCCCCTCCCGGGCCGCCCCCGGCCCCCGGCGCCGCCCCCTGGACCCCCAGTTGCTGCCCCGGCCCCGGCTGCTGCTGCCCCTGCGGCTGCGGCTGCTGCATCCTCCGCTCCGCTCCGCTCCGGGGCCGGCGGGCCGGGAGCCTCCGGCCTCCGCTCCGGGCTCCGCCGCCGCCGCGGTCCGCACTTCCTGATCCCCCCTTCGCCAAGATGGCGCCGCCGCCACCTCCGGGACAGGCCCCCTCCGCTCGCCGGCCCACCCCCCCACGGCCGCCGGAAGCCGCGCGCCCCTCCCCCTCCGCGGCGGCCCCGCCTCCGGCCTCACGTGACCTCTGAGCTCCGGCCCCCGGCACGTGATCCGCGCGTCTTTCCCGCCCCCCGGCCCGCGCCTGTCACCCTCCACATGTGACCCTAGGCCCTCGCCTCGCTGCTCGAAGCGCTTCCGTGCGTGTACGTGCGTCGTGCGTGACCGTGCACCGGGGGGACCTTTGCCAGCGCTTCCCTGTCACATGGCCGGCGTCTCTTGTCACGTGGCCGGCGCCTGTGTTCCCAGGGGCTCCCCGCGCGGGACTCTGGCTTCCTGCTTGTGTCCCGCGGCCCCGCGTGCGGCGGCCGGCCGTGTCATCCCCATGGGGGTCGTCGGGTCGTGTCGCCGGCCTCCGCGTTTGCGGCGGGAAGACGCCTTTCGTTAGGGTCGGAGAAACTGACTTGGATCTCCCCGCGGTTCCTCTACGGTGTGTGACCTTGGTTATCTACGCTGCTCCTACAGAGCCTCAGTTTCTCCATCGGAACAATGGCTCTGTACCAGACGGGGAGGCCTCTTTAGCCTGTTCCCAAAGACTCTGTGCGGGGATACTGAAGTGTCGAGAATGGTCGCTGGTTAGTTACGTCTGAGGGGACAGATGGTGCGGCTTCCGCCACATAATCACTGGACTTCGTTACGCGTGAGTGCAGAGTACGAACCCAGGGGTTGGATAGATGACACCCATGCCTACCTGCTATTCATCCTCCCGCCTGGTCGCACTGATCCTGAGCGGGGCTTGAAGTTTGCGGCAGTACCTCGTCGTTCCCACTAGGTGGCACTATCACAAAGGACAACGGAGGGTCCTGAAACCCAGAGCTGCAAACGGCAGGTGCCAGGCTGTTGTAAGGCCTGACGGTTTGGGACCAATTCACCATGTGAGCCGTTGGCCCTTCTTCCGTCACCACCTCTGTTTTTTTGGAAGCTGACTGTACCTTGGTGCTGGGCTACTGATTCATTCAGTGATGTTAGCAGAAAGCTTTGTCCAAGTTTAACTCCGGATGTTTAAAGAAATTCGTGTTGGTGGGGTGGGGGGCGGGCTGGTTTTCTGATGACCGGAGCAGCCTGAACATTTAGCTGCATACCATCTTTGTGCCTATGTCCACAAGCTGGAAGCATAAAATACTAGTGTAAGCCAGTCCTAGCAGAACAGGGTTGTAGTCCCAACTATCTAGGAGAGTTAGAAGTCCAAGGTCTACCTGGATATCTTAATAAACTCCTGTCTCGGCCAAATAACTAATAAATAAAGGCTAGGGGTGTGGTAGAATGCTTGCCTAGCAAGTAGAGGCTCCGAATTTGACACCCTTCCCCATCATCACACACAAAAAGAGTAATTGTAAAAAGTAATTTATCAAGCATTCCCCCAAGCCAGGAATACTTAGAAAATATTTCTAACCCTTAACACCATTGCAAGGTGAGTGCTTTAATCTGTATTTTACAGATAAAGGTCAGGATCTATATATAGCTACTGAGCAGAAGTGCTAGGTCTGTCTCCATGTCCTCTACCGTGTTCTATTTGTTTGCCTGTTTCCTTTATTGTTATTGGCAGGGTCTTGCTATATAGTCCAGGCTGGCCTGAATCTTATTCTCTTGTCTTAGCTTCCCAGTGCTTAACTTATAGGCACACACGCACCACCTTGCTCAACTCCCCTATTCTACTAGCCCCACACACTTCCTTTTAGAACTTTTCACAGGTCACATGACCTTTAGCCCTTACCCAAGGAACTGGAACTTGAGGTCTTCCTCACTCAGCCTTCAAGTACTGAGATGACATGTGCACACACCAGGCCTGATGAACTTTATACAAAAGCTGTATGTATGCAATTTGAATGCACATATGTACATGTGTGCCTGGTGCCCACGGAGCCAGAAGAGGGCATTGGGTCCCCTAGAACTGGAGGTAAAGATGATTTCTAGAAGGTATATGGGTGCTTGGAACTGAAACCTGATCCTCTGCAAGAGCAAGGAGTGTTCTTATCCACTGAACCGTGTCCCCAAGACCATATACAAGTTTTAAATGTATACACTTACTTATTGTCCTCAAGATTAAGCCCAGGGCCTCATCCATGCTAGGCTTTGTCATTGAACTACATCCCATATAGAGTTTTTTTGGAAGAAAACATGACAATATTGCAGATTGGTAAGCCACACCTCCAGCTCTCAGAGAAACCCAGAAGTCAAGGTCAGTGGAGCATGGCGCCTTCTGTTGCTACTTCATTCAGCATCTCAGCTCTTCCAGTTGCTGCTAAGCTTCATGTAAAATCATACCTAAAATAATTGGGCATGAGTGTGGTTGCCATCTGAACTGGAAATGAAGTGGATATACTAATTTAGTGAATGCAGAGGCAAGTGATTAAAAACAATCTACCCTCATGGAATTCATATTAAGGACAGTAGAAATTATAAAAACAAAATCTACAAAACAAACTGCCTTGTTAAATGTGGGAGATGAACAAATATTTACTGAGCACCTACTATGTATGACACACTGAAGAAACAGCATTGAATGAAACAGATTTAGTCCTTATTTTCTCATCCTAATTGGAAATCAGACACTTGGGCCAGTCAGATGCCACACAAGCCTAGTGTCTTGAGTTTAATCTTAGGTACTCAAAAAAGTAGAAGAGCATACACTCCATAAAGCTGTCCTCTGATTTTCACACACAATGCCATGGCCTTTGCCCTGCTCCTAACAATCAATACAAACTAAGAAAACCAGACATTTAATGCACAGATACACACTCTGGCACTGACTTTTAGTTGTGGTAAGTGCCTCAGAGGAGAAGATTAGCCATCTGAAAAAGAGTTCTGAGGAAATGACACTAATTTCTGAAGAGTGAGTAGCACGGGTGGAGCAAGAGCTGACAAGTCTCAAGTTACAGAGTGTGAGAATACCAGGAAAGGCTATAAACTCAATTCTTATTGCAATTAGATTTATTAAAACTGCAAGAAGGGTGACAGCCTTAAAGCCACATCAAAGGCATGCCGCCAACAAGGGGTTAAGAGAAGGGTTTTTGAAGGTAGAGATGACAATGATCTTGATTCTGTGGAACTTGTAGTTGTGTAAGAAAGTTCTTAACTTCCCTCAGCTATGTGAGGCACTGTCTCTTTCCTCTTGTTCACAACTATAAAGGAGATACCTCTGAAAGTGATAAGCGGGTTTACAGAAGCCAGGGCAAGTTGTTAATCATCTCACAGCAGTTACACCATTCTGTGGAGGGAGGAGTTTGCTCAGAGTTCATCTTTTAGAATGTTAGGGCAGAGCTCTGCCAGTGGATATCAAAGAGGTACCTGGTACAGAATACAGTTTCCTTAGCCATCACAATGACTCACAAGGGTTTTAAGATGTATCAAACAGAAGCAACAGAAGAATAATTGGTCTAGAATGGAGGAGAATGATGGAGGTAGGGCAGGCAAAGACCGGATCTTGGAGCGTTTAGAGATTTGAGCTTATTGTAAGAACTGGAAAGATCGAAAGGTCAACAGAGCCTTAAGCTGTGGAAGCAAATATCAGTAGCAGCACTAACAGAGCTGAGCTTTGTGGGAAACCAAGATTGGGTTCTGACGTGGAAGAAAGGCATAAATTCTAAGACAAAGGAGGGGATCCAGCACTCAGGATGCTGAAACAGGAAGATCATGAATGTGATGCCAACCTAGGCTACACAGACCCTGTCTTTAAAAAAAAAGTGAAGAGAAATAGGGATTGTAGGACTGGTTATCTCAGTGGCAGAGTATAAACTTTTAATTTTTTTCTAATGTCTCCTTTTTGTTTTTACAAACAGTAACCAGTTCTTTTAACTTCTTGCCAGCCCTGTAGTCCCCAAGTGGTGCACTGTAAGAGCTGTCAGAGCTTCAGCCCTTCTTTCCAGCCCGCAGCTGCTGTGCCATACCACCACAAGAGTTTTCAAAATGGCAGCACAACACCTTCTCACCTGCTGTCAGGAGCAGTACCACAGGAGCTGTCCACAGTGACAGTGCCTTCTTTCCTGCCTCAGCCTGTGGCCATCATGAAATAACATTAAAGGAAGAAGTTACTGTAGGAGCTGTCCACAGTGGTGCCGTCTCCTCGCTAACCTACCCGAGCAGCCAGCTTAGCAGTGATGGGAATGTCTTCCCATCTCAGCTCATGGGCCCAATGCAGGGAAAAGGGTTGGAACAAAATCCACCAATCCGGGGCTGGTGAGATGGCTCAGTAGTTAAGAGCACCGACTGCTCTTCCTAAAGGTCCTGAGTTCAAATCCCAGCACCACATGGTGGCTCACAACCATCCGTAACAAAAGCCTGATGCCCTCTTCCGGAGTGTCTGAAGACAGTTACAGTATACACAAATATAATAAATATTTAAATAAATTAATAAAAAAAACCCACCAATCCTCGATCTTCCCAAGCTTAGGACTTGAAATCCCACCAATCCTCACATCGGAAATCTGCTCCCCTGAGAAATCCTATATAAGCCCTGCCCTTTGTTCAATGTCTGCTGTCCATTTCCAGAAGCTACTCCTGGATTTGTCCTTTCTCCTCCTGGATTCATCTCTCCAATCTCTTTCATGAGATTTGCTGCCTGGTGTGACTCTTACAAGTCAAGAAGCAATGAAGAGAAGGGAAGAATTAAAGCAGGGGAGGGGCCTCAGGTTTCTGATCTCTTCAGCTCAGTTGGGGCTGCCCTCCCCTGGGAGCTGCAGTGTCTCTGCTGAGAAGGCTTCTGGAATCTCAGAGCTGTGTGGCTCCTGGGCTCCCATGTCTCCGAATGCCCTGTCCTTGAGACACTGTCCCACATCAGAGCTGTGCAGTTCCTGGGCTTCAGAGCCCTGGGATACCCTTCCACTGAGCAGGAATTTATAAGCTCTCCTCCTGGCTCTCCTCAGCCCCTTCAAAGGTTTCTCCCAGCCCTTCCTCCTTCAGTTTACCAACAGTATGCTTAAAGAGTCCCTTCTCTCAGTTTTCTCAGTACTGGCAACTCCAAACTCTACCAACTGTTCTAGCCTATCTACTCAGCTCAGCTTCTCCTGGCTCAGCTGTCACCAACTGTCTTCTCTTCTTAGTCCGTTAGCCGAATTCCCGTTCAACTCCCTTCTCTTCTCCCTCTGCTAGCCCTGTGCCCTTTCTCAGCCTCAGCTGGCTTTTTTTTTTTTTTTTTTATCTTCTGTTCCCAGAAATCCAAGAGGCAACCAACACTGAAGATCACAGGGTCCGGCAGTTCTAATAGCTAAGAATTCTTAAAAGGCCAGTTGACTAACAACTGAGGGTTCTTTAAAGGCCCGGGCTCACAAGATAAATCACACTACAACAGAGGGTTTGCTGAGCATGTACAATCATACAGTCCAAGAATACTTACCCAGATGGAAAGAGACTTGTGAATTAGTGAATGAAGGATGATCACAAAGGTGTAACACACTTGGATCCTCTTTGCAAAATGTCAAAAATGTATGTTTTATGTGTATATTTGTGTGTCCAAAATATGACAGCTGAGCAGTGGTGGTGTACACCTTTAATCCCAGCACTCAGGAAGCAGAGACAGGCAGATCCGAGTTTGAGGTCAGCATGGTCTACAGAATGAGTTCCAGAACAGCCAAAGCTGCACAGAGAAGCTCTTTCTTGAAAATAGAACAATAACAAGCAAAACAGACATGAATGTTATTTTAAATAAGTGTTTTTATTTATTTAAAATGATAAAAGTATTTATTTTAAAAAGTTTATTTTAAGCCGGGTGTGGTGGCGCACGCCTTTAATCCCAGCACTGGGGAGGCAGAGGCAGGCAGATTTCTGAGTTCGAGGCCAGCCTGGTCTACAAAGTGAGTTCCAGGACAGCCAGGGCTACACAGAGAAACCCTGTCTCGAAAAACCAAAAAAAAAAAAAAAAAAAAAAAAGTACACATACTATAAAATTTACTCTTTGCATTGATACTATTATGTAATAATTTCCAGTAACTAGTTTCAGAATTTTTTTTATTTTATGCGTGTGAGTGTTTGCTTGCATGTACATGTGCGGGTGTGGTGTGTGTATCTGTATCAGTGAGTGTAATACCTGTGTAGGCTAGAAGAAGGCATTCCACCCCCTGAAATTGGAGTTGCAGGTGTTTGTGAGCTGTGATTGCTAGGAATCAAACTGGAGACTTCTGGAAGAACAGCCAGTGCTCTTAATCACTGAGACATTCTCTAGCCCCAGAAGCCCAAACTTGAAGAGACAGGGGTTTCTTGTCTTTGAAGAGGAGAAATAGTGACAGGGAGAAGCACCTGGTTATTGGCAATTGTTCTTTTACACAAAATCTGGGCATTTCTGTCGGGATAATGTATCCAGATATGCTTATGCTGACTATAGTTCTCTGTGTGATTGGTATACCTAAATATTTGTAGGTACATAGTTTTGTCTCTTCCTTTGGAGGCACAATTTTGAATCATCTCTGCTTTGTTACTTCATGTTTTAAAGTTGGTCTTCATGAACACAAGTATTACTCTGGTAACAAAAATTTAAAATGCAAAACACTTTAAATAAAGGAAATATATTAATTTTAATGTCTTCAGGAGAAAACATTCCTTGTAATCAGGGGCACTAGAACTCTGCTTAGTGTGTGTGTGTGTGTATGTGTGTATGTGTGTGTGTGTGTGTGTGTGTGTGTGTATGTGTGTGTGTGTGTGTGTGTTTTGCGTTTTGTGTGTGTGTGTGTGTGTGTGTGTGTGTGTGTGTGTGTGTGTATGTATGTATGTATCAGGGATGATGATTCTGTGCTTACCTCAAGCCTGTATGGTTCTACATGTCTCCTGCTACCTGTCTTCTTGGGGAGTATAGAAGGAATGTGGGTACAGATGAAGAGGGAGGGAGTCCCACTCTCCTTTGTCACTTGTTTATATCAATTAACTCATTACTTGCCAAGCTAGAAGTAAACTCAAAGCAAACATCGAAGATTTGAGGAGACAGAGGCATATAGGTTACCTCCTCAGGCTTTAGAGAACTGAGTGCCCACCCCTTGAACCCATCATTCATTTAGTCAGTGCCCTGCCCCCAGTCAGTCATCCATAAGGCAAGTGAATGCCCTGCCCCTCCCCCCAGTCTGTCATGTAGAAGATAGGGGATGTAGAAATCTGTCAAATCTTTCCATTACTTACCCCCCGACCACTCTACCGAGTCGCCCATTCTCGTGGGCTGACGAGAAGGCTTCCACTATTCAAGTTTAGGGTCGTTGGTGTACCACCGAGTGTTGGTAGGAATTACTCTAGACCGCGGGAGAAGACCTTACGGACTTCTGTCGATGTCACATGAATGTATATTATTTATTTTTATTTAGAAAAAAAAAAAAAAAAGAAAGGTAATGAATGGTCCCCTGAGTGTGTCATCTAAAAAGGAGGTAGCCTTCAGTCCATCATCAGGAAAAGAGTAAGCACTCCAGGAAGTTTAGCAACAGAAGACAACTGGAGATGCTGTCTCGGGATGTGGAGTACATGTGAGCTGTCCTTGCTCTGCTTTCACTTATGTCCTATCCAGTCCTTGTTGCCTTCCCTGCTCCCAGCTTCTACAGTGCTCATATTTGTCGTTCTAGAACAGTCAGCACAGTGTCTAGTAATCTGCTACCAGTATGGTCTCTTTAATAACTGGAACCAAGTCTTTTTGACCATTGCCTCCTCTGTACCAAACAATTGTGAGCTCAAAGGACATACTCAACCTGTGTTGATCTAAATTGTTGAAGACAGATCTAGCCCTTGAACCTTTCCCCAAGTGATGTGACTGCACTCACCCTTTGCCTTTTTTCTAGGGTTCACTTCTTGGTGCTCAGATCTCTTTCTGAATTAGTTATTGTACACACACACCCTGCCCTGGACCTATGGAATAGACTTCAGTCCACCTCCACATGCACTGTGGTTGCTCTCCTCCCTGTCAGCTTGCTTCCTCTCCTGTGCTTTGCTGCCTTTTTCTCTCAGGCTCTTCCCAAGCCTTTTTCCTTCTATGCTGGTGATTGTATTTAAGGCTTTGCACATGCTAGGCAAGCATTTTGTCACCAAGCTGTGTCACTATCCGCTGGATAGTGATGGCACTGGGCATTTGTTAAAATAAGTTGCTTCTGCCTGGACTTATACATGTTAAGATATGTCTATTATGCATTACAATTGTCCTGGTAAGCCCCTCATCTCAAGTCAGGACCTACACTAGTTCATACTCTGATTGTAAAGGCAATGGCTGCTGTAGAAGGGTTTCATTCTAGAAGAGTCTGGCAAGGTACCTAGCTCAATCTTTTGTCAGTCACAGATTCCCTGAGGAACTGAAATTCCTGAAAACACTCAAGTTTAAGTAGAATGTAGCTAGGGGCACTGGGGTGATAAAAGAGCTGGCGGGAACTACACGTTTAAAAGACCGAGGGCTGAGAGGGGTTAAGTAGTCAAGGATCTTAAAGATGTTGTCAGTAGCTGGAATGTAGAGCTGAGACTGGCATTGACAAGATGAAGTGAAGCCTTTCTGTCTGCTAAGTCTGCTTCAGACAGAAATCTTTTTGGTTGAAAGTGACCACTGATCCACTAAGAAAAAAAAAAAAGAGGTCCTTTATGGGCTCAGTAGCTAAAAGTTCAGGGCTTTCAAGATCAAAGATGTCATTGAGTTTTGACACTTCTCTCATCTTTGCTCTCTTTGTGTTAGCTTCATTCTTTCTCTGTGAAATGGTTCCCTGATCTCCCCAGAACACAGCGTGGAAGGAACCATTGATATTGGTTGCTTATGCAGATCTCAGAACTTTCAAGGCTACCTTCTTTTCAGGAGGTCTAGACCTATCTAGCTTAGATTCCCCAGGAGGATGATAAGATCTTGGCCTTGTCTGAGCTTATGGAAGCAGAGAAGGGGGCAGGTGAAGACTCTCTTCCAAAACTACAGAGAAATTTGCTTTTCAAAACTAGACATTACCCTGCTGCCTGCTTCTTTGTCCAAGGTCCTAACATGCATATACTCCACTGTACCCTTAGCTTTCCAGAAAAGTAGAATCATTAGTTTGGGTAAGAACATAGAGGAAGACAGAAATGTCCCCAACCCACCCCAAGTCCAGAGAGCCCTGACCTACTTGTCTCCCTCCCACTCTCAACCCTCCGAGCCTTGCTCAAACCTCTCCATGTCATGCCCCAACTTCGGAGCATTTGAACTCTGAGCAGTCGGTAGCTTTCGCCTCACGCACACCCCACCTAGGCAGGCCCAGTCAAAGGTCCCCTCACAGGGACCACCTTTTTTTCCCTGGGATCCCGCGCTTCCGCCTCCGGGGCGGAGACTCCTCCCCTCGTAGTTCCAGTTGTGTTCCCTAGAAGAGCAGCCGGGACCCGCAAGAAGCCGGGACCTCCCCCTCGTTCCAGGAACTGCCGCGCAGTGGGCACTTCAGCCCTGGAGGCCGCCAGCCCCACCCGGGTGAAGGCGGCTGCGCGGCTTCAGCACCACGGACAGCGCTCCGTCCGCAGCCCTTGTGTCAGCGAGGCTCCGCGCTATGCTGGCGGCTTGGCCCGGTGCTCCAACTCTATGGCGCTGCTGTTCAGCTTTGGCCTCTTTTGGCTGTGCTCAGGTAAGAATTGACCGGCCTGGTTCCACTGCCTCAGCTAGTGGCTTAGGGCACCAAGCTCTGTCACCCCTGCTAGGACAAAGGCGAAACGAGGGATTCTCTAGCGGCAGAGGAGCCTGCTGGGGGATGGGGAGAGACTCCAGGGTCGGTCTGCAGGGAGACACTGGAAAACTGATTTGGAAGGAAGACCCAGGCGCAGGCGCAGGCGAGGAGCCTGGGAGAGGTGGAAACCTGACCATTGCAGAGAGCACAAAGCAAATGAACACAAAGAGGAAAGAAGAGGCTTCTGAGATGGCAAGAAGGTTGAGATAACGCCTGACTTTTTATGACCTGGTTGTTAGAGGTGTCAGCCTTCCTCTTAAGTCCTAGCTCCCCATCGTTTCCCACTCCCTTCATCAGGGTTCTGATTTGGGTCACTCCACAGAGAGGGACAAGGCAGGAAGGGGAGAGGGGTGACTTCCCACCTCTTGTAGGATGGACAAAAAACTTGGAAGAGTAGAAAATGCCCGACTAGGCACTCTGTAGGGTGTACAGAAGAGAGGGCTTTGTGCAGAGGCACAGAAGAGGAGGCTGAGGAGAGGGCCCAAAACAAGGCAATGCACAAGAGAACGACAACACAAGAGGGTAGGAGCCTGCACCCACAGGTCAGGCAGCCCCCAATATTCTGTTTCAATTCATGGAGGCAGGACTTCAAGCCTCGTCTCTGTGACACCTTTTGGGGGAAACAAATCCCCATTAGTCCTTGCAGAATGGTGTCTCTTTGGAGCTGTTTGGACTCGTGGTGTGGTCTCACGGAGGGACTTATCTATGAAAGACAATCTGCTAACTCTGTGGTTCTCTGGCATAATTGAAAACTTTGCAGTATCCTTAAAGCACAGGACTGTAAGAGGCTATGACTTCCAGACCCTGAGTAGGTGGGCCTTCCTGAGCCTGTCTGTTTACTCACTGCCTGCCTTTCCTTGCCCAGGGGTTTTGGGTACTGACACAGAGGAGCGGCTGGTGGAGCATCTCTTGGACCCTTCCCGATATAACAAGCTGATCCGTCCAGCTACTAACGGCTCTGAGCTGGTGACTGTACAGCTCATGGTATCATTGGCACAGCTCATCAGTGTGGTAAGTGTGGGTGTTGAAAATTCTAGCTACAAAAGTCAGTCCAGCCAGAAAGGTTTAACACCCAAGTTTCCTTAGGTGCTTCCAGGGTGGAAGAGACCAGGGTGGTGGCAGGTCTGAGGACTTGGGTTGGGGCACCTTTTCAGCAGCTGCCCTGTTTCCCTGCAGCACGAGCGGGAGCAGATCATGACCACCAACGTCTGGCTGACGCAGGTTAGTGCTCTTTTCTACCCACATACCCTCCCTCCTCCCCCTCTTATCATCTCCTTCAGAGAGGAGTCCTGAATAGTTGGGTTCAAATCCTTGTTTGGGCCACTCACCAGCACTGTACTTAATCAATTAATTTAGAGTCTGGTTTCAGTGTGTAGCCCTGCTGACAACTCACTTTGTGGAACAGGGTGATCTTGAACTCACTCTGTCTCTGCCTCACTCGTCCTGGGATTAATGCTATTCACTACCATAGCTGCTCAAGTCTGGTTTTAAACATGCTAGACACTTCCAAGACTCACCTCCACATCTGTAAACATCAAGTCTAATGCCTTGGCTTAGCTGTACAAATTAAATGAAGAAGTACCACCATGTGACCTATGTCTAGGCAGAGAAGTCACTGTGCAGAGAAGGCCAGCCATATGAGTTTTCCTTTGTCCCTTTCTTTGACTTTAGGCCCCTCTTGGGGCTAGAGGTTAGCGCTGCCTTGCTCTCTCCCTTTCCCAGGAGTGGGAAGATTATCGCCTCACATGGAAGCCTGAGGATTTCGACAATATGAAGAAAGTCCGGCTCCCTTCCAAGCACATCTGGCTCCCAGATGTGGTTCTATACAACAAGTAGGTGACCCTGAAGTGATGAAGGTTAGGGAAGTCCAGAGGTGTGCTTGGGAAGGGATGAGATCATGGTGGGTTGGAATACAAGATAAATATGCTGTTGTGAGAGCGGGGGGGGGGGGGGAGGGGGCTTTCCCTTAGCAGGTGGTAGGCAGGCGTTATCCACACAGACAGACCCAACTAGTGGAATGGAGTGTAGACAGTCATGGTGACTTGGACCTTGACCTGCTCCTCCCAGCTACTTAGATTGCTGGGGTAAGGATATTAAAGACTGACAGTTCTCAGTGCCTAGCTTGACCCAAGAGTGAGAACTTCTGGAAGCCTGGGTGGCAACAAAGAACGTACATGGTTCTAGTTTTACCGAGATTCTGTTCTGCTCCCCTCAATGAGCCTTCTCTCCTGTAAGGCACAAAACTGTCAACTGATGGCTTGTGTCCCCAGCCTTTCATTGCTTGAGACTCCTTGCTCTGGCCTCTCCATCTCCCTTACCTCTTTACCCTCATGAGGACTAATCAGCTTAGATGATGTGGAACAAGTAGTAGATGTGTTACCCCCCCCACACACACACACACAATCATTCTCTTCAACCACTGAATGGATATACAAGCCTCCTGAACAGGAGGAGACCCATTGATACCACCAACCCATGGATAATCCCACCCCTATCTCCATTTCTGGGCAATCTCAGTGTATTAGATGGTCACTCCCAGCCTGGTCCTTCTTGCTGGGTTGATGGGTGGGATGCAGACTCTCCAGCCAGGCCTGACTGCCCCATTCCTTGACAGTGCTGATGGCATGTACGAAGTCTCCTTCTATTCCAATGCTGTGGTCTCCTACGATGGCAGCATCTTTTGGCTACCGCCCGCCATCTACAAGAGTGCATGCAAGATTGAGGTGAAGCACTTCCCATTTGACCAGCAGAATTGCACCATGAAGTTCCGCTCCTGGACCTACGACCGCACTGAGATTGACCTGGTGCTCAAAAGCGATGTGGCCAGCCTGGACGACTTCACGCCTAGTGGGGAGTGGGACATCATCGCACTGCCAGGCCGACGCAACGAGAACCCAGACGACTCCACCTACGTGGACATCACCTATGACTTCATCATTCGTCGCAAACCGCTCTTCTACACCATCAACCTCATCATCCCCTGCGTACTCATCACCTCGCTGGCCATCCTGGTTTTCTACCTGCCCTCAGACTGTGGTGAAAAGATGACACTTTGCATCTCTGTGCTGCTGGCGCTCACCGTGTTCCTGCTGCTCATCTCCAAGATTGTGCCTCCCACCTCCCTCGACGTACCGCTGGTGGGAAAGTACCTCATGTTCACCATGGTGCTAGTCACCTTCTCCATTGTCACTAGCGTGTGTGTGCTCAATGTGCACCACCGTTCGCCTACCACGCACACCATGGCGCCCTGGGTCAAGGTGGTCTTCCTGGAGAAGCTGCCCACCCTGCTCTTCCTGCAGCAGCCACGCCACCGCTGTGCACGTCAGCGCCTGCGCTTGCGGAGGCGCCAGCGGGAGCGCGAGGGAGCAGGCACACTATTCTTCCGCGAAGGTCCTGCAGCTGACCCATGTACCTGCTTTGTCAACCCCGCATCAGTGCAGGGCTTGGCTGGGGCTTTCGGGGCTGAGCCCACTGCAGCCGGGCCGGGGCGCTCGGTGGGCCCATGCAGCTGTGGCCTCCGGGAAGCTGTGGACGGCGTACGCTTCATTGCGGACCATATGCGAAGTGAAGATGACGACCAGAGTGTGAGTACCAGGTGTGAGATAGGCATGTCGGGAGCAGAGACCCCTGTGTTCGGGGAGTAGGCGTCACTTTAGGGTCACAAAGCAAGGGTACAGGGGAGGGGCAGCGTGATTGAGGACTCAGCAGGGTAGGCTTCCAGATTGGCTTGCTGGTGTTGGTGTCTGTACCAGATGACCTTGTAGCTCCCAGAGGACTAGTGTTCAGGCTGAGATGTGTCAGCTAAGGCATCCTTAGTGTAAGAGAGGAGACTAGGAACCTTAGGGCAGGGAGAAGTTCTTTTGGGCCCGAGGGTGTCACATGAACACTTCCAAGTTGTTAATGCGTTGCTGCTCTTAGTGCAAATGGAGATGAGTCCTTGTGGGCCACAGCGCGGGCAACAGGGATGGTGATGGATGGGGAAAGTAAAGCTTAGAGGTTCCACGGGGCTGGGCCCAGCAGAGAAAGCAGAATAAAATCAATATCCCATTTCTACTGACCTGGGCCTTGAAAAGAGTCTGATGAAATATTTATAGAAATGGGGTGGATAGAGAGGCCAGGGCTCCCCAGATGCTCCCACCCTCTTCTGCACGCCCAGCTTCTGGCCTTTCCTGCAGTCTCCCCAGAAGGAGATTCCTTGAGACTAAGCCAGGAGTTGGGGGAAGGTGCGATGGGTTAACATCCTGCCCCTCATTTTGGGTACCATCTGGCCTTCCCTGAGATCAGGGCTCAGGTACCTGACTGGTTCTAAGCCAAGGCTCAGTTGTTGCCATAGTGACCAGCAAGGTTTCCTCTGGGACTCTGACATTCCAGCCGGGGAAGGATAAAGGGCAGGCATTGTGGTTTGTGTTGGGAGCTGAGTTCAGACATCTTCTTCCCACCCCCCCTCCCCCACCCCCCAGACAGCAGACAAGCATGGGAGAGGGAGAGAGGCCGAGAGACTGGAGATGAAGCAGCCAAGGCTAACTGGGTGCAGGGCTCAGCAGCCGCTGCATCTCTGGCCTTCACCTCTGCTGCAGTCCACCATGTAGCCTGCATTTCAAGTGCCCTACTTGGATGCCTCAGAGGCATCTAGACCTCAACACGCCCAAACCCGAGTGTGTGCTCTACACCCGAAACCTGGCCCTAACTTGCCTCAGATTCCCCATCTTGCTGGAAATGGCATTAGCCTGGGCTAGTGGTTCACGGTGAAGCCTGGTGATGCCTTTACTCTCTCTCCCTTAGTGCTCACCACTGACATTTTCAGAAGTCCTGTCCTGGGAGCACCACCTCCAAGGAGATTCCCTGCTTTGTCCTTTTTCTGTCACCTTCATGCTAACACCCTGGTCCTTGGGCTCCTGTCAACTCTTTGTGTGGACCACGGGAGAATCTCCCAACTGCCTCCCTGTTTAGCTTCCTATGCGCAGTTAAATAACCCACACCCCCAGGCTGGTGACTCGCTCCTTTGCTTGGGTCACCAGCTTGTCACTCAGTGTTCTCTTAGCAAGCCAAGCTCTTTCCTGCCCTCAAGCCTTTGCATCTGGGTCCCTCTGCGGGGAACAGCCTTTGTTTTAGTTTATTCTTCTCATTGTTGTGACAAAATCCTCTTGAGGAAAACAGATTCAGGAAAGCAGGCTCTGTTTGGCCTTGCAGTTTGAGATTACAGCCCAAGGCAGGGAAGGTGCTAACAGGAGCCACTGGTCCTGTGGCCGTCTGGAAGCAGGGAGAGAGGAAGATTGAGATCAACAAACACTTTTGTTTCCCCTTCTGCCTGGGACCCTAGCCCGTGGAATGAGTGCTGCCTGCCTCAATGAATCCAATCTAGAAAGATTCCCCATAGACATTTGTTCCCATGATGATACTAAATCTCATCAAGCTGATAATATTACACTTTCTCCCCCCACCAAAACAAAAACAAAAACAAAACCCTGTTACTGTTATTATTTGGCTCTGTTCTTTAAAAGTAAACATGTAACCTTGACTCCCAAACACTTGGATGTGTCTTAAGATCAGAGATGCTCTCCTGCGTGTCTCAGCTTCAGGGCTTGAAGTGTGGTTCAGTGGTAGATACAGGGTGAGCATGTGAAAGGCCCCGAGTCCCAACTGCTATCAGCAACCAAAGTAGCAATGAAGTGCCCGGCTTCAAAGACTAAAGTCTGGAAATGGAACGGCATCAATACACTGTACAGTCCACATTCGAGCTTTCCCGGCTGTCCCAGTAGCAAGCATCCTCCCTAGGAGCATCACTAGACCTCGGAGGCCAAGGTGCATTGTGCTGCCAAGCCTCGTTGCTTTGCTCCCGTGGCTTTCTTTGCCTTTCTTGGGACAGTTTAAAGGGGCAGGGCTGGGCTGCTGTTCTGCTGGCTTTGCCTGACCACGTCTTCAGTGTGGATCTGAAACAAGGCTTCCTTCCTACCCAGCAGAGCTTGCTGTAAGCGTCATCTCCTAGAAGAGGCTTTTCCAGGCCACTCTGCTCCCATCTTCCTTCTGTTTTTTCCATCCCCTCTCACTGAATAATCTCTGAGAGGTTTATTCTTTCTGTCTCCTTGAAGAGACTGAAAACCATAGGATTTTTCACTTGGTTGTGTCTCCGAGCCTTGCAGGATGCCCGATCTGTGGCAGGCCCAACTGTGACTTCAGTGAGTGACTGTTTGGCTGCCAGCTACATGAATTGCACAGTTGCGGCTCCCTATCTTATGTCCTGTGAGCTGGCTGGGCCTCAGAGAAACACATACAAAAAGGCAGGTCTCAGTATGGAAGAGAAGCTGGCTTTTCCTGTGACCCTATAGATGGTTCTCAAACCCCACGGATATCATTACCTTTTGGACTGATGTTTTAACACTTGGGTACCACTTGTACCTTCTGGGCTCTGTGTAGGAGTGAGGTTGAGGTGGTGGGAGGGTGTCCCAAGTTATCATAAAAGCAGAGCCCCAGAGGCAGCACCTCTGAGTTACTGAGCCCTGTCCTGGATGCTAGCAGGGTCCCTCTCATGTTTGGTGGAAGGCCAGACATACAGATTGAAACAATATGGTATACTGAGTTAGCTAGTGCCAGGGAACAAAAGGAGCAGGGAAGCCATTAATTGTTTGGTGAATAGACAATTAGAAAATTAGGGCTTTGAAATATGTGTAGGAGTTTACCAGTTTTGTTTGTTTTGTTTTGTTTTAAGGAAGGGAGAGAACTAAGAAGACATGCTGTAGTTCTTACTAAGTCTGAATTTTGGGGTGTGGGAGGCAGTAGGAATTAGACTCCTATTTGTTTCGGGTAGGTTCGGGTGGGCTCCGGGGTCAGTGAGAGCACTAGACTTTGGAGTAGGCAGGACCAGAGCTGTGAATAGTTGTTCTGGGTTTGCTGAGGAAGAGGGGTGGGGTGTGTGCACACGCGGTAGGGACTTTCCTGCCTCTTGCCACACCAGGAGACTGATATCTGGGTCACCTTCATTTCCTCCATCCAGGTGAGGGAGGACTGGAAATACGTTGCCATGGTGATCGACCGCCTGTTCCTCTGGATCTTTGTCTTTGTCTGTGTCTTTGGGACCATCGGCATGTTCCTGCAGCCCCTCTTCCAGAACTACACTGCCACTACCTTCCTTCACCCTGACCACTCAGCTCCCAGCTCCAAGTGAGGCCTCACTCATTTGCAGCTCCTCACCCCGTGACCCCTGGGGTTCAGTAGTACTGGGTGGAAGATGGATTGATCCCCACCCCACTGAAGCCTGCTTCACACTTCCATTCGCACAGAGCCCTCCAGCCTGGAGGCTGGACCAGCTGCCTCATGTTCAAGCATTCTCCCTCCCCCCCTGAGATGATTCAGGCAGTAGTGTTAACAGTGGGGGCCAAGGCTGGTAAGTAGAGGCCAGAGATCTCAGAGCTACCTACCCTGATGAGGGTGCTGGAGAAGGGGCCAAGAAAGGGACAGAGTTATCTATGGCTTCCGAGTCATTGGAGAAGAGAAGGTAGGATGAAGAGTTCAGATTCTGCAGCCAGGCTGACAATGGTATCTCCTGAGATAGAAGGTGCAGGGTGTGGCTAGTAATTGGCACCCGCCCACTTAGGTGGACAATACTGGTCTGGGAAGACTTGCAGTTTTAGGGCAACTAAAACTGAGAGCTCCTCTTGAGAGCTCGTACAGTCTCCTGGGACGCTTCAGTGCAATCCCACAGCCTGTGCCTCAGAGGGCTCCAGAACCCAGCCCTAGTTTATGCCAGTGCAGAATTCTCTGTACCTCTAGATTTTTCTCTTTTCTTTCTCACTTGGGAAAGGTGAGGTGTTGGGCAAACCTTTGAAGGTCATGAGCTAGGTGAGAAGTCTAGGCTCACAGTCTCAGAAGAACATTTACAGTGCTGGCCTTCAGTGGGAGCCTGTTACAGATTCAGAACAGGCCTAGAAGCTGGGTCCCTTCTTCCTTGCCCCAAGGCCATGGACTGCTTAAAGGACATAAGTGACAGACATCTGAACTGTGCCTCAGTGGATTTCCCAGCTGTCAGATGAACTCATGGGCATCTCTGCTTGGTGACTGGAGAGACAGACCTCCTTCCTACTAGAACAGGAAATGAAAGGTTGCTGGTGTAAGGCCCCTCTCCAACGCCCATAAACTTCCAGCCCCAGAGAAAGCACCCTGAAGTCATAAGCAGCACCTGGCTAGGTACTATCCCTCTGGAGGGTAGCACCAGTGTTGGTTTTCCGGCCTCTGTGAGACCCCACCAGCTACAGCTAGGACCACCCTTGACTTTACTACCTCCTGTAACTGTCTGATGTCCAAATTAGTCACCAGCCAGGACTGGAAAGATCAGTGAACAGTTTGTCCAGCTCCTTTCGGTATCCTGTTGAACATATCAGGCAAACAGTGCCCATCTTAGTACCTGCTCCCAGCATTTACACTATGGGAATTGAGGTAGGCAGGGCTGTGCTGGGTGAAAGGGACCCTGGCGTGTGGAGGATCACAGGACAGTGTTGTTCTTGCCATTTTTAGTGCAGCCTTTGATGGAAGACTGCAGTGGGGGAGGGGTGGTAGGAGGCCATCATGTGTCAGGATGGTGTGAACCCTAAAGGACATTGGGAGGTTTTGGGGAAACTCAAGTCCCTACCACTTTGGGGCCTTCTGTCTATCCGTGCCTCCTCCTACGTGGAGCTGTCTCTAGAGAGAATCAGGTACCTGATTTGGTGAGCCTGGGTGGGAACCTGGGACAGGGTGGCATGGGACTGGCAGTGACAAAAGGTGTTGGGGACTCGAATCAGGGACTAAGTTCCAGTAACCTGGCAGCCGCCTTTGCCTAGGCGGATGGCCCGCAGGCCCCCTGCCTCTGTGGAGACCTGCAAGTCTGGAGCAGCTGGTGCCAAGAGTGTGGAAAGCTGAGAACAAACAGGACACAGGACCCTCCAGATGGTTCTTTTTGGGGAAGATTGAAAGGGAAGGACTTTCTTGTAAGAAACAAGGACAATGGTGGACCGGCCACTGTGCCTATGCTATGGGACTCCTTCTCTCACAGTCCTGCAGGGAAGCTCTTGAGACCAGGGTCAGCAGCAGAGCGAGCATGTCTTCCCATGGGACCTACTCCTTGCCTGTCACCATGGCCTTTGGGCAGGCGGGAGACTTCCCAGGGAGGAAAAGCAAAGCCCTTTAGAGCCTTCTCTAAATTGTTCCCCAAGAGTGACAGGTCTTCCTGTTGTCACCTTCTGCTTTCTGCTTCTAGGCAGAAGGGGCCATTGAGCCCCACTTGTGCACTGACCAGCTTCCCACTCACCAACTGGTCAGAGCAAGTGTCACTTTGTAGTAATTACCCCATCATGTCTGAGAAGTCTGTCAGTGTGCTGGTCACTTGCTTTCCAAAGGACCAGATCACTTTGGGAACTGGTAGGACACCTCACCCACCCACCTCCAGTGCACTGTCCTAGGCACACCCTTGTCTCCATTTCTGAAATATTTTCCAGGGTCCACACCCCCCCAAAATTACTCCCTCATAGCTGGACTTATTTCTCTTAAAATTGTTTCCAAATATGTCGTGTTATTTTGTTCTGTTTGGGGTAAGGGGACTAACCCTTCTGGATCAGATTGGCAGATATAGAAGGGGAGAATGCTGGAGAATCTCCACGGGGGGGGGGGGTAAAGCAAAAGTCAGCAAGGGGGAAGGGCAGTGGTATCTGCTCACTTTGTTAGATGCAAAAGAAATGGCCAGGTAGCTAGACCCAGAAGGGACCTCTGGGGAAGACCCTCTATAAGGAACAACCAGGGGTGGGGTGGGCTTGGGCTTCCTCTTCAGTCTGAGTTCTAAAATACCCAGGCTTCAGTCAGCTGGCAGACCCCCACGGCACAGGCTTGATCTGTGCTCAGATCCTGGGATCAGAGTGAATTTGTGGGTGAGCCTCTTGGGGCCTTCACCTAGGCTTTAAGGAAACCATCTATCTTTAAATTTGAGGGCCAGGGATCAACTGAATCCACTTGTACGGGATGCCAATTTATCCTGAGCAACACTTCTAGCCCACAAAGTGGCTACACTCTCACAAACTAGAATACCCCATTTCTCGAATTTGGACCCAGTGGCTGCCGGAGGACAGAGGCACTGAGACTTCAATATAGCAGGAGCTGTCACCTTGAACTGCCTTTAAAACTGCTTAGCTCAGCCGGGCATGGTGGCGCACACCTTTAATCCCAGCACTCGGAGGCAGAGGCAGGCGGATTTCCAAGTTCGAGGCCAGCCTGGTCTACAGAGTGAGTTCCAGGACAGCCAGGGCTACACAGAGAAACCCTGTCTCGAAAAACCAAAAAAAAAAAAAAACAAAAAAAAAAAAACCCAAAAACAAAAAAACAAAAAAAAACTGCTTAGCTCAGTTAAACAGGGAGTGAATGATACCACATGAAGCCCTAGACTTAGGTGCTGTGCCCCAAAACATGTCACTGGGTCTTCTGACCTCAGTTGACCCATCTGTCTAAAGGATTATGAGGGAGTTCACACTCAGTGTCTTTGGGTATGCTGTCACTGTTGAAAGGCCAAAGACAGGTCTTTCAGGAGTTCTGAAGTAAGTTACTAAGAGCTGGGTTTCCTTAAAATTTAAGAGGGAGACTTTTGATGCCATCCACCAAGTTAAAAGGTGCAACTCCCTTCTAAAGGGCACGTACAGGACAGTAAAGACCGAGGCTTGTGGGGAGAGCAACGGCAGCAAGACTGGCGGGAGCAGAGTTCTGCTGTCTCCTTGCTGTTTTCTCATGTGGGGCTTTGAAATCCACTAAGCCTCCACCTCCACCCCCCAAACTGGGAACAAAAGATGACAGAGTGGGCTCAGATGGGAAAAGTTTTGAAGCAGGGGAAGTGCTGAGGACACAGCTGAGTCCCCAACCGGCTGGCACACCACACTGCCCGAACTAGTCAGACTGTAGCAGTGGGGCCCTTGGAACAAACCACTGTGGCTGTGGCCAGAGATCCTGTCACAGGTCCCTGTTCCCAATCTCACCTCCCCCAAGAACCAAGATATAAAACTTTCTAACAGTCCTGATGCTTCAGTGTTTTTATTTTTAGGAATGTATACTGTCACTTGTAAAGGGACAGAGGGAGGGACTGCACCCACCACAGCGCCAAGGCTATGCCTGGGGGCTTCCCCACTCTGCTCTTGGAGTCACTGCCAAAACCCCAAGGCCAACAAAGTCCCTTCAACTTGAGTACAGGAAATAGTTTCAAGCATTAACAATTCNGATTATTCAAGGAATGCAAGACAGCCACGGTTCAGACAAATCAACTACAGAAATTATTAAGAGACAGTATGGAGGGAGGCCCCGCTTCTTAAGGTAAAGGTGAAGGAAGCACAGTGGGAGGAGGCTCTGCCCTCGGCCAGGGGGACTGGAGGCAGGGTCGGGGTGGGATGTGGGTGTCAAGTCCACAGAACACAGGGATCCTTGCTCTCTTACATCTGCAGAAACCTAGAACCTCTAGTTGTCTAGACAGGATCGGGGTATGTGTGAATACCCAGGAAGGACCAGAGGGACCAAAGGAATCAAAGGCAGAGACATCTTTGTCCTTTAGACCCCAGGGGAAGAGCTCCCTGTTCAGGCCTGGAAACCACAAGGGCTCTGCTTCAGATGCAGGTGCCGGAACGTGACACACCTCCAGCCGACACCACAAGCATGGTGCTACCTTCTCACTTCCACAGACACTGGAGTTTCATAGGATGATTTGGTTGTGCAAAGACATCCCCAGTGTATTGTGAAGACACAGTTTCTTGTGTTGGCCAGATCTGATCATAGGTTGAGGAGGAAGCAGCCATTAGACTTTAAGTACGAATGTGATGTTTGCTGTTGGCAGTGGGCCAGAGGGTGGGGGGCACCAGGCAGCTCTGAAGGTTAAGCAAGGGGGTGCAGGAAACTACTGAACACACTGGCCAGCTACCTCCAGATGGAGCCACACCATTCAGAGGAAAGAGGTGGGCTTGGTCCTAGAGGGGCAGAATGGAGCAGGGTCTGGCTGGCTGATCTGATGCTAGAACCAGATTCTACAGAGGCTAAGGCTCCCACATACCCACAAGTCACTGTCAGAGGGGGAGGAGTCAAGGCCCATCCCAGAGTGGGAGGCCAGCCTGCCCTGCTACACTTGTATGTAAATGAAGATCCAGGGCCCTGGGCCCTGTCGGGTGACCCAGCTTCTGAAGCCATCTGGTAGAATGAAAGTACATTTACTAACGCTAACGGAGAAGTAATATTTGCATCTCCAGTCTGTGACGCAGTTCAGAATCAACGCCTCTGGCCTTTTAGAAACATTAATTCTATGTAGGGCTTTGTCACTTCTGTTGGGACCAGAAGAACCCCAGGGCACCGACAGGATGCCCTGCCTTTACCTTTGCTGTCTGGGCAAAGCTGCTCTGCCTGCCATGCTCACCCTCTGCTTTTCACAAACAGCTGGGGCCTGGGGCCACACCACACATGCCCAGGGCCAGTCTCTAGGAGTGCTCATGGAGGGGCAGATGGAGGCGTAGCGACATTCCAAAGAATGCCGGTGCACTCTAGTTAGTGCTTGTGGGCCCCTACTGGGACGGGCTTGGTTTGGGCACCTTCCTCGGTCCCACTGGCCGATTCTCAACTTCCCTGCTGCCCAGGAAGGGAAGCTCCTTGGTGGGCCAGCACAGCCTGTTACTGGGTAGGGCTAGCCTGTCCCAACCACAGTTTACCACATTCCTGTTGCTTGACAATCCCTGACCACAGCTGTCAACTCCTGCCCTTGTAAACATTTCACCAATCCTTTATGTTCATCTCTATCCTCTGGGGTGGGGAAGGAGAAACCTCATCACTAGGAAGGCATCCTAGGAGGGAAGGATGACAGAGCAGGGGCCTGCCTGCGCATCTGCAGGTGACATCACTGGTCCCTGACATCATTTACAGAGAGCTGATGGGATGGAATCAAACCCACAAGAGGCCAGTGCAGCAAAGGAAAAGGAGATGAAAAAAACCTCCACAAAATGAAGCCCAAGGGGCCCGGGCTCCATGTGACCAAGAACTGTCTGTGCTACACGTGGAATGGTAGCGCTTCCGTTTCCTTTAATCTTGGCCTCTTCCCTTGGGAAAAGGGAGGTGGGGACTTGACTGGACCCCACCTCGAAATCCCAAAGCAAGCAGGATTAATGGGAACCAAAGTTCTTGGTATCAACTATTATGGTTCTGCCGTTAAAAAGGGGGGGGGGAAGGGGGTTAAAAAAAAGCCCCTAAACTCTGGCCCAATGTGATGAGGAATGCCATGACCTCCCTCTGACCCCATGAGAAACATGCCCGCTATCAGTCATTGGGTACTGGACAGAGATAAAAGTTCTTTTCCTCCTGGGGTTTGCTGATCCAATTCCCATAGCCCATGTCCCGCAGGCTTTTCTTGAAGTAGTTCTTGGCTAAGTCATAGTCACGGGCAGCTTTCTTGGCCTCGCCATAAGAGAGCTGCAGTAAATCTCTGCGGGCTCGGAAAGAACAGAGCTTCTTAAACTGAAGGAAAATATTCTTCTTGGATACCCGAGACAACTCTTTCCCTGGGCTGGGGAAACAAAGGCACGTGTTAGTCATCTGCTCCCAGATGAGGTGGGGGCTAGGATGCAGATTTTGCACAGGGTGGATGGCCCTGAACTCAGTACTAGCAGGCAGGGGCCTGCCCCTGGGCGTCTGGAAGGAAGCCTGCCTGGGCCTCTCCTGTGCCCTCCCGCTCCTTACCCATCCACGGTGCCTCTGGTGCCATCCAGGATCTCTAGGTCATAGCCATCAGCCAAGCACCAGTTGACGCTTGTCTCCTTGGTCTTTCCAGACTGCCTTTTGGAATCATACACACTGACTCGGCCGACCTGGAACCACAGGGTGATGGAAGAGAGGGAAGCCGTTCAGGGCAAAGGTTCAGAGCAGGCATGCAAGACTTCTGGAAAAGCAGTATGCAGGCCTCATCATCCCCTTGTGAGCTGCACTGACAACGACGATTCAGACTAAGGACCGAGAGTCTAAGCCCACACACCCAAAGGGAAGAAAAGCTCGCTCTTGAACCCCCCCCCCCAAGGCTCCCTTTCCACAGCACACGGCTTTGCTTAAGGAGGTATGGGTCAAGAGTAAACAGAATAGGTCATAGCACCTTGGGGTGGTTGACAATAAAGGGATAGCGTAGTCCATCCTCAAATGCTTTCCCATCTCTGGTCACTCGGCAGCAAATAGCACGGGTCAGATGCCCTTGGCTGAAAAGGTAACCTGGGTGAAAACAAATGCAAGATTACACCCGGGTCTACAGTGAGTGCTGCCAAGAAGCAGAGGTACACAAGGAAATTGGAAGATGAGACCCAGTCATCAGGACAGAAAAGCAGCTCCCGACTGTGGCCGCCACACAGGCACTGCAATAACCACACACAAACCTCAAGGCTCTAGGTCAGGCAGAGCTTGGGGAGAAGATGGAAGTACAAGAGCGAGGCTTCAGAGCTAGCCCCGCACCCGAGACCCAGTCTGCCAGTCTGTTCTTGATTTGCTACCGATGCCTACCTTCCCTGACAGAGCAGACGAGGCACTTAGATCCTGATCCTAAGGTGAAAATCAAGCTCACTTTGGAAGGGAGTCATATAGGACTACATGGTCTACAGCTTGTGCTGGGATCTGAGCCAAAGACAGCTGGGTTAGAGCTCACAAATGAGGTCTCTTACCTAAGGTTACAGATTTCAGGTACACAGGCTGTAGGAAGTGTGTCAACAGCGCCCCTTGCAGGCCCAGCACATTCCAGCGTAGGATTTTGTCACTACAGGACATGGTACGGAGTCTTTCCCCAAGGCGGATGCCATCCCACGTGGGTACAATGTCACTGGACTCCACAGGAATGGTGCCTTCTCCTGCGTCAGAGATGGATCGATGAAGGCAACGGGACCAAACCGAGTCCTGGGCACACCATGTGTACTCCTGGGCACACCATGTGTACTCCTGGGCACACCATGTGTACTCCTGGGCACACCATGTGTACTCCTGGGCACACCATGTGTACTCCTGGGCACACCATGTGTATTCCTGAGGCACTGGCTGTTGGTTACTCACATTTCTTCTTTAAAAGATTTATTTATTTATTTATTTATTTATTTATTTAATGAATGAATGTATGTGAGTACATCACCATTGGTCTCCTCAGACACACCAGAAAAGGGCATCAGATCTCATTACAGATGGTTGTGAGCCACCATGTGGTTGCTGGGAACTGAACTCAGGACCCCTGGAAGAACAGTCAGTGCTCTTACCCACTGTGCCAGAACTCATATTTTATAGCACCTCCTAAGTGCCCAGTGTGGTGCTGGATCAAAGGATGAAGGGCAGAGCTCAATACTTAGCTTCTTGCTATGCTTGTGGGATGAGGAAAGAAAGGGAGAGGCGTGGCAACTCTGGCAGTCTGCAGTGCTCGGGAGACTTCATGTGAGTTATGGTGGGGAACAGCACGGAAACTGAGGGCAGAGGAGTCGGGGATGCTCAAACACAAGGAGAAAAAGCACTGCACTGAGTGTTGCAGACACAACTGCCAAAGCCAAGGCCCCAGGGCCAGAGAGCGGGTGCAACCCCAGCAGCTGGCTGAGGGGCGGGCGGTGTGAGCCGGGGGCCTCTGCCTCTGAAGAGTGCAGTGGGGAACCACAGCCACTCAGCCATGCTTCTCTTTCTAGATTCATTATCATCATTCTGTGTGTGTGTGTGTGTGTGTGTGTGTGTGTGTGTGTGTGTGTGTGTGTGTTTGTGTGTGTGTGCACTCATGCAGGCCAGAAGCTCATACTGGCTGCCCATCTTTCTTCAATTTTTTGAGGCATGGTCTCTGAACCTGAAGCTCATTCATTTGGATAGGCTGAATCCTCCTGCTTCCAAGTCCCCAACACTGGGGCTGTAGGCATGCATCACCACAACTGTGCTCTGGGAATCATAATTCAATCCCTATGCTATTGCACAGCAGATACTGTACAACCTGGGTACCAGCTCCCAGGTTTTTTTTTTTTTGAGACAGTTTTGCTGGACGGGGCTGCAGCTCATATGCCACACTGACACAACCCACCCACTTAAAACACACAACGCACAAGTGCCTTCATGCTTATTCCACCACTACAGCCAGCTCTGGAGCCTAGTGTCACCCCACAAAGAAGTCTTTTACACTAGCAAGTCCCAGGTCACGTCTGTCTACTCCGTCCCTTTCAGACATGAGATCCTACGCTATATGTTCTTCTGTGACTTGTTTTTCAGCTAGCATGTTTTCAAGGTCCACGCTGTGCCAGGCCTCAGGACTCCATTCCTCTCTCTGACAGACGCTATTCCATCGCATGGATAGAACACTTCATTTATCCAGCTATGAGCACCCGTGCTCTCTCCACCCTGGCCACTGTGACTACCATGTGTTTCCATGCACACACACACTTCCCTCCTGGGGTGAGTGTGCAGGAGTGGAGCACAGGCTGTATGGTGACTGCGTTCAGTTCACACTTCAGCAGGAAGGGAAAGGTCAGGACCCGTGTCTGAGGACCACATGGATGACACTGCAGTGGAAGGGATGGGAGCCCCATGACCATGACACAAGTGTGGCTCTCGTTTTATTTTCAGTGGACTCTCCCTAGAGCTCCCCAGGCACAAGGGGCTCCTAAGCAGCCTGGAGACACCCAGCTCTCCTGGGCTACAGACATGAGGAAGCGGACACCCGTCCTGTGCATCGGTATGGCGTCTCACTGCCCACTGGCACCTACCACTCACCATTCTCCACCTTGGTGCGAAGCTTGCCTTGCTTGGGATTTTCAAAGACAGGGTAATGGCGGGACTCTGTGCTTTCCACAGCACGGTCACTGCAGGATTTGTCAAAGAGGGCTCCATCTCCACACGGTGCCGTGCTGCCAGACAATCGCACTAGTTAGGACTCCCCTGACACATCTCTCTCCAGCCTCATGGCTCTTGAAACCATTTGCAGGGGCATTTTCCTAAGTCTATGTGGGTACTGGGCATTAGGGATGCCTTTGCCATCTGGGCATGCACCTCAGACACAGGCAGGTGAGGCCACAGTACAAGGTCCTGCGGGGGTAGGAGCCACGGGAATACATGGACAGCCAGCCGAGCCAGGGGTGCAGACCTGATGTAGAGATGAAAAGAAACCGTCTTCTTTATCTGCAGCTTCTCTCCTCCCCTGGCAAGCTCAAATATGCTGTTCTTGGCAGTGTGGTGGTTGTACTTCATCAGTTCACTGTAGAGAAACCTACCAGAAGGAAGCTGGCTGGGAGGCAGCTGGAGTCTGGGCAGAGCAGACCACACCTCCACATGCTCTGCCCTGCTGGAGTCAAGGTAAGGAAGGCTTCCGCGGTACACAGCTTTCAGCTTGTCAGGAGAAAGAGGGACTGGGAAGTTCCCTACAGGAGACCTTTTCACTTCATAACAGGTAGCAGTCTTTGGGGCAGCCATGAGTCCAGGCATAAACTGATCCGAGGCCTCACAGGGTGGGTTGCTGCTTCCCCCTGACCCTTGCCCTTCAAAAATTAAAGATGACCCAGAGAAGAAAGCTGGCCGGGCAGGGGCTAAGTTCTCACACAGAGGGAGAGTGGCTTCATTCAAGGATAAGGACTCGGGTCACTCAGGTCACAAAAGGGACTGACTGAACCATAGGCCCAACAGACTGCCACCAATCTGCTGTGCTTTCAGGGAGGGGAGTGGACTTGGGGATGGGAGGGCCCCACGAAAGGCCAAATGTCTGTGCCCATCTTGCTTACCTGATGAAGCCCCTCCGGGAGATGATTTCGGCATGGCAGTCATTGACCGTCTCGCCCTTCAGGCTGAGAGAGTCCCCTTTCACACAGCGATTGCCTGGGAAGGCCATCAAAACACAACTGGGGTAACCCAGTGGAAGGCAGAAATGGCCTTGAGCTGACAGAGTCTGGGCTCTGTTATCTTTAGATTAGGGAATAGACCAGCCCTGGCAGCGCAGAGTGCGTGCCGACCTCAGCACCTGAAAGGCTGAAGCACTGAGCCCCTGCCTCAAAATAAAACAAAATCTCCAAGTCAAAGCAGACCCCACTCAAACCAAAGCTCACTCCAAGTCTGAGCTGGAAGCAGCTACCGTGAACAGAAACTAGTCCTAAACTGAAATGTGGAGGGCCAGAATCTCAGACCTCAAAGACTACAATATTTATGCTAGATTTACCTGTTAAGCATTAACTAAGAAAACATCTTAACAGCTCCAACTCCAATATGTTCTGAGTGTCACATCGGCAACTTTGAAGACATTCAACCTATATGGAGTCTTTTGCTTTCATCTTTTTTGGACTTGCTCACAATGACTCCAGGGAGGGTGAGAAGGACCTGCTTGTAGGCATCAAGAGGCCAATGTCTCAGGGACCACTCACTCACCTGTCCCCAAACTCACGACAACACCCATGTCCTCAGCATTTCTCTTCATAATAATGGCAGCCAGGATCTTACGGCCGAGCAGGGAGGGCTGGAAACTGTTGGTCAGAGCGTTGAAGCACCTGTGGCTCAGCATGGCCATCTGGTCGTGGACGGTGCTGCCCGAGAGAGGAAGCTGCGGACACAGGAGCGGGGTCAGGACCACAGCGTCCTGCCTGCGTCCACTGCACGTCAGTAGGCAGGAGAGTCATCTTTCCCCACCCCACACCCCAGACATGCACTCCACTGAGACCAAGACTGAAGCCTAGGAATAATGATGCAAAAGAGCCAAATCCTCCCAGGGAGGAGCAAGCAGAGCCCCCCCCCCCCCAAGAAAGAGCACCAAAAGCAGACGTCTTAACTGTCTTTGGATGTGCATCTGGGGACCTGGAAAGGAGTAGCATAGTTCTTCTGAGACTGGCCCCTGTTACTGGGGTTACCTCTGCGAACCCCAACTGCTCTGCCTTCTCGCTCTCCCCGATCAAGACCCGGAGGGCTGCATCCGCTGCATCCTGCTTGCCCTGTTTCTTGCTGTGTGCACACACGGCTGGAAACCAGCGGCCCCCAACTTTTGCTTGGTAAACAAACCTTTGGGATGAAAAAGAGAATGAAGACAAGCAGCAGAGGGCCCTGGCGGCCCTGCAGTGGGGAGGGCTGGCTTCACTATGTGGGTGGCTGCTCTCGCAAACACAAGGACCTGCTGGTCTCCTTCTTTCACAGGCACTTCTCAGATTTTGGTCATTCAGTCTTTTTTTTTTTTGCTACCCATATGTCAACTGCACTATTTCTTAGTATTTTCCTCTGAACAGATCCATCAGAACTATAAATATATATAAAGGTAAATTTCATTTCATTACCATAAACGGGAAAACTGCCATTTCCCATAAATTGGAAGTGACTCTAAACTCATACAATCTTATTAAATTCTGTCTAGGCACTGTACTGGTACCTGCAAAGTCTCTAGGCCGTTCCTTATTTAGAGAGAAGATGAAAGAGTATTGGAAAAGGTTTCTTTATAGGCTGGGAAGAGGGTTCAGTTGGTGAAGTACTTGCCTTGCAAGCATAGGACCTCCTCTCCTCAAAACAAAGTTTGGCACAGCATGCTTGCAACTCCAGCAGTAGAGGTGAGGACAGGTAGGTCCTGGGGCTTTCTGCCTTGCTAGCCTAGCCTAGCAGCAAGCCCCAGGCCAAGTGAGAGACCCTGTCTCCAAATTTAAAGACAAACAGAAAGAATAGTAGAGATGGAGCCTGAAGACTGAAGCTTGTGCTCTGCTCACATAGCCATAGCCGTGCACGCACACATGAAAAGGGTTTCTTCTCAAGCAGAAATGAAGGAGTAATTGTCTCCCACATACCCAGGTGTTTAGCACTGTCTGACCCCCAGACTTTAAGACTGTCCTCACGGAGGCCAAGCAAGTGCTCTACCACAGAGCAGTATCCCCGACACTGTCTGATTTTTAAAGTATCTTGTTGTGGATAGCCCCGAGACGGTTCTAGGACTCCCTGAGGACACCACAATCACTGAACACTCAAGTTCTTGATATAAAATGGCATGGTGTGCCGGGCGGTGGTGGCGCACGCCTTTAATCCCAGCACTCGGGAGGCAGAGGCAGGTGGATTTCTGAGGTCTACAAAGTGAGTTCCAGGACAGCTATTCTGCTAATGTGCCTACATCATCTCTAGTTTCTTATAATACACAATGCAGTGGATGTACAGTGTAAGAAGTTGTTATCTTGACTGGTTCAGGGAATAATAAACATCTGTGTATGTTCAGTATGGACACAGCTGTATGTGTGAGGGGTATAACTGAGAATTAACCCAGATGCACTTAATAAGAAATTTGGTTTCCACTTTGTTAAGTCAAAAGATGCCGTTTCAACGGCCACAGGCTGCCTGTCCTGTCCTATATCCTGTGTCTGCTCTCAGCCATCTGAAAGTGATTTGCAAGCATCACTTCCTGGGAGAAGCCCTCCCTTGAGGGAGTCAAGCTGGGCCACAACAGATCCTTACTTGGGGCAGTCCAGCCCTTGCACAAGACTTGGCAAATGTAATCTCACACTGCCTTAGTGACGGCAGGCTACACTGACAAAAGGGACTCCCCACACATGTGCTAAGGCTCCTGAATACCTTCGCGTGTACTAACAATTCAATTTTCCTCTGTGAACATGTAGATGCCATACTTGTTTACTGCTTGTTTTATGACAGAGTTCTTCAGAACCTGTACATGGTAAATCATTCAGTCCCGGGGCCAATCATTCAGTGTGCTTTTCCTTAGGGGGTCCTTTTATTCTGGATCAATTTTTCCAGGACTTTTCCTATACTACTTTGTTTTTGTGGAAGGTCTTAGAAATGTTTATGCCTTCTCTAGTGATTACTGTCATTTCATTTATTGTCCATTTAAATCTTGTATTGTTTGGGATTGAGGTGCAGGGACAAGGACAGCAGAAGACACCTGGCTCTCTGGGCACCCCCTTGCTCCTCTGCTGTGCCTATCCACCTACGGTTCCCACTGTTTCAACGCCTGCTGGGGTCACTACCCTCACTACCTCTCTTTTCCTGAATTTTCCTAGCTATTCTTTCTAATTATTGAGACAGAATCTCTCTACTAGCTTTGGCTGTCCTAGGACTCCCTACACAGGCCAGGAACCCAAGAGTTCCTCCTGCCTCTCTCTGCCTTGAGGGCTGGGTTTAAATTAAAGGCATGCTCTACCACACCTGGCCCTTCTGAGATATCCTTAAAATTTTATTTTTGGCAGGATTCAGAATCAAGTTTTGTAGTTCCAAAATAAATTCTATTGGTGATTTCTTGCTAATGTTATTTGAAGCATGAAGCTTAATTTGGGGAGTTATTTTAATAGACTTTCATGAGATGGGATGCAGCTTAGTTGATTATTTGCTTAGTTGGTTCAAGCCAGGGCTTGGCTATCCCCATACACATTCATATGTGGTCTCCCATCAAATAGTACACCTGCTTTCTCCATCTTTGACTGGTATTAACTTACTATATTCTCCCATGCTTCGTATTACTTTCTATGTTTCCTTATGAGTCTGGTTGTACTGTAGGAGGGTGATTTCTTCCACTGCACTTTCCCATGACTTTCTGCTGAATGTAGAAAATCTGATTAAACTGGGGTGAGGGTGCTGTTGAATAATCCCAGCACCTGGGAGGCTGCAGTAGGAAGACAGAGAGTTCAAGGCTAGCCTATTATATAATAAGACTAAGGCTAAGAAAAATAAAAATACAACAGAATATAGGGTGATCTAGAAAGCTCTCTAAAAGGAGCTGGAGAGATAGCTCCAGCTAAGAGTTCAGAACACTGCCCAATCTTCCAAAGGACCTGAGTTCAACTCCTACTATCCACATGGTGGCTCATAACCGGTCTGCTGCTCACAACTGGTTTGTAACTTCAGTTCTAAGGTTTTTAACACCTTTTTCTGGCCTCTGCAGGGATGCATATACATGGTGACATTCATGCAAACACACACAAAACAAACAAACACACAAATGAACAAGCAAACTTACTAACTAATAAGCAAGCAAGCAAGCAAGCAAGCAAGCAAGCAAGCTAGCTCTCCCAGACAGTCTTTCTGGTTGAGGTAGGAATGCATGTATCTGCTTCCATGATGAATGAAGCAGGTACACCCAGCCAGAGCCCAGGAGGGTACTTGAAGGGATAGAAATTAAACTTTCTAAGGCATACTTTTTCAACCATCTGAATGATTTTTGTATGAAACTAAAATTAGCTCATAAAACTAAAAGGCTCACACTCAGCGGAATAGGGGCTGAATTCTCAAGATGGCTGACCTAATGTCTTCATTATGCCATGCAGACAATTTGCTCACTTGTGTTATTCAGTTAATGCGCATCAATTCTTTCCCAAAGGTTCTAAGCCACTCTCAGCCCATGACACATGGTTATAGCCAGGACTGAGATACTCACTTGGGTTCGTGAGGAGGTCCAGACTGGTCAATGAGCTTGAACTCAGCAGCAAAGCCATGAGATCGGGCGTACTCCAACAAGCCGCCTACAGGGTTGGTGTTCAGGTACCTGACGAGCTCACCAATCCTTCTGATCTTGTTGGGAGCCATAGATTCATCAAGTGAGTCTGTGTTCGCACTTCCAGACTAAGAAGAAATTAGTCAAAGAGGAACCAGTCATATGTCCGAAAATTCAGAGGGACTCATAGACAACCCTATTTGCCCACGTTGTAAAAACATAGCCTGCAGCTAAAGCAGGACAACGGCCCACCTGGTCATCCGCTGAGCTGGCTGCCTCCTCCTGCAGGGCCTTCATGGCTTCCTCTGCTGCCATCTGCTTTGCTACTTTCTTGCTGGGGGCACTCACAGGGGGGAAAGTCTGGGCTCCTACCGCTACACAGTACTGGAACCTTAGTGGAAACGGTGGGCAAAAGATCACAATGGCTGGGTGGAGAAGGCCTGCTGCACCTTGGTTAGGCTTCCGCCCTCTACCTCCTGCCGCTCTCATGCATATCACCTCTGCAGTTATTCTGGCCCCGGGAGAGCCAGTGCTTGGCCCATCTCCTGCCCCCAGGGTCTCCTGACCAGCTAAACACTCAACATGCAAGGGTCAACTAAGTCCCCCCTCTCCAGGAAGCTTGCTTTTGAACAATTATGAGCACTGAGCCCTCAAGTAGGGAGCTGCTAGGGCAAGCCAGGTCCTAAATCTTTGTGTCCCACCACAATGTCCACACTGTGACCTGACCTAGACCACCATTCCTTCCAACTCCTACTCCCATATTCTCTGCTTCATAGCAGCACCCAGGCCCTGAAGACCCCTGTCCAGACTGCAGCAAAAGAGACCATACAGGGAAAAGTCTTCTCATCTCTGGCGCTGCAGTGGGAAATGTCTGCCCTACTTTGGAGAAGCCACACATAAGACATACTTGGGGTCATGAGCAGGGCCTTCTTTGGACAGGAGACGGAATTCACAGGAGTTCCCTAGTTTGTGCATGCACTCAAGCAGTGTAGTAACTGGGCTCTTCCCAGAGAACAAGGATGTTGCTGAGGAGCTGGGGGCCTGAGCCTCTGCTGGCTGGAGGAAAGAGAAGGAGAAAGCATGAAACAAAACACAGACACAAAGAACACTCCTCAGTCCACACAGCAGAAGGAGGCAAGGAGGCTGAGACTTTCTCTCCCTTTCCTGGTTTGTGGAAACAATGTATGCTCCTAGAGCTCAGGCTGGCCTTGACCCCAAGGTGATCCTCCCACCTCAGCCTGCCAAGTGTGGCAATTACAGATAGGGTCACCTTGCCCACCTAAGAGTTTCTTTTAGACAACTAAGTGTGAGGAGAGGCCTTCCAAAGGAGATGCTGTGGGGACAGGAAGGGACGAGTTTTGGCTAAGAGAGGAGAGTGGACCTAAGGTTTGTGATGGCTAGTTTTAACTGGCAATGTGACACAGCTCAGAGCACAGGGAAGAAGCCCCAGTAAGGTGCTGTCTATATCAGATTGGCTTAAGGGAATGTCTGAGATTGCCCTGGCTGTTTCACTCATATGAGGAGACCAACCTTAAATGATGGCAACCCAGATAAAAGGACATGGGCAACGACTGCTTTGCTTTTTTATGTGCTTCACCAAGGAGTTCCTCTTGTTGTTACTGTGGCTGACTCCCTCCCTGATATCAGAACCAGCTTCTCTGGGCATTAGAGTGTCTCTCCAGGAAAGGCTTAGGCTTTCAGTGGCAGGCAGGGAGGCCAGGGAGGCTCTGACTCCCAGGGTTCAGCCTCTCAGCTGATTTGATGACTCTGGCCACACCATATGCTAAACTCTCTTCCAATTAATATGCTCTATACGTTCTGTTCCTCCAGAGAACCCCAACTAATATATGGTCCTTTCAACTCTGACACTCTGCAAATATAATCAGGCCAATACAGGCAGAAGAGGGGCTGGCTGGGGGGTGGGGGTGGGGGTGGGGGCGGAACTGAGGGGAGTGCGTAGGGAAAGGCAGGAATGCTATCCCAGAAGATTGTGGACTATTTGAGCCAGGATAGCTTCTGACACACAGAGTCTGACACAAAAATGCCAAGGGTTACCTTCCCCAGGGAAGATCGCCTACCTTCTCCGAGTCTTCCTCCATGGGACAGTGGGACAAGTCTTCTGGTTGTCCACTGTCTTTGGCTTTGGCTTCCCGAAGCAGAATCGCCATGGCTTTCACTGCTGCGTCCTGCTTGGCCACTTTCTTGCTGCCAGCCTCAGCTGGGGGAAACTCCCGACCATTGATGACAACCTGGAATTTAAATCTTGGTGGAAAGGGATTAGATGTGTAAACACCAAGTTGGGTCACCCCTCTGCTCATTCTATAGGGATCTCTACCCCAGAATGTTCTGCTACACACTGAGTACCTTTCAGGGTCTCTACATAGCCCTGGTTGTCCTGAAGCTCAATATGAAGACCATGGTGGCCTCAAACTCCTGACTCTGGCTCCTGTGGATTGGGATTAAAAGTGTGTACCACCACACCCAGTGGTATCTTGTTAAAAATTTATTATGCATGTGTGAATGTAAGCAGGTCAGACAGCTTGTGGGGGCCAGTTCTCTCCTCTTGCTGATGGAGTCAGAGGATCAGCTGGATTTTATTTCTTTTTTTGTTTGTTTGTTTTTGTTTTTTTGAGACAGGGTTTCTCTGTGTAGCCCTGGCTGTCCTAAAACTCACTTTGTAGAACAGGCTGGCCTTGAACTCAGAAATCCACCTGCCTCTGCCTCCCAAGTGCTGGGATTAAAGGCGTGCGCCACCATCGCCCAGCTGGATTTTATTTCAATGAGAGAAAGACTCCCAATCTCTTCCTTCCGAGATCTTCCAAAATATTGATGCCGTAGTCAAGTGACACCTGACTACAACATTAATGTTTTCTTTTTCATTTCTCCTTCTTTTGAGGCATAACCTTACTATTTAACAGCACAGGCTAACCCAGGTACTTTCAGCACTGCCTTGGTTCCCTGAAAATTGGGATTATGAGAATGTGCCACCGCACCTGGCAGCATCTATGTTCTTATAGCTGAGACCCAAAGACTGATTAACTGCAAAACCCACAGCTTTCCCTCAAGTCCCTGGAGGGGTAGTGCTGAGAAAACAAAGAATGTTAGTCTCTAACAAAACTTGAAACATGTCCTGGCTCTGCCAGTTTGGAGATAAAGATACCCCCTTTGTTTAGCAGTAACTTGGTATCATGAAGGAAGGTATGATTCCAGTTACTGCTGGGAAGCCCTTCCTCCCTGGAAACCATCCTGACTAATACAGTTCTGTGCCACTCACCCATACTCTGGTCAGTGACATTTGAGACATGCCTGAGCAATACAGATAACAGGCGACAGGTAAGATTCTATTGCCTTGAGCTCTTGACGTGGTCCATGGATAAAAGCACCTTGTTGCTCAGGCTTGACAACCCGAGTTCAAGCTTGGGAACCCATGGCAGAAGGAGAACAACAGACTCAGGAAAACTGTCCCTGACCTCTACACGAGTGGCATGGCCCATACAATCCCGTGCATGGTTTTTGGCTCGCACTTGCTCGCTTGCACGGTCTTTCTCTTTCTCTGCTAAGTATACTCAGTGTTTACACAGTTCTAAAATCATTCAACAGTGCCACTGTCCAGTGTTCCTGTCAGGAAGGAATGTAGGCTATATAGAAGTTGGAGATGTTTAGCTTATTCTCTGTTTCTCTAGCTACAACTTGCAGCCACTCAGCCCCAGTAGCTTTAGTCATCTGACAGGCCCTTCAGTAGTCCCTTCCTGGGTCCACCTATGTTTCTCAGTCTGTCTCCTAGTTTGTGCAATCCCATAGTGCAGCGGTTCTCAACTCCTTTGGCGGTCAAACAACCCTTTGCAGAGGTCATACATCAGATATCCTGCATATCAGATATTTACATTACAAGTCACAACAGTAGCAAAATTACAGTTATAAAGTAGCAACAAGAGTAATTTTATGTTCTGGGTGGGGGATTAGCACCCATGAGTAACTGTATTAAAGAAACACAGCACTGGGAAGGCTGAGAACCACTGACACAGTGCAAAGTCTGGCCAGCTGCCTGAGCGAGGGAACCGCTGACTTCTTGGCTCAGCAGTAGCTGCAGCAGCAAGTACAGCCCATCTACCTGTGCAGAGGAAAGTATAAAACTCAAGTACCACCTTGGTAAGGCAGGCAGGCAGGCAGCTGCGTGCTTGACTTCCCCATCCCGAGGCTGGGGCGGGAGTGCACGTGCCACTGTCTAGCAAGTGGCTGTAATTCTGTCTGCCAGTCCACCCCAACACTGCCCACCTGTTCCTACCCTCCTCTAGGGAGCTTCAGTTTGGCTGTGATTGGCATAGAAGTCAAGTCTGTTACCTCTCGTCTTAGAAGGCAGATGTGGGGGCACAAGTGCTAGTCATCTCTACAGAGGTTCATTTCAAGCCAAGACAATCATCCTCCCTTGCTCAGCCAGGATTCTGGCTACCGAGTTCTCTCATCCCTGATTAGCATTTAGAGAAAGGACCAATCAATGATGATTAGGTGGAAAGGAAAGAAGGTAAAGACAGGAGCCACCAAGGACGGCACTCACAGGTAAACCACGACAGTGTAAGAGCCAGAGTATCTGACTCCCACTAGGCATGATCCCTGGGCAGTCTCTTACCGAGGTTCATGGGACGGTCCACTCTGCTCTATCAGGTTGAAATCACAGGTCTGACTAGTGAACTGAGCATACTCTAACAACCCGCTGACAGGGTTCTTCAGCTGGCACTCAGTTAGCTTCTTGTAGGGTGAACACCGTGGCAAGGTAGGGCTGTAGAAGGAGGGCATCTCCATGATGGCTCGAAACTCACCTGGTGCTGTGTGGATACTATTCAAGTTATCTGGGATGTCATCTGTGGCCCACTGGCCATTTTCAGAGGCCACATACCCTGCTCTAGAGGGGCCATTGTGATAAGTGTGAGGCCGCAGTCTCATTGGTCCTGGTCTGGCCTCATGCCTACTTTCATGCTTTATCGCAGGCTCCTGCCCATTCTCTGTTCTCTTGGAGGCTGCCACACTGTTTGAGGCACCTGCTGGGGGCGGGTGGCAGGCAGGGAATGAGGGGCTTCTAGTGGCCTCTGGGACAGCTGCTGGGGTAGGGGTAGGAGCACTGTGCGTACTTCTCTTCATCTGCAACCTCTCACGCTTCTTGTCCGTCAAGTACCAGATGGGAGGAGTTGCCCCTTGCCTGTAGACATCGCCTTGCCTTTCCAAGTCAATCAGCACTGAATTCACATCTCGGGCCTTGGTGAGGCCAATGTTCTTAGCCAGGTTCAGGGCAGAGGAGTTTGACACATTGAACAGATAGTCACAGATCTTCTCCTTGATTTCAGCCATGTCAAGAGGCTCAGACGGTCCTTCTAAGTCAGAGGCAGGGTCTCCGTCCTCACTGTTCACACCAGGCTTTCCTCTAGGGCCTTCCTGGACACAACTGTCTGGATTCACAACTCTAGGGGGCTGAGTCAAAGCCTGACTCGAGGGCACAAGGCTCCAAGAAGGAGGTTTCCCCCTTCGTCTGTGCAGCTTTCCCTTCCTTTCCAGGGAGTACAAAATATGATTGATATCCTTTTTGGGGGTCCCGAGCTCTCTGGCTAGCACATGGGCAGTGGTGGCCTTCCCCTCCCCAAGCTCTTCCAGGCGGTTTAGGACCTTCTGCTCCGGACTCTGACTGATGCTCAGCTCCCGGAAGTGAGAGCAAAGCCCGTCAGCACCTCTCCATGGTGGACCCCTGCTGTGTGTGGGAGGAAGTGGGGGTCCTTTGTGGAACCCCTGATTTCTGAGAGTCACACTCCTGGGGAACCCCCAGATTTCCGGTTGCCTGTCTTGGGCAGGTGGCCCTGGGAATCTTGGCCAGTGTCCTGGGAGGAATGGCGGCAGTGACTGGGTCTGTATTCCAATCAAGGGTGCTTCTGGGAGCCGCCCTTTGAGAAACTCTATCTGCTGAAGCTGGAAACTCCTAGAGTAAGACTCCGGCCCATGTGGCTGCGGGTATCTCCACCTGCTATGCTCATAGCTAGGTTCCGAGTACGACCGTGTCTGGTAAGGGAACACCCCTGTAGAAGGCAACATGGAAGACAGAGCTTGAGTCAGAGCTACATATGAGCCTATGATCCCTAGAGTTTGTGCCTAGGGAAGCTGTCCCTGCTTCCTAGCAGGTGGGGTAGCTGAGCTGTGGCCTATGTTCTCACTAAGGTGACTTTAGTTCACTACTGGCTACTGCTTGGAAGCTCATGAGGGAACACAGAGAGGGAAGAGGTTGCAAGACACAATTTCAGATGCCTCAGTTTGAGACCTCCAACTTAACTCTTGCAACAGAATATTAGGAGGTTGGGGTAGGGGGAGAACACTGACCCAGTCCCTAGGTCAATCAACAGGGTCTGCAAGAAAGTGGGGGCTGAGGGGCAAGAGACTCGAAGAATGGAGACAAGACAGGTTATCTGATCAAGGATCAAGTCTCAAAGTCTCAAGTCTCGTTTATTGGAAGGCAACTATGAATATATGCACTCGCTGGGGAATGCAGCTGGAGACACTTAATCACAAGTCCAGGATGTATAGGAGAAAAACAAGATGTTATCGAAGTGCGTTCAACTGTAGTGGGATTCTTGCAAAAACATCATGCTAGGAAAACAAGTCTCTAGTCAGGGTGGAAAAGTATCAACCTGTAAGTAAATAACCCGACATGGCTACAGAGATGATAGCTGCTTTCTGCTGAGAGTTGGCTCCCAACAGAACACCTTTCCACTCACCCCTATAACTGTCCTCCTAAAACTAGAAAATACAGCTAAAAAGTGGGCAAGGGCACTTGTCACAGACTTGGTGCCTTGGAGATCCAAGTGATGGAAGAGAAGTGACCTTCCTCTGCTCACAGCATGTGCAGGATGGTATATGCACCATTATACCCCATAAACAAACAAACAAACAAGTATAAAACTAGAAAAATAAACAAATGATATTCAAGAAACAAACACAGTCCTGAAAGTGGGGAAAAAGACAGGACTTGGGGTGTGTAAGATCAGTCCTCTGAGTGAGTCAGGCTCTCCACTACACAGTACAGCCCCTTTAGTCTAAAACCCTGTCATGTGGATACTCTTGACAAGCAGAACTTAAGTCTGGATGAGACAGAAGTGTGCCTCCTCCCAGCTGAGGGAGGAGTGTAACAGCAGGAGCCATCTCCATGTGCTAAGGGGGCCTCAGTGATTCACCTGTCAGCCACAACCCTTGAGGACCAAAATTTGGTTACAGGGACTCTAGAGAGTTGCCATCTAAAAATAGCATGTGGTCCTCCCTCTTCAGTTGGCACCCAGGCTCACCTGGATATGGAGACAGGCAGGGTCTAATCACTACTATCAGTGGTCCTCTTACCTTCCTCAGGAACCGCCAGAGGCAGCAGCCAAGGACTCCTTGCCATGAACACCCTGCTGGGGAGCAGTGGTGACAGAGGTCATAGGACGGGGGCGGTACATGAGGTCTGTCTCTGATGTGCATCACAGCTTTCCTGACTCTCCTGAAGGCTACAGGAGCCGGGCCACAGCCTTCTGTTCCCCACCAGTCACGATTGGGGATCCTGCTGTCCTAATCACTATTGTGGTACCTGACCCCGGAGTTCCTCAATTCCCATGTGATCACCATCTTCACCTTTCAGTTACATAATGTTTTTGTCTAGTGACCCTACCAATATCGTTATTATATAGCACGTTTTTTAGCCATCAAACCCTGAAACTCTTCTGGTAGGTGGTAAACATTTTCTAGAAGAGGCTAGATAATGATGAACAGCATATTCAGAACCAAAGTCCATACAAACAAGATCATCCCTGGTCTTCTTTATGCGCCCCCATCCCACAGGGCTTGTAACAGAGGTGTCATGGTGCAGAATGAGTGGCCCAATCACATAGCTCAGTAATGGGGACTGTAGGAGATCTGATTAGTTCTCTGAGTGAACTTAGAAAGAAGACATTTTCATTTCAAGGAGGCTAAAGTCAGTTTCTAGATAAATTACTTTTCTTACACTTATTTTATTTTTTTATGTGCATAGGTGCTTTGCCTGAATTTATGTCTGTACACTACATGTGTGTCTGGTGTCCACAGAGGACAGAGACCCCACCTCCCCCCAGAACTGGACAATGTGACCCAGTAGTAGCCACTGTTCTTAATTGCTGAGCCATCTCTCCAGCCCTAACTACATTCTTGATTTACATGGCTATTTTCAGACAAAATCTGGCAAATATGTGTGCGTAGCTACAAAGTAGTTGAATAAATTGTAGCAGCCTCATACTGTGGAACATTAGTCACAATTTATGAACATGTGTGCTGGACACATTTGCATTTTTACTACAAAAAAATTTGTATATGTTAAAAGTGTAAATGGTAGAGTACATGTAAGTTAAGCTTCTGTTGAACCCCCCCCCGGGGGGTGTGTGGAGATAGTTCATGCACAAACACTAGAACAGCACAGAAGAAATGAAACTAAGGAACTTACTGAATTATTTCAGGGAGGTAGGACCAGAGAAGGGACCAGAACATGTAGTGATGGCTCTGACGTAGTTCGCAGCCTTCCTGACTCTTCTGAAGGCTGCAGGAGCTGGGCCACAGCCTTGTGTTCCCCACTGTCGTGACTGACGATCTTACCATCCTAACATATAATATCAAACATGGCCCTTCAAACACCATTCTAATCCTGCCTCTCATCTCTAGGACCAACAGATAAGTCCTTTGTCTTTACCATCTATGATCCACAGACGAATACTGTAGTATATGTAAAAAGCACTTTCCTTCAAGTCAGATGCCCGCAATGTTTTGAGGGAACACACACACACACACACACACACACACACCATTAAGGGCTGGGGAGATGACTCAGTGAATAGAGCGTTTGCCATACAATCTTAAGGACCTGAGTATGAATCTCCAGAACCCAAGAAAAACAAAACAAACCACAGTGTGGAATAAGAATCAGTAATTGTGGGACACTTGAGGGTATAGGGAACCAAGAAGAAAAATTCCTGGAAGCCCGAGGTCCCAGTTCCGAGGCTGTCCTTTGACGCAGAAAGGAGTACAAGTGTGCGTGCACATCTGCAAAATTAAAAGTTGGTTGTTGGAGTAGGGTTTTTTTGTTTGTGTTTTTGAGACAAGAGCCCTCTACACAGCTTTGGCTAGCCTGGGACTTAGAGATATCTGCCTCTGCCTCATGAGTACCAGGAATAAAAGGTGTGTGCCATCATACCCCTCAAATTACAACACACACACACACACACACACACACACACACATAGTGGAGCATTTGCTTATCAAGTGTGTGGCTATGGGTGCATCCCATATAACTTTTTAAATTTTGAAGGATAAACCTGGGTGGGGCATGCCTGCAATTCCAGCTCCAGGGAGAAAAGACTGCTGGCTTGCTCAAGGGCAATCGAGGCAACACAAGACAAGTAGAAATGGCCTCAAAAGCAAACAAGCCAGCATGGTCAAATCAAGGCAAGGAACAGTCCTAATCCCACCACAGGCTTCTTCTTTCCCTCGAGGATCCATTTCCATCCCTGCTGCTTTCCAGAATGGCATATTCAGTGCTGTGCACAGCATGAATCCTCTGAAGCTGGCTTTTTCTGTTCAGAACGCTGCAGCTGGGGCTCATGTACGACATCACAAGTCTCATTTTAGTGCTAAGTAGAATTCCAGTATGCTTCGGAGAGACACCCTTCTTGGCCATAAAGCAAAAGACTTCCCCCTGCTGGTTAGTTGAGATAATTTAAATTTCTCAGGAAGTTGAAAAAGCAAAGAGGACCATGAGAAAAGTTGTGCATGTTGGGCTATTGCGTCTCAGCGAGGCGTCAGGAGTCTTAGCAGAAAGGAAAGGGGTGTCTGCCTTGGCCTGGGTCCTTGTCTGGCCTAGACGCAGGTCTATCTTCTGACCTGCCTCCTTCCTGAGACTGCTCAAAGGTACAAGAACTGAACAGAAATCCCCAGAAGGGCTGGCAGTTCGGCCTGAGAAGGAGAACGTGACCCTTGTAATTCACACTATGCGAGCCAGATATGACGGGGAAGATCCCGCGGGCTTACCTGTGGGTCCCCTGAACCCTTGAGACATAGTGCCGGCAAGACCCGCACCTGCGGTGTAAGATGGCTGGCTCCCCAGAGTTCACTTTCGTTTCCTTGAAAAGGCTTCCCCGCCCAACAGTTAGGAAAAGAGGAGGGAGGGGTTTGCTCCAGTAGCCGAGCAGCATTCAGCCCACTAAAAGGGCTGGGCCGCCGTAGTCCACGCCCACCGCCTTCCTCACCACTTCACTTTCGCTAGCAGGGTACTATATGTTATCTGAGCGCTTGGGTGCAATTTACTTCACCGACAAGCTTATTTTTGTTCACGGTATTTTGGAAAGCTTCACTCGGGCACTCAACAGCGCCCTCTCCGCCCTGTGAGGAAGTTCCATTTCCGTGTTTAATCCCTACTGCTTACGAGATTTACAAGTCTGTCCCTTCCTAGAGTGACCCTGTCCCCACTAGCCTGTCCTTCATCCATCCTGTTGGCTGCCCCAAACTTCCTATCTTTTTGTAGATAAAATTCCTTACCTTCACGTATTCTGTTCTTTGACCTAGAAGGTTCCTCTCCCTTTCCTTGTTTTGTTTTTGAGACTTCAGAGGAACTTCATTCACTTCCACATCCCTGGGTACCTGATGTGTTTGTACCAGTGTCAGCACCCAGCACACAGTGTAAGTAGGAGCCCCAGCATGTGGCAGTCTGGCCAAGATGGATGGCTCAAGTCACCCCCAATCATGTCCTTCCTGTTGGTATAGCTGCCTTCAGTGCTCCCGGGGGCTCTCCAGTGGGCAGGGCTGTTCTAGCCTATATCCCCTGCACAGTGAGTCCCAGACAGTCTAGGTGAGTGGATAGTAGTGCACTCTAAGTAAAACAATTTGCAGAACAGAAACTTCGGGGGGGGGGGGGGTGGCGGGGATAAAAAAATGGCAATCAGCACTGGAAAAGAGCTCAATCTTGTGCTATCAGGAAAACTCAGTAAAGGGCACAGTGAGTAGGTGTTCGTGTCCACTCACCAGTGTGGCACCATTAACTAGCACATAGGAGGACTAAGAAGGAGCAACCCCCAGTCACTGCAGGAAGTCATTACTTAGAAAACCACACCCCATGGTTTAACCACTATATGCATATAGCAGGATAAGCTACACAACACTGGAAACAATCAAACAAAAATAAGCAAATGTTCCCACCTTAGGATATTATACAGCAATTGAAGTAACAACCACAGCCAAATGCAGCAGATGGAAAACAATGTAACAATACTGAAAGAAGACCTCCTGACCCAAACCAAGCAAAAGCAAGGTGAACCATGGACTGCACAAGACAGGTTCAAGTCCAAGGTGAAGGCATTCTAAACGGAAGCAATGTTCTGGGGGCTAATGATAGTGCAGATTTTCAACCTGGGTAGTGGCTACATATGTTTGCTTAGCTGTTATGCACTAGTGATTAATTCACGTTTACATATATGTATATGTATGCATGCTATATTCCACAGGTTTAAAAGGTAACAAACAGAACCGACTCTCCCTGTAGTATTCTAGGCCCCTCCCCACGTTCTCTGTTCTGTTCACATCATGTGCATGGTGCCTTACCTATGCTTCCTTGCCTCCCTGCTAAATAATCAGGAAGAATCTGGAGGAAATTTCATGGTGATTCTGGTGCAGGCAACTGTCCTCCCAGCCCTCAGTCCACTGGGAACCAAACACAGGAAGGGCTCTCAGTAGAGAGAACTTGATTTCCGCCTAGATCAGTTTATGCCTTGGAAGAACCACTGCTGTTGTCAGATCTCAGCCACTGAGGACCTGCAGACAGTCTCATTCCTAAACTTTGTCTCACTCCCTTGATAAGTGTCCTAACTTTCCCAGGTTCACTAGGTGGTACCTCCACTGCAATCTGCAGCTGTTTACCTTTTCCAGGTTTTCCCCTCAGCTGGAGGGCCTTGGGAACAAACAGGTGACAGTACAGTCACAAGCAGCTTACTTCCCTAGGAGCTTGGGGGCCTCCTGCCAGGTTCCAAGATAACTTCAATTCAGAGGGCTACTCCTTAGTCACCACCCAAATAACTCAGCAGTGTCTAAAATAAGGTATTACAACCTCCCCCTTGGCACTTGCAGGGCAGGTTCCAGGTCTACACGTGTCTTCAGGAGCTGACTGGGTTTAGCTGCCAGTCCCCGCTACCCTTACTTTTACCTATCTGGGTTTATGATTACTGACTGAATTGTTGTAGATTTTGTTTACTCTCACTTGTGGAGAAATAACCGTTTTTGACTCTGTAGTGTCCAGTAATTTGATGTCAGAACACAGATGACTGTCTACCCACAGCTGGATCATTTGCCTCTACAGTACAGTAGCGCCTGTTCATTACCTTCAGTGCCTGCTCCCACAGGGGCACTGAGAAAGAAATGGGCTGTCTGGGACAGCGGGCTATGTTGACAATCAGTGAAGTATTGTCAGAGCAAGCAGTGAGTCACTGATCTACTCAGTACTAAGTTGTTAAGATTTTAATAACTGTAAACTATGTGTGTCTGGGAAGGAGGGAGGGAGGGAGGGAGGGAGGGAAATGTACAGAGTGCAGGTGCTTTTGGAAGTCAGGGGCTCAGACCTTCCAAAAGCTGGAGTTACAGACAGCTGTGACCTACCTGATGTGGGTGCTTGGGAACTGAATCTAGGTCCTCTGCGACAGCTGGATGTACAATTAACAGCTGAGTGTCACTTTAGTCCCAAGGGCATTATTTTGAAGAGAATACATATATAAATACACTCAAGCTCTTATCCTCCCTTTTTTCAGTGCTGGAGATTGAAGCCAGGGGCCTTGCCTATGCTAAGGCAAATGCTCTACCACTGAGCCATACATCCCTACCCTATAACTCTTAAGATACCCTAGCTCTTAAGATAACATAATCTGTGGTATTGCTAGGCACAAATTTATTAGCCTCTGATCTTTTTCTCCCATTCTCCCCTCTGTCCCAAGGTCTTACTGTATATATCCCTGGATGTCTAGGAACTTGCATGTAGCCCAGGCTAGCCCTGAACTCCTGCCTTCTGAGTGTTGGGATATAGGTGTATACTATCGTGCCCAGTCTCTTCAATACGTATCATTGGGTTTTTCTTTCTACCAAAACAGCTACTATCCCTGAAACATTCATTTAAAAAAAAAATAATAAAAGATTTAGCCAGGCAGTGGTGGCACATGCCTTTAATCCCAGCACTTGGGAAGCAGAGGCAGGTGGATTTCTGAGTTCGAGGCCAGCCTGGTCTACAAAGTGAGTTCCAGGACAGCCAGGGCTACACAGACAAACCCTGTCTCAGGGCGGGGCAGAGTGGGAGGGTTATTTATTTTATGCATATGAATACTCTGTAGCTATCTTCAGACACCCCAGAAGAGGGCACCAGATTCCATTACAGATGTTGTGAGCCACCATGTAGTTGGTGGGAATTGAACTCAAGACCTCTGGAAAAGCAGTCAGTGCTCTTAACCACTGAGCCATCTCTCTAGCTCCCAAACATTTATTTTCTAAACTCACAGGGCCTTTCCAGCAGTCTAACTTGCTCAAATAATCTGGGAGGCTTTCAGGAGACAGAAGAATGATTTATCAGACCCTTAGAGATGCTCTACAGATGTTGGTAGCCAGGACCAGCTTTTGGTTTTGTTTTGTTTTTGAGACAGGGTCTCATATAGTTCAGGATCACCTAGAACTCCTCCATATACAGCTAAGGCTGACTCTGAGCCCTTACCATCCAAGGGCTTCTAATTTTGAAATTACTAGAAAGCAAGAACTGTTTGGGTAGCTGTCCCCCCCCAACCTCCCCCCCCCCCCCCCGCAAAAGAGAGGTCTCCAGAAGAAGAGACATCCTTTTATTACTGAGTCGGAGTTCTCCAGTAAATGAAAGGAAAAGATGTGTGTGCTAGGTAAGGTTAGCGGTTACACAATAAAGTTATAGTATTAACAACAATGCCAAAACAATTGTCTGAACAGCAGCTAACAGTCCTGTGTAGACCATTCCGAGTGCACACGATGCACATTTAACTTCATGGGCAGCTCACGAAGTGACTCTCTAAACTCTATGGCTCTATGTATTAAATCCTGCCTGGTGCTCAAGCTGCTTGTCCTATACAAGCTCAGTCCTGTGAGCAGCAGCACTTTATCAGCTGCTGGGGCGGCTCTGGCCAGTAGTGACTCAGCTATTGGCCCACATCTAGGCCTCATTGAGTTAGGAGTCAAGGTAAGGGATTCCCATCCACTGTTTTTCCTTCCTCTTCATCCCCAGTACCAGCCTGAGCTCTGCTCAGTCCTAGCTCCTGAAAGACAATGGCCCCATCTTTAGCTTGTGGAATAAGTGCTCTATGGGGTCAGCAACAACAGACTGGGCCCTGAGTGCTGCAGTGTTTCTTGGAAAACAGGTGGATTTCACTAACAGCCAATTTGCCAGATGGACAATTCATAAAATAGCCAATACATGGAATTTACTTTTTCTCCTTGTTGTTTTTGTTTTTTTGAGACAGTTTCTCTGTGTAGCACTGGCTGTCCTAGAACTCACTCTGTGGACCAAGCTGGCCTCGAACTCAAGAGATCTTCATGCCTCTGCCTGTTTCTCCCTATTCGTAATTGAGCAGTTTTTATTCCATCCTCCTAACAGAATTTAATGGTACCGTGATGCTGTCTCTTACTGTCTTAGAGCAGAGACTGAGGAGGAACCTGGGTTGGGGAGGGGCCAGCTACTCACTATGTCGGGCAGCCCCCCCCACCCCCCCCACTCCCACCCCACCCCCATGGCTGACTACATTGTTCCACAGCTTTCTCTGCAGGGGCTCTGCCTTTCCTAACTCCTCTTTTCTTTATTTTCTTGGAAATAGGATTCCACTTTGTTGCATCCTAAGTGCTGGGATTACAGGTGTGTGCCACCATACCAGGCCTCTTAACTCGGTTTAAAATGTCACTTTTTCCACTATTGACAAATTCACAAAAATCTCCATCTACACACAGAGGAGAAGATCCTTTGAAGTCAGAGGGCAGTGATGTCTCCATTAAAGATGCTGACATTAAAGAGGACAGTGATGCAGCCCCAAGCTGAGCAATGCCAGTAGCCACTAGGAACAAGCAAGGCCAGGCACTTCCCCGTCCAGAGGCAGCTCGGTGCAGTGACACCCAGCAGCCTCCAGAGCGGAGGGAGAAGCGGCTGCAGTGCTGAGTCACCTGTCTGCAGTATGTAAGGCAGTGCTGAGTCACCTGTCTGCAGTATGTAAGGCAGTTTGGGGCACACAGGCCTTGCTGGGAAAGCGCACACGCTCAGTTTTCCAATACATACTCCAAACAACTGCCATGCCCTGTGTAAAGTGTCATCAACACCTATAATGGCCGACTCAAGAGGCAGAGACACGAGGCTCTCTACACTGATAGAGCCAAGTGTTTAAGGCCAGGCTAGGCTACATAGTAAGCTCTGTCAAAAATAAAATAAAATAAAACTGAGAATACTTAATACTGGTTTGGGGACTCCTTGGGTACTTTCACAATCTAATTTTGATTCTGGAACCTACCCTGGCTTCCTCCAAAGTGCTCTCAAATCTGATTGGATTACTGCTGCCTTTTGAAGGTTACCCATTACTCTTAGGATAAAGGTTCAGGCCCAAAACAGTGTCTGCCACATTATATACTGTTGGTTTGGCCTGCCTTCCATCTTGATTGCCTAATAGTCAAATCACACTCCTTCAGACTTGAAAAGTCCAGCCCCAGTTTTCTGATAGTTCCTTTCCAACACCCGGGGATAGAGGGCATATAAAGTTTATAGTGCCCCAAATCCTAGGGTCTTCTTTTACACTCACTACTGGCTGTACTTACACACTTACATGGTTATTTCATTAATCACGTCTGCTTGCCTGTGCAGGGAGAGCTTTCACTCTCATGACACAGCACAGAGCCTTGCACATAGAAAGTATTCAGTAAACACGCATCCAGTGAATATTTACAGTGACTGAGTCAGGAGAAGCAGCAAGCATGGTGGCTCATGACGCTGATCCCAGAAACTTGGAAGCTTTGGGAGGCTAACCTGGGCTAAATAGTGAGACCCTGTTCCAAAAAAAAAGCCAGGTATGACAACTGTGGCCATTAAACCTAGCACTCAGGAAAAAGAGGCAGGCAGATCTCTGAATTTGAGGCCAGCTTGGTCTCCACAGTGAGTTCCAGTCCAGCTATGGTTACGGTTATACAATAAGTTGACATACAGAGACATGTGGGAGAGGGAGTATAAGAGGAGGAGGGAGTTAAGAGCACCGGTCGCTCTTGTAGAAGACCTGAGTTTAGATCCCAGCTCTCTTCTCGCCTCCATGGGTGCCAGGGAGCCTGTGGTGGTTTGAATATGCTTGGCCCAGGGAGTGGCACTATTAGGAGGTGTGGCCTTGTTGGAGGAAGTTTGTCAGTGTGGGTGTGAGCTTTAAGAACCTTGTCCTGCTGGGAGGTGGTGGCGCACACTTTTAATCCCAGCACTTGGGAGGCAGAAGCAGGCGGATTTCTGAGTTCGAGGCCAGCCTGGTCTACAGAGTGAGTTCCAGGACAGTCAGGGCTATACAGAGAAACCCTGTCTCGAAAAAACAAAAACAAAAAACCTTGTCCTAGTCCTAGCTGCCTGGAAGCCAGTCTTCTCCTATTTGCCTTCAGAACAAGATATAGAACTCTCAGCTCCTCTTGCACCATGCCTGACTGGACACCACCATGTTCCTGCCTCGATGATAATGGACTCAACCTCTGAACCTGTAAGCCAGCCCCAATTAAATGTTGTTCTTATAGGAGTTGCCTTGGTCATGGTGTCTCTGCACAGCAATGGAAACCCTAAGCTACAGATATACATGCAGACAAAACACCCATATATAGAGAATAAAACTTAACAACAACAAAAAAGAACAATCAAGGATCTATCTTCTAAAGTTAAACTTGCAAACACAACTGCTTTGCAAAGCAACTGGACATTGTACTAAAGGCCTTAAGTATGTGTGTAATTTCAGTTCATGATGATTATTAGGTGACTATATCACTGAATCACTGAACTAACTAAACAATGTAATTAATGATACAGCTGATAATCAACCTGGAAAGCTGGTCATACAGTCTATATACTCTTAAATTATGTCCTTAAAAATGTCTTAAGATGAAAATTTTTTCACCACTTGTGTGTGTGTGTGCATATTTACAACCTTTATTGTTTTTTAGTGTGCAAATGCATATGAACATTCATGCGTGCGTAGGAAGTGTGTGTGAAGGCCAGAGAACAACCTTAGGCATACAGTTCATATTCTTTAAGCGAGGGTCTCTCACTGGCCTGCAGCTTACTAATTATGTGGGGTGTCTGGCCATGATGCCATAGAGGTCCTCCTCCTGCCGTCTCCCAACAGTGGGATTACAAGTGTACACGACTATGCTTGCATGGAGTTTTTGTTTACTTGTTCTGTTCTGACTTAAACTTGGGTTGTGAGGACCAAACTAAGGTCCTTTGCAAACATTTTACCTCCTGAACACACACCCCAGTCTCTAAGATTCATTTTATTTTATTTTGAGACAGGAGCTCACTATGTAGACCAGGCCAAACTCCTGGAGAGCCACTGCATCTGCCTCCTAAGTGCGAGGATCAAAGCAGCACAATGCCCATCCTTAGAACTTTCCTTCATAGCCCCAACTGTAGCCACCCAAGTGCCCTTCCAGGGCTATTTAAAGGAACACTGAAGACAGCTCAGTCTGTAATGTCCTTGTCACACAAGTGTAACAACTTCAATTTAGATGCCCAGCACTCACACAAAAAGCTAGACACAGCAGTGTGCATCTGTAATCCCTGCTGGGGAGAGAGACAGGGGTCCCTGGTGCTTACCAGCCAGCGGAATTGGTGAGCTCCAGGTTAAATGAGGAACCCTGTCTCAGAAAACAAGATGGAGAGAAATGGAGGTAGACACTCAGTGTCCAACAGCTCTGGTCTCCACCATGCTCTAAGGCCCTTTGCAAGCATTTTACCTACTGAATAACCCCGTCCCTCCAGTTTCTAAACTTTATTTTATTTTGAGACAGGATCTCACTATGTAGACCAGGCTGGCTTTGAACTCATAGAGATCCACCTGCCTCTGCTTCCTATGTGCTGGGATCAAAGCACCATGAAGCATACATGCATACATATATATCACATACATACATATATATACCACATATACCAAATAAATAATGTAAGCTGAGTATGGTAGAAAATGCCTATATAATCCCACCACCTGGGAGATTGAGACAGGAGAGTCAGGTGTTCAAGGTCATCCTCAGCTATAAAACAAATCCAAGGTCACCCTGGGTTATGTCAGACTATCTCAAAAACAAAACAAGAAGCAAACAAAAAACGGAAACACAAAAGATTACATACTTCATAATTCATTCCACTTCCATGGGATTTTAGAAGGACTCTGGTGAAGGACATGAGAACTGTATTTGTGTTCAGGAGTAGAGACTAAAAATAGGCTTCAGTGATTTTCTAGTAGAAGTGTTTTATTTCCTGATTTAGCTACCAATGAAATGCATTTACTTTCTGTTAAAATACAAGATGAGTCACATAAAATCTGTTCATGCAAGCACATACATCATTTCAGAATAGTTTTAGGAGCTCGTGAGAAGGAATGGGCAGAGGGTGAAGTGATCATTGCATCTACACACAAATAGGCTGTACACTCACTCAACTAGTGCCCAGTTAAGTACATAAACAGAACTTCGTGCAGCAATTTCCGAAATGCTAAGAATACTAAAATAATGGACCGTATGAAGGACCCTTGACTTTCAGTACAGCTACATCCCAGTACATCCACCAACTAAAAAGGAGAGAGTGCATGTGTTATGCTACGTGCTGACATCCAGCTTGGCAGCCAGCATAGCTGTGAAAAGCCCTTTGTGTCCCTCGGGACAGTGTGGCTGGGTACTCCCCGAGTATGGAACTGCACATGGCTGGGAAAGATCAGACTGTGAAATACGTTCCTATTGATGTGCATGCTCTTTGCATACATAACGAAGTTGAAAAGGCACACAAGCCAGATCAGCATAAGCCAGGAGCATCTGTATTGAAGAGCAGTTTCACAATATAGCACAATATAACAGCATAGTTGAAACAAAGCACAGACCATCAGTTAACATTCTTAAAAAGTAATTTATTTCTAATTATGCATGTGTATCACAGAGAGAGAGAGAGAGAGAGAGAGAGGGAGAGAGCGCCAGTGCCTACAGGGGTCAGAAGAGGACACTGGATTTCTGAAGCTGGAGCGCTAGGTGGTCATGAGCTGCCCATCATGTATGCTGTTGTCTTAGTTAGGGTTTTACTGCTGGGAACAGACACCATGACCAAGGCAACTCTTACAAGGACAACATTTGATTGGGGCTGGCTTACAGCTTCAGAGGTTCAGTCCATTATCATCAGGGCAGGAGCATGGCAGCGCCCAGGCAGGAACGGTGCAGGAGGAATTGAGATTTCAACATCATATTCCAAAGGCAAACAGGAGAAGACTGACTTCCAGGAACCTAGAAGGTTGATCTCAAAGCCCACCCCAACCCCCACAGTGATACACTGACTCCAACAAGGCCACACCTCCTAATAGTGGCACTCCCAGGGCCAAGCATATTTAAACCACCACAGCTGCTTTCTGAACTCACATCCTCTGAAGAGTAACTAGTATTCTCAAGGGCTGAGCCTTTTCTCTAGTCCCTCCTGTAAAAAAAAAAAAAAATTAAATTAACTAGATAAGGGCTGAGAAATGACTCAGTGATTGAGAACACTGCCTGTTCTCCTTTCAGAGGACTCAGATTTAATTCCCAGCACCACACATAGTGGCTACAACCATCTGTAACTCTAGATCCAGGGGGATCCAATACCCTCTTCTGGTCTCCATGGGCACCAGGCATGCATGTGATATACAGATAAGTGCAGGCAGAACCATATACACTTGTTTTTTTTTTTTTTAAAGTTCATCAAATTTCTTTTTAAAACCTGAAATAAAACCAAAACCTGCTTTATAAAATTATGTAAAAACTAAAAATAGAACAAAGGGGGAGAGGGGACATGTTTAAGCTTATAGACAAAGAAAAAATCCAAAAGGATAAAATCTGTCTTCAGAAGAATGAGAAGAGTTTAATCTCGGGGCTGGGATGGAAGCTATGCTGTGCACACACTAGGCAATCACTCTACTGAGCTACACCCCAATCCCAAATAGGGTTTGTATGCTTAATACCAAAGCCCAAACCAGACATACGATACTGTGGGACAAAGTCTACAGCAAATCAACTTATTTTCTTCTTTTATAACAAATACACTTATGCTTTTACAGCAGTGCTTCTCAACCTTCCCAAGGCTGTGACCTTTAATACAGTTCCTTGTGTTGTGGTAACCCCCAACTATAGTCATTTTCATTGCTACATTATAACTGTAAATTTGCTACCGTTGTGAATCATAATGTAAATATTTGTGGAAACAGAGGTTTGCCCAGGCAGGCAGTCTTATTAATTGTAACCCACAGGCTGGGAGCCACTGCTGTAGAGCATCTATGCAATATAGTTTTGGGGGTGATTTTTTGTTTGTTTGTTTTTTCGAGACAGGGTTTCTCTGCGTAGCCCTGGCTGTCCTGGAACTCACTCTGTAGACCAGGCTGGCCTCAAACACAGAAATCCACCTGCCTCTGCCTCCCAAGTGCTGGGATTAAAGGCATGCGCCACCACACCCGGCACAATATATTTTTTTAAACTCACTTAAGCGCAACAAATAGACAAATACTAAGAAATTTTGAATATAAAAAAGATAGTTGTCTGGATATGGAAAAAAACTTCACTTAATAATAATGAAATATAAATTAAAACCAGATATTTTAAAACCTAATCTTAAGTTTTCCCATGTTTAGTGTAAACATTTGATTCTGTAGAGCAGGAAGAAGGCCACACAGGGCACGTTTCACCACTGTGAAAGGCAGCAGGAGCGGGTATGAGCTGAGCTCCCAAACAGCTGAGAGCCAGTGCTCTAGCTGGAAACCTTTTAAGCTCTGACATGGTTCACAGGCATAAAATTCTATGCCATGAAACTGCTTCACACACGAAACTAGAAAAACTGCTGTGTGACATTACATTCAGGCTGTTGTGGAAGCATGTATGAAGAGATAAATATTTTGTGTTTACTCTGGCTCATTTTCTAAGACCTCTAATTATGCATATGCAAATATCCCCTAAATCTGCCCCCTCCCCAAGCCCCACTATCCAAAACACTTATGATCCCAGGAGTCCTGTGTAAGGGCCACTCCCCCCTTATTCCCTTTTAAGGCACACATTAGGACATGACACTTCAGCAGAGAACTGCGGCTGGAGGGACTGGAGTTTAGATATCTGGAGGCAGTGCACAGTTAAAGGGTAATCCTCTTTCCTTGTGCATGAGAAGCACCCCCATCCTTCTCTTTCTTTTTCAGTGCTGAGAATGAACCTAAGGCCTCCTACATGTTAAGCTAGTGCCTGTGCCACAGAGCTATATCCCTAAGCCCACCTCACCTCTACTCTTCCTTTCTTTTGTTTTATTTAAAAATTAGGGTCTCGCTAGGTTGCCCAGGCAGGCAGTCTTATTAGTAACTAGGGTTGCAGCCCTGCACCGCCAGCTCAGGATCAGATTTTCTCTTTCCACAACTAAAAGAAAAAGGCATTTCTCCCCAGTTGTGCTGTTATTGGGGGAGGTGGTTTATGGTCAAGAGCACAAAACTAAGAAGACGGCTGTGATCTCCAGAGGCCTCAAGTGTGGAAGTTAGAAGCCTAAGCAGGACCCCAGGGAAGTTTAGCTTGCACTGTGCTCTGACACACCACCCTGGAGAGAGCAGTAGGGTAGCTAAGACCCCTCGAGGGTGGCTGTATAAAAGGTTAGATGCAATCTTCCCTTACAGCTTAGCTGCAGTTAGGTGAAAAGCAAACACCTTCCTGATGGTGTCTACGCTACGCTAGCTGAGTGTACAAAGCTAAGGAGGGTGGGAGAGACACAGCAGGCTGCCCCTGGAAGCTCTTTCTGAAGGCTGACATGAACTAGATGAAGTCTCCTTTATTATTTTTCTCTTATGTGAGTATCTCGCCTGCATATGCATGTATGTGCACCATGAGCATACAGTGCCTGCAGAGAGGCCAGAGGAGGGTATCAGATCCCCTGGAACTAGATTTACAGAGGATGGTGAACTGCCTTGTGGGTGGTGGGAATTGAACCTGGGTCCTCAGGAAGATCAGTAGCACTCTGAACTGCTGAGCCATCTTGCTAGGCCCCAATCTATAATTTTTCTAATGGAGATCTTTTTTTCCTCTTCTTTTCTTTGAAAGCTTTTTCCTGGGTGTTTTGGTATTTAAAAAGACAAGAGACTTTCAAGTTCACAACATTGACTGCTAAAGCCCAGTCTAAGAATTTGATGCAGTTTTAGAATAAGTTGGTGTGATTTATGTTTGTTTGCTTGTTTTAATTCAAGGGCTATTACAATGCCTGGCACATTTTAAGTACTAAAGGAAATATTTAAAAATTAATATCCCAAGGGGGAAAAAGCCCTCGAGATAGAAACTAAACTGTAACACACCCTTTCAAGGTACAGCAAGGAGCCAAGTGAGGTAATGCAACCTGGGGTCCCAGTAACTTGAGAGGCTGAGGCAGGAGAATTACTTGCGTTCAAGGCTAGCCTGGGTAACATGGAGAGACAGACTCTTTCTCAAACAGATCAGTAATGTTTTGAAAGGCTATCTCACAGGGAAGAATCCCCAGTTGGCTTCTCCATAGGTCTGCCATCTACAGGATTCCTTCCTAAGATGTCTGGTAGGAATGGCGTTTCAGACCTTTATAGTAAGATGGTCTGTCTAGCACACTGGCACCTCACTAACACAGCAACATTTTCTCATCCCATTACTTACTAAACCGTCACTGGGTTTGGCTAGATGCCAACTTCTACCCTAGCCCCAGAGAAAACAAGAAGCTCCTTTCCCCTGCTCTCAACAGTGAGGCTAGTGAAAACTAGCAAAGATGCAACACAGGGCGGTTTCAGTCCACAAGGCAGACCATGCTAAGATGGGAACGACGTACGGCACAAGCACCTTCTGCCCACACAGAACAGTGCAGTAAGCAGACAGCTCCCGAGCAGAAGCAAGCACGGGGCATGGTGGTGCACATGCAATCCCAGCACTCAGCAGACTAAGACAGGACGATCTTTATAAACTCCAGGCCAGCTGGGTCTTCACTCAATTCCAGGCTAGCTTGTGCTTCATTTTAAGACTCTGCCTCAAAAAATAAGAACAAGGGGAAGGGGGCAGGGGAGAGGGGATTTTCAGAGGGGGAACTTGGAAAGGGGATAACATTTGAAATGTAATAAAGAAAATATAAAAAACAAACAAACAAAAAAACAAGCTGGGTGGTGACAGTGCATGTTTTTGGTCCCAGAACTTGGGAGGAAGAGGCAGGCAGATCTTTGAGTTTGAAGCCAGCCTGGTCTACAGAATAAGTTCTAGAACAGCCCGGGGTATGCAGAGAAACCTTGCCTCAGAAAACAATCAGAAGTCCCAAACAAACTTAGAAATATAACCTGCTGTGTTCAAGCTTCACTTTTGCTGTGATAAAACACCTTGACATAACGCCACAAAGGGGAGGCTTACTAGAGCTTAAAATTCTAGAGCATGGACCATCATCCTGGGAAAGGCAAAGGCAGACACTTCATTCAGCTAGTTGCATTACAGCCACAGTCAAGAGTCAAAGGCAGGAATGCACGCGCTCGCTTGCTTGACTTCAGCCGGATTTCTCCATTCTTACTAGAAATGCGGCCTCAGGAATGGTGCTGCCCACAGCAGGCTGGGTCTTCCTATGTGAACAGGCGTAATTAAGACAGTCCCCCTCCAACGTGTCCATGGGCCAACCCAAAGCAGACAGCACTTCATTGAGCCTCTCTTCCCAGGTGACTAGGTTGAGTTGACAGTTAGAGCTAACTATCACAGGGAAGAGCTGCCTGATCCACTGAAGGACACCTTCTCAGAACAGGCGGAGGGGTCGGTCAGGAAGGCCAAGCCAAGAGCAAGTGTGAACACATGAGAAGAAGCACCTGACAGTTGCTACCACTGAAAACCATTTTACGATGCGCAAACAAAACCAGATTCCTTCTGGGTCAATGGCTCTTGTAGAAGGTCAAGGGGAGAACATCCCTGTAAACAAGTGGTGCCACGGCAGTCACCTGCTGCTCCTGCCTCCTCCATGGTTACAGAGAATCAGTGTGCATTGCCATCCCAGGAGATGGCCTGTCCAGCTGCAGAGCCCCTCCCCCACACCTAGTAGACTGCCATGCTAGAAGGCAGCTGGCCATAGAGTCATGACTTAGGGCAGTCAGTGGTCTCAGCTTTTTTAGTGTACAGGAAAACAAAAAGAAACAGTAAACTACAAAGGTGCAGAGAAAGTCAGGGCCCAGAGGGTCCTTATGACATCACTTCAGCCCCAAGAGCTAGCCATGCCTGAAGCTCACCTCTGGACTTCAAACTGAAGTAATCTAGGAGGGAAATCTTTTACTTAAGGAACTTATATCAGGTTCCTGAAATTTGCAACTAGAGTAATATGTTCTTTTTCAGGGAAAGAACTTTACTTTCTGTGCAAGGAAGGGTACAGACAGCAAGGAAGGACAGATGTCAGAGGTCTCTCCCAGCTTTTATCAGATGATAGAGCTAGTGACATAGGAAGCTTTCAGTCATTTGGGAAAGTATGGAAGTATCACTTGTGCTCCTTGGGTTCAGGAACAGGGACGTGTGCCTAAACTGCAGTCTAAAATGGACAAGTTATATAACCCAATAGCCTACCACATAAAACTATAGATTAAAGACAGAAGTGGCACACAATAGCTGCTTTAAAACATAAAGACAGATGGGCTTTGTAGCGTAGGCCTGTGATCCCAGCTACTCAAGAGGGCTAAGGTAAGAAGCTTGTAAGTTCAAGGCCAGCAGGAGCAAATCAGAGACCCTTTCTCAGATAAAAAAGTAAAGAAGCAAGGGGTATGGGTCCGTGTTGAAGCTGAGTGCCTGGAATGTGGGGTCCAGGATCAATCCCCAGTGCCTCAAAAAGATTAATATAAAGCACGAAGAATACTTTAAAGCTAGTTCCACTCCCGCACTGCTGCGTGTCTGCCTTAGTTAGGTCACTATTCCTGTGATCAAACACTATGACTAAAAGCTCCTTGGGGGAGGAAAGCGTCATTTTGCTTACATTTCTACATCACAGTTCATCATTGAAGGAAGTCAGGAACTCAGGCAGAAATCTGGAGACAGGAGCTGATGCTGAGGCCATGGAGGGGTGCTGCTTCCTGGCTTGCTCCTCGTGGCTTGCTCAGCCTGCTTTCTTAGAGAACCTAGGCCTACCAGCCCAGAGGTGGCACCACCCACAATGGGCTAGGCCCTCACCATCCATCACTGACTAAGAAAATACCCACAGGCCTGCCTACAGATGATTTTATGGAGACATTTCTCAACTGATGCTCCTTCCTCTCAGATGACTCCAGCTTGTTCAAAAGGGACACAGCACCAGTCACAGATCTTTCCTAAACACTTACATTTTAGGAAAACTTAGTATTTCAAACTTTTCAACCTGGATGCCAAACAGTCCTCTGGTGCTTTCGAGAAAACGCCAAAGTTTTCAAGCAGCTGTGCCCAGTAAGGTCAAGCCTACCAGATGTCACAGCAAAGCGAATTGCTGTAGCTCAAGAGATCACTACAAAAGCCCCAAAGCTCAGATTTTGCTGTCTGTGTACTTCCAAACTCTAATCAGTTTGTCACAGATAATAATGCCAACCTTGGTCTAAAAGGGAGTTTCAAATCTTTAAAGTCTATGAATCAGTACGAGGCTGTGTGACACTGCCTGAAGTATAAAAATAGCAGCTTAAGGGGAAGCATTGGTCTCCTGCTGGCAAGAGTAATAGTGCCTCGGGGTTTTTTTCTTCTTCTTTCTATAAGCAATCATCAGATACCTATTGTCTGCCCAGGATTCCAGGGCTGCATAGTATGCCCAAGTCCAGGCACCTTCCCCACCCCCTAATCAAAGGCTAAATCTTGGCTCATAGCTGAACAATAACTGGGTACGATGTAAAATAAAAGACGAAAAATCATTTCAACAACTAGATGCCATTCTCACAGGAACTGATGCCCCATTCCCCACTGCCCATACCTTCACGCTGCCAGGACCCTAGTCACTGAGAAAGATTAAGACCCAAACCACATACATAGCCTGATGGTTTGGCTTCAAGCTCTAGCTCTGCGACAGCATTAGGACCCTGGCCAAGACTTATCTTGTGCCATCTGTAAAATGGGACCAGTACTTACAGCACTAGGATTTTGGCAGGGTTAAATAAATTAGTGTATGTGAAGTCCCCGACACAGTATCAGGTGCAATCGTTCAAAACAGAGAAGGTATAATTAGTATAATAAATTGAAATCTTAATCTCGTCTCAGCTCTAGAATTTTATGCAGTCTACAGCTGGATAACAGCGGCAGGATAGCAGATACCCAAAATAGCACAAATCTCTCCCGCCTCTGAAGCTACACCACCGATGAGAGGCAGCAGTAATACAAATGCCTGCGTGTCAGCCCCTAGTCATCGCTAGCCACTTTAAATTCCTACAGCCCGTCAAGGGAGGCATAATTATCTTCATTTTGTAGATAAGTGCAAGAAGACAGGAGAGCAATGTCACACTGCTGAGAAACAGTGGACCTAATTCTACGTTTATGCCCACCTCGGTGCCCTTCTCTGCCTCCCATACAACAAGCAATCAACTGTAAATAACATGGATGTTTTTCAGGATCTTTAAAACCATGGGAACAAGACCTCTTTCCTAGAGAAATTAAGTTGGCATCGTCATTCAGCTGTTCACAATTTGACGTTCCTGCATTCTCCGTCCCTAATGACCTGCTCTAGCAACCTGTCCTCCCTCCCCTGCAGCCAGCGTCGTCGGAGGCCTCAGTGTGCTAGTGTGCCGGTGTCCTCCTGCAGCCGTTTAGACACAGCCCCCTCGGCTGATTGCACGCTTGTCCTCTCCCCCTACGCGTTCGAAAGCCCACCGCCGAGTTTCCCGGGACTCGGATACCGATGCAGAACGCCTTACCCTCTGGCAGGGCCCAAGAACCGAGCCAAACAGACCAAGGGAAGGCAAGTGACGCAACAAGGCCTCCTGCTTCAGGGCCAGCCCGAGGGTAAGCGCCGTGCCCGCGACCCCGCGTGGGAACCCACGGCTGGCACTTCCGTGGCTCCGTGCCAGCCACACCAGGGCGCAGGGCTGGCTCCCGGGGCCAGGCTCCGGAGCCGCGCATCCGCGGGGAAGGGCATTCTCCGCTGCAGAGCCGCGGGTACCCAGCGGCTCCCGCCCGCACGAGCGCCCGAGCATCCGCGCAGCCCCACCGCGCCCGCCGCCTCCACCACCGCTCCCCGCGTCTCCTTTTCCAGCGCTGCAGGCTGCTGCGGAGGCGGCGGCCCGTGCGGGACGAGGGACCTCTTACCCGCGCGCGCGACTCCTCGGACGCTGCCCACTCGTGAGCCCAAGGCTGCGCCCTTCCCGGCTGGTCCCAACGCGTAGTCCTCCACCTTCAGTCAGGAATCAATGGCTAGGGCGCAGATTGGTGACATCACTGGCGCGCCGGCGTGGGAGGGAGGCCCATATGATGCATCCCTCTTTTGTTTGAGCCCCTGGAAAATGAGGGTTCTGTGGCTCCTTCTCTCTCAATCTTTCTACCATCTGAGGAGGACATTTTTGTGTGCGTGGTGGGAACTAGGTACTTCGTGTCAGGATACTGCAGTTTTTCTCAGGACCTTGATTCTACTCCCCAGCTCATAATGTGGTTTGGTTGGAAGACCCGAGAGTTATGTGTAGATACACTCTGCTTTTTCAAGTGGATCGGAAGGCCACAGAACTGGTTGTCAATGTTCTGTAGCCAGTAGACTTCTGAAAAGCTGCTTTAATTAAATTGGTGCAGGAAAATGCAACTGAATGGGGTCTGGATTGATGATGGCTCTGGGGCTAAGAGCACTGGCTGCTCTTCCAGAAGTCTCACTGTTGATTCTCAGCACCTACGTGTCTGCCCAAAACCATCTGTAACGCCGGTTCCAGAGAATCCTATGAGCCCTCTAATGGCCCCCAGTGGCATTGCACACGTGTGATCTGCAAACATACTGCACGCAAAACACCCACAAGCATCAAACCAACACATCCACAACGTGACACCCACCAGAAGAACTAAAATATTTCCAATGAGCTGTTCATCGCTTTGTAAGTGGTCCCAATCTTCTACTGCTGCCTTCACCTCCGTTGTTCACTCCTATCATGAATTTGCATTTACACAGCTACTACATTGCTTTCATTTCTCTTCACATGTTATTTGTAAGCAACACCTTTCTATTAATTTGCATATATTTCCTGGGACTTTTATTTTCAGAAAGTTGTTAAGTGTCATCTCTTATAATGCAACTTGAGTAAGTTGCATATTGCACAATTTCACTGCTAGAGAATAATTCATTATGTATGTTAATTTATGTATCCTTTCTCTAACTACTTAAACATAATTTCAGTCTTCTATTTCCAAGTGTGATTACGATCACCATCTTCTGGTGCCACTGTATAAGATTTTTTTGGGTATTTTTATCTAGATGCAAGACTGATGGGTCTTTGGTATTTCAATGGTCTATTTTGTAGCATTGCATTGATTTTTTTTTTTTAAAGAAAGTGTTTATACCATATTGTGTAGCAAGCAACTTTTTTCTCTTGTAAAGACTCAGGGAGTAAAACCAGTGTGGTGAGGTACATCTTTAATCTCAGCACTTGGAAGGCAGAGGCAGACAGATCTCTGAGTTCAATGCTATCCTGGTCTACAGAGTGAGTTCCAGGAAAGCCAGGACTACAGAGAGAAACCCTGTCTCAGAAAAAAAAAAAAAAAAAAAAAAAAAAAAAAAGACTCGGGTAAGGCTCAGGAAGCTCCTGAAACTTACAAGATTCATAAGGCCCTCCCTGCAGTTACATAGGCAGTAACAGACTGCTTAGGGGGGAGAAGATATGCAACTGGCTGCCCTGACTTATTGCCTGTGCTAGATGAGCTTTTGAGTGAATTGTTACTCCTATAAGCTTTTGAGTGAATTGTTACTTCTATAAGCTTTTGAGTGATTTGTTACTCCTATAAGTAACCCCAGTAAACTCATTGGTTTGTCAAGTTGGACTTTGGTGGAGTCAGTACTGTCTGTCATTCATCCCCTATCTGGAATGAGTAAATGTTTGTTTAAGTCTCCACAGAAACGTCATAGAACACATACCAGCTGCTATTTGTGTCTTCTCTAATAGCTCATACCTTTTGTTAGTGAAATAGTAAGGTGGTGGAGAACATCTCCTGTTTCAAACCATGTTCTTTTCATACCCTCCTCAAAGAATGCAGTGGACAGATAGGAGGTACTTTAGTGTTGATTTGTAGAACAAAACAGCTTTAAAACATTGCCACATGGGACTTGACAAGTAAAATGAACAGGTTTGGCCTCTCAGACCAGTGGGGTTCTAGTAGTCATTATAGTCCCATTATAGTCCCGAGAAGGCTATCAGAGGACTTTGGGGTCCCAACCAAGAGCTGTGCCTTGCAGAACAAGGCTTCAGATCACCAATAGGAGAACGTGAACAGCACGCACAGCTCCTGTCTCAAGCAGCAGTAGAGGCAAACTACCGTTTGGAGCTGGAGTGCGGGAGTGTTGAAGTCTGAGGCAGGAATGAGTGAGGCTGGCTTGAGCAAGCACCCTGCTCGAAGCAGAAGCACCAGGTGGCAGAAGCCTTAGGCACATGGAGTCTCTAGCAAGTCCATCCCAGGGAGTCCTGAAGACAGTCTTCCTTCTCTGATACCCTGAAGTCTTCAGCCTCTGAAAAGAGGAGAAGCACCAGGGGCCAGCTCCCAGCCTAAACCAGAAGCTGGACCCTGAACCCTTCCTTTCCTTCTTCCTTCAACAAGTGTGTGGTTGTTCTGGCTGTGCATGTAATGTATAGGATGCCAACTGGGCCCCGATCGCCTGAGTGTAGGTATGCAAATAACATGAGAAGAAAAAAAGGGACCAATCAAGGAAGAACTGTCAACCCTGGTGGGGAAGAATCGCAAGCCTGCTATGAGATGACAAAAGTGAACAGGAATGTGGGCAGACCTCTACCTCTACCGCTGTGTGAAGACTCTGATAAGAAAGCGTTTCTTTTCCTGGTTGCTATGGTGATCTTGCAGGTTATCTATTGCCTGCTTTCCCTTTTGCATCCACTTCAGCAGCAGTCAGCATTGCCAGCTGTCAGAAGTCTTCATGTTGGGGTTGAGGGGGAGCACCCACAGGTGTTGGATGGACCCCCCTCCTGGCCTTACTGATCTTCCCTTAAATGTCTCTCCCACTTAGGGTAGGTCACTGGCAATCTCCTGCTGTGAAGTGGATTCCAGAACTGAGCTAGAAGGACATGAAGATGGCTGTGGCACAAAAAAACTTTACTTGGAGCCATTTTGTATATTGGGAAGGCCCCTTCCTCCCAACATGAGATCCAAGAAGAGGAGAACCATCCAAAACTAAGGAAAGAAGAGAAACTTCCAGAAGAGAGAGCCATTACATTCATAGTATTCAGCAGTCCATGGGTAAAATGTTTTGGGTTTTTTTCTTTTGGGTAAGAGATTAATTAGAGGAGTTATTAATGTTGTGGACAGACAGACAGATAGCAACATGGCTGGGGATCTGATGAGAGTTTGGGATCCCATAGCAGAGTGGGGGTTTGCTTCTTATAGGTCTCAAATGAAGGCAGATGTCTGCTTTATAGAGTGAAGTTGTCTCTGATTCCTGGACATCAGGAGAAAGGGAGGAACTTCCTAGGTAGTGTACCACTCTGAAGGTGTGGGGTAGGGGTCCATTTAGTTAAGGCATACCCATTATACAGGTGGATATGTTGCCACCAACAGCCCTCTGAAGTCCCTGAAGTCTAAAGAAAGGCAATCTCCTGGAATTCAGAAACCTGGTGGGTCTGATTATAGACTCAGGCAAGCTCTCTGCAGGCTGTCTGTCTCTTCCTGTAGCAGCAGGGATCCTGGAGTCAAGCATGAGATTGGAGAGGGCTGCAGACGAGCACAACTTGAGCAATGTCTGGTCTAGGGTTTAGCTTTTCTTTCCTTGAGTCCTGGTACCATGGAGCAGGTTACAGATTCAGAGAGACTCTCCATCGGTGGTTTGACTTGCTGTGAAGCTGGATAGAGGGAGAGAGTGCGGTAGGCGAGTCTGTGATTAGTCTGTGGCCCAGAATCTAGTAGTGGAGAGTTAGTGAGCCAGGAATTGCACAGCTGCAGGAATTACGTGAACTGTAAGTAGCAGGCTTTGTGACAGGTTTATAAGCCGCAGAGAAACACAGCTGAGTAGCTAAAGATCTGCTTAGTTAAGTAGCATTCAAAACACTGGGGCTGAAGGTAGGGCTCTGTGTTGCAGAAGCAAAGAGCTCCCTTTAACCTTTTTATCCAAAACCAGCCCAGGCAGCATAGCAAGATCCCATCTACAGCAAAACAAAACCCTTCTTGAATATGCAAATGTTTGGGCTTAGAGCTGCTAACAAACTTGTGAGTTGATGTTTTCCAGTCTATTGTGATGAAGTAGGCAACCGTGGGGCCAATCTGCTAGCCTGTGGTTTTACTTTGTGTTTTGCCTATAGGTTGGTGAGTGGTCAGTTTCCTTATGGAATGTGGACATGTTCTTTGTCAATTTTACTGCAATTCTCCCATTTGTGTCTTTTCACTTTCTAATTAAAAATAGTATTCTTTTAGTTTTTGGTCTTTTTTCGTGGTTTCTTTTGGGGCTCATAGGTTATTTAAACAATATGTTCAGAGATGGGGTATCATTCAGTGATAGACTGCAACATAAGGCTTTGAGTTCAGTTTCCAACACCACACGTTAAAAAAAAAGAAAGAAAGAAAGCAGATTCATTTCATAACTGTGGAGATTTAAAATTAACTGTTCCTGTAATGTCTTGTTATCACAGCATACTTTTTATAATTACTTTTCATTAAAATGTGTTATTCGCTTGATAGATGTGTGTGAGAAAAATTTGTATATCCTCATGGGATGCAAAATTGTTATCTGTACATTAGTGAAAATGTGGTGCTTTTGATGTTCAAATATCCTGTATCTTTAATGATTTATGCTGTTTTAATCACCACTCACAGAGAAAGGCATGTTGAAAACAATCTGCCAAAAGCATAGTAGATTTGTCAGCCTTAAATATGTGCTTGTTTATTTATTAGGGGCAGAATGTATCTCAGGCTGGCTTTATGTAGCCAAGGATAACCTTGTGCTTTGATCCTTCTGCCTCCACCTCCAGAGATCTAGGAATAAAGGTGTGTGCCCACAGGCCTGGGTAATTCCTGTAGTCTGAATATGGTTAGAGCTATGTTACTATTTTTAGAGAATTAAAAAATATTTTGAACGTAGTTCTGAGGTTGGACCTCAGGCCTTGTGCTTCTTTTCTTTCTTTCATTCTTTTTAAATTTTATTTTTCAAGACAGGGTTTCTCTGTGTAGCTCTGGCTGTCCTGGTCCTCAGTCTCAGACCAGGCTGAACTCGGAGCAATCCACCTGCCTCTGCCTCCCTAGTGCCTGATCAAAGGCACACACAGCTGCACTACACTCTACAGCTGGCCTGGACTCCCAGCTGGTCTTTACTTTGTATGTCTAGTCAGAGTCTGTCCACATTGCCCAGACTGCCCTTGACCTCACTCTTTAGCCCCAGCAGGCCTTAAACCTTAAACTCCAGCTTCTGCAAAGTAGNTTTTTTTTTTTTTTTTTTTTTTTTTTTTTTGGTTTTTCGAGACAGGGTTTCTCTGTATAGCCCTGGCTGTCCTGGAACTCACTCTGTAGACCAGGCTGTCCTCGAACTCAGAAATCCACCTGCCTCTGCCTCCCTAGTGCTGGGATTAAAGGCGTGCGCCACCACGCCGGGCCCGATAACTATTTTTTAATTAAAAGTCACCCCTTTGTGTCCTTATAGTGCCTTTTGCCTTAATTTGTTTTGTCCTTATTAACACAGCCAAACCATCTTTTTTAAGGTTAGATTTTTCTTGTAATTCCCACCTTTCTGAGGTCTTTTCTGTATATATGCTCATGCATGCAGTTGAATGATAACTCTCCCTGCCTGAAGGGGACAGCCACATTGTGGGAACTGAGCAGTGGAAGAGGGCTGAGGGGGTCTTAGTAAGTAAATATTCCATTGTTTGTTTGCTTGTTTGTTTCAAACAAAACAATTACCCTTAGCCTCAGCAGTCTCTGATGACCCTAGACATCTTTGGTGTTGCTCGGTATGATAGCCCAGCCTAGTTTCAACCCTAGGTAGGCTGATAGAAGGGTTGGCCCAAGTTGCATGCCTGCCTGGTTTCAGGCCAGCCAGAGCTGTGTAGCAAACAAACACCTTTAGTCCCAGCACTAGGAAGGCAGAAGCGCTCCAATCTTTGTGATTTCTAGCCCAGCCAGGTCTACATAGGGGGTCCCCAGACACCCAGAACCGTACAGTGAGACCCTATCTCAAAAAGCAACAAAAGCAAACAAATAACAGTAAAATGATCTGGGAGTGTTGCATCCCTTTAATGATAGCACTCAGGGGGCAGATCTCTGTGAGTTCCAGGCCAGCCAGGGCCACACAGTGAGACTCTGTCTCAGAACAAACAAGCAAGCAAACAATAAAATGGAAGAATGCTCAAGAAAGATTCCTGTTATCACACACACACACACACACACACACACACACACACACACGGATCCATACTTGATTATGAACATGCATACAAACCCCATGAACACACCCTAATCCCCCAAATAAAAGATAAAAACAAATATGGTGTGGTGGTGGATGTCTCTAATCATAACACTTGGGAAAGGAAAGAAGGGAGATCAGGGATTAAACGTTGCCCTGGACTACAGAGTGAGTGCAGGGCTAGCCTAGGACATACGAGACCTTGTCTTGAAACAAACAAGAATGCTGGAGAGATTACTTGGCCCTTAAGAAAAATGACTGCTCTTCCAGAGGATCAGCGTTTGATTCCCAGCTTACAACCATCTGAAACTTCAGTTCCAGGGAATCTGGCTTCCTCTTATGGCCTCTGTAGCCACTGCATGCATATGGTACAAAGATACACATGTAGACAAGCTATTCATACACATAAAGTAAAAAGTAAATAAGTAAATGGATTGCTAGATAAATAGGTAAACAGACAGACAGACAGCAAGCTAAGTTTGCTCCTCCCATCCCCATAAAACAGAGCTGAAGATTCTCTGCAGTAGGATAGGAGGCACAGAGTGAGATGGGCCCAGCCTTCGCTGCTTTAAACCGACTTTTAATCCATCTCCCATTTCTACCTCTGACTTTATCTTCATTCTGGAGTCACGAGGTGTCAGAGCCACTCAACTTGGAACTTCTTCAGTGTGTATCAATTTGCTTCTCTCATGTGACTGTCCCCACTTCTCCTGGGATGTCACTGTTTGTTCAGTTTCTAACTAAAATGAGATCAAGCCTTCAGTCTTTTCTCTTTTGGGATGCCCCAGTCACAGCTTACTGAATGAGTCATCTTTTTTCTCATTTAACTTCCATAACAAATAACTAATATAAACTAAACTAAATGTCCATTTCTTTTTTTTTTTCAACTTTTATTAGATATTTTCTTCATTTACATTTCAAGTGTTATCCAGAAAGTTCCCTATATCCTCCCCCCTCCCGGCCCTGCTCCCCTACCCACCCACTCCCACCCCTTGGCCCCAGCGTTCCCCTGTATTGGGGCATATAAAGTCTGCATAACCAAGGGGCCTCTCTTCCCACTGATGGCCAACTANCACCTCACACCAGTAAGAATGGCTAAGATCAAAAATTCAGGTGACAACAGTTGCTGGCGTGGATGTGGAGAAAGGGGAACACTCCTCCATTGTTGGTGGGAATGCAAGCTGGTTCAACCACTCTGGAAATCAGTCTGGCGGTTCCTCAGAAAATTGGACATAGTAAATGTCCATTTCTAAGTGGTGCTCTTCCTGGATTTCATTAGATATCATTGCTCATTTACTTAGGGCTGAGCATGCAACGGTCTGTTCGTCTCAGAATCCATTGATCTTCTTTGGTGAGGTATCTGTTAAAGACTTTTTTTTTTCTTCCCAGTTTGCCAACTTTCTTCTTTTAAAGTTGAAGTGGAAACTTCTGGTTTCTTTGAAAGTCGGTTATGTCAAATGATGTTTTGCTGGGGCACACAGGGGAAAGAATGTTTTGGTGAAGCAGACTGTCTTAGTTAGGGTTTTTCTGCTGTGAGCATACACTATGACCAAGGCAAGTCCTATAAAAGAGCATTTATTTGGGGCTGCCTTACAGGATCAGAAGTTCAGTCCATTATCATCGAAATGGGAACATGGCATCATCCAGGCAGGCATGGTGCAGGTAGAGCCGAGAGTTCTACATCTTCATCTGAAGGCTGCTTGTGGAAGACTGACTTCCAGGCAGCTAGGGTGAGGGTCTTAAACCCCACAACCACAGTGACACACCTACTCCAACACAGCCACACTTCCCAATAGTGCCACTCTCTGAGCCAAGCATATTCAAACCATAACACAGACACATAGTTCCACTTTCCCCATATCCTAATAACCTGTCTTTTCCACTACCTCTGGTGGGCTGTGGGCTAGAGGGAAGGTTGAACCCTTATTAAAGTAGGCTGTAAAAATATATGCCTACAAATAGTTTTATTTTATTATTTTATTTTGTGTGTGTGAGTATTTTGCCTCCATTTAAGTCTCTCCACCAGATGCATACCTGGTACCTGTGGAGACCAGAAGAGGGCACAGATCCTCTGGAACTGGAGTTACAGACAATTGTGAGCCACCATGTGTGGCTGGATTTGAACCCAGATCCTCTAGAAGAGTAGGGAGTATTCTTAACCACTGAGCCATCTCTCCAGCCCTTGTTAGCTTTCTTATTGCTGCTTAAAATTCCTGTGTATGTTTTTGATGATTTTTTTTTTACCAGCCATATCTTTACAAATATTTTCTCTATTACATTGTATAATGTTCTCACGCCAATGGCTTTCACGAGCAATTTTGATGATAATAATGTTCATCTTATCAATTCTTCCTTTTGCTGGTGTCACATCTAAAATGTCATCACCAGACCTTATCATATCTGAATCTTAACCTATATTATCTCCTATGGGTTTTATTGTTTTGAATTATACAGTTTTTGAACACGGTCTAGCCCAGGCCAGGCTTTCAATAGTGAGCATATAGTACCAATGTCTTAGTTATGGTTACCATTGCTGTGATGAAACGCCATAGCCAGAAGCAATGGGGAAGAAAGGGTTTATTTGGTTTACTCCTCCACATAACTGTCCATCACTGTAGGAAATCAAGACATGAACTCAAACAAGGCAGGAACCTGAAGGTGGGAGCTGATTCAGAGGCCATGGAGGGTGCTGTTACAGGCTTGCTCCGCATGGCTTGCTCAGCCTGCTTTCTTATAGAACCCAGGACTACCAGCCCAGGGACAGTCCCACCCGACAATGGGCTGAGATGTCTGCCGTCAATCACTAACAAATGCATTTCAGGCTTGCCTACAGCCCTTTCTCAATTGAGGATTCCTCCTCTCAGATGACTCCAGCTGTGTCAAACCGACATAAAAACTAGCCTAGACAGTTGTCTTAGTCAGGGTTCCTATTCCTGCACAAACATCATAACCAAGAAGCAAGTTGGGGAGGAAAGGGTTTATTCAGCTTACACTTCCACGTTGCTGTTGCTGTTGATCACCAAAGGAAGTCAGGACTGGAACTCAAGCAGGTCAGGAAGCAGGAGCTGATGCAGAGGCCATGGAGGGATGTTACTTACTGGCTTGCTTCCCCTGGCTTGCTCAGCTTGCTTTCTTATAGAACCCAGGACCACCAGCCCAGAGATGGTCCCACCCACAATGGTCTCTCCCTGCTTGACCACTAATTGAGAAAATGCCTTACAGCTAGATCTCATGGAGGCATTTCCCCAACTGAAGCTCCTTTCTCTGTGATAACTCTAGCCTGTGTCAAGTTGACACACAAAACCAGCCAGTACAACAGTTAAATAGTGTAATGAATGAATTGAGCTTTGTGGCACAGGCCTACCGCTCTAGCTCCTGAGGAGGCAGAGGGAGAAGTGTTCAAAGTCAGACTGAGCTACAGAGGCAACAAAGGAAGTACCATGAAGGAAAATAAAAAAGGGGAAATTCATAAAATAGTTTTAAAAAAAAAACGAAAAACAAGCCGGGCGTGGTGGCGCACGCCTTTAATCCCAGCACTTGGGAGGCAGAGGCAGGCGGATTTCTGAGATCGAGGCCAGCCTGGTCTACAAAGTGAGTTCCAGGACAGCCAGGGCTATACAGAGAAACCCTGTCTCTAAAAACCAAAAAAAACCCAAACCAAACCAAAACAAAACAAAAACGAAAAACAAAACCCAAGCCGAGCATCATGCTATGGGTGTGATGACATGCCTATCAACAGCATGCTATGGGCATGATGGCACATGCCTGTCATCCCTGAACCTGGGAGCTGGGGAAAGGAGCATCAGGGGTTCAAGGTCGTATTAGTGAATGTGAACACTATGTATTTACCATACTAACATATAGCAACTAACACATACTGACACATAGGTTCTCTGAGGACAGCTGAGGCTGCAGGAGATCCTACTAAAAACAAACAACAAAACAAACAAACAAACCCAACCCAAGTAACAAAACAGATACCCCAAACAAACCCCGCAGCTTTATTTCCTTATGCTAAAAATCCATTAGTTTGACATCTACAGTTCAGTGATTACTTTACGCATGTACACAGATGTGCAGCCAGCATCCACAATCTGACTCCAGATCATTTTTTTTGTCAAAATAAACTCCAGACTCACTGTCTTAGTCAGGGTTTCTATTCCTGGACAAAACATCATGACCAAGAAGCAAGTTGGGGAGGAAAGGGTTTATTCAACTTACACTTCCACATTGCTGTTCATCACCAAGGGAAGTCAGGACTGAAACTCAAGCAGGTCAGGGAACAGGAGCTGATGCAGAGGCCATGGAGGGATGTTACTTACTGGCTTGCTTCCCCTGGCTTGCTCAGCCTGCTCTCTTATAGAACCCAAGACTACCAGCCCAGAGATGGTACCACCCACAAGGGGCCTTTCCCCCTTGATCACTAATTGAGAAAATACCCCACAGCTAGATCTCATGGAGGCACTTCCCCAACTGAAACAAGTGATAACTTCAGCTGTGTCAAGTTGACACAAAACTAGCCAGTACACTCACCATCTCCCCAAACCAACCTTTCTCAGTCTTTTTAAAGTCTATAGCTGTCTTTTTTTTTTTAAGTTTTATTTTGTATATATGAGTGTTTTTACCCACCTGTATGTCTGTGCACTATGTGTTTTGTATATTTAAGTGTTTACCCATATGTATGTCTGTGCACTATGTGTTTGCCTGGTGCTCAAGGAGGCCAGAAGATGATGTTGGGGGTTGAACCCTGGTCCTTTGGAAGAGCAACCAGTACTCTTAACCACTGAGCAATATCCCTATCCCCCTCCCCAGTCTTATGCCACCACTAATATAGTTTCTATTTCTATAGATTTGCCTATTCTAGCTCTTTTACATTAATGGAATTGTATGTTTTACTTGTTGGGTTTTTGAATCAGTCTTGCTAAGTGCACAGGCTAGCCTGAAACTAGCCATCCTCCTGCCTCAGTATCCTCAGTGTTGGGGTTATGGACTGCCACACCTGATGTCAATACAAGGTCTTTTATAATGGCTTCTTTGCCATACCAGGGTGTCTTTGAGAGTCAGCTATGCTGTAGCATGGACAGCAGCGGGCACATTTCCTTGCGATTCTTCCGGAGTTCCACATGCTAATGCAGCCCATTTGTCTATCTAGTTCTGAAATGTTTCATCGACTCATCGCTAAGAAATTCCAGATAACATCACTGTGAATGTTTGTGTGTTTTTGCAGGGAAATGTTTTCGTATCATTGTGTGCATATTTTCATCTTTCTTGGGAGAGGGAACGAGGAGGAGGATTTCCGAGTTAGACGATAATCCTACTTTTAACATTCTGAGGGACTGCCAAAGTACTTCCCAAGTGTTGGGAACACTTTACCTCTCCATCTGCAGTGTACACGGGGGCCTAGTTTCTCCACATCTCTTCCAACACTTACTAATGCCTTTTTTAGGATAAACCACCTGGTCCAGGCAAATCCACTGCAGATGGGTGAGAATTGATCATAAGGTACTGTGACGCCAAAGAGGCAGACTGATCCAGGACTATGCTAAGCATGATTGGTTAGACACTTGATCACAAGACCCTGCGATTTGAGCCAGAGAGACAGATGCAGCAGCCAGAACGAAAGCAACTTTTACTCTCACTAGAATGGGCCTGGTTTATCTTGATCTGATACAAAAGGTATCAGGCAGGTTCCCCGGCCTTCTTAGTACCAGAGGTCTGGTCTGAAAACTCAACCTGACTTGGTTTTGGTTCATCCTGGATCCCTCCACTGTTCTAGTGAGTGTGTTCTATTATTTCAATCTGCCTTTGACTGGCAGTTCCCTAAGAAGTGTTGTGTAGCTATTCACTGCAAATTGATGTGCTCCCCGCTGGAGGGAGGGAAGAGGCTGCTAGGGATAACCAAGTCAATACACTTCACAAGGCTTGCGTAGCTTGGGAAGTCACACTGTTCACAAAGCTCCTCCCCAAGGCTATGTAAGCCTAAGGGAGGCCTGGAGGAGATTCCTCAGTGGAACTGCCCGCCTTGTTGCTCAGAGCCTCAGGGAACAGCTTTGTGAGTCACGGCAGTGCTGACCAGGGCTTTTACTCTCCCACGCTCTGGGAAGTAACCCTAATAAACTCACCAGTGCATCGAGCTGGGCTTGGCAGGGACTGCTGTATTAGGTGCCCATTGGTGCTCTGTCTGAGTGAACAGACATCTGTCTGTAGTGTTGATTCAGGCTGGCGATCTCCTTATTCAAGCATGAGTTCTTTAATATTACATGTACACTTGCCAGACACAGGATTTGCAAATGTTTTCCTCCAGCGTAAGGTCCACCCCCTCTCCCATAGTTCCTTTCCAGATGGAGTCTTAATATACTTATTACACAGGCTAGTCTCAGACACATGGGAATCCTCCTGCCTCAGCTTGTAGGGACGCATAGGCATGGGTTCTCCACTTCCTTAAGGTTCACTAGAGCGTGAGTGTGCTGAGGTAGCACTCTAACACAGAGCTGTCCTCCCTGCCCCAGATGTACTCATCCTGCCCTTTTATTTTGGGTGTGGGTGCATGGTGTAAGTATGCTGGTGTGCATACCTGGTGCAAAGGCCAGGTAAGACATCTGGTGTCTTCTTCCCTTGCTGTCTGCCTTATCGACATGAGGCAGAGTCTCTCCGTGAACAGGGGCTTATCTTTATGACTAGGTGGACTGGCCGGCCAGTCACCTATCTCTCCATCCCTCTCCAGTGCTGGGTTTGCAGGCACGTGAAGCCATTGGGTTTTCATGTGGGGGGTGCTGGGTCCTCACACTTACAGAGGACCCAGTGGGGGGGCGCTGATCCTTTTTTGAGACTAGGTCCAGACTGACCTGGAAGTCACTATGAAGTCCATGCTGACCTTGAACTTGCTGGAATCCTCCTGCTTCAGCCTCCAGAGTGCTGGAATCATAGCTTCTACACTACAACATGTAACTAGCCAAAGACTTTTTATCTCTGTAATTAATTCTCTGTTTCCTTTCCTTCTCTTTTTGAAGATAGAGTTAACTCTTATATGAGGTCTGTGATAGTTTCTGCATCGAGTGTGAAAAAACAGATCTAACTCAATTGTTTTGCTTGTCGTTATCCAGCTGGGTCAGCACTGTTTGTTGAAATGTTCGTTCTTTATTTGCTCTCTCAGTAACCTTGTCAGGGGTTGCTAACAGACTCTCAGGTTTGTTCTAGTGACCATTCTTATGCTAGCACCGCATTTACTTGTAATGTTTTCATTAAAAAAAAATTAAAAGTGGGAAGCGGGGGTTTTCCAACTTTGTTATTTCCCAAAATTATTTTTAGGTGCTTTGGGTCTCTTGGATTTTCACAGGACTTTTACAGATAAGTTGGTAACTCCTACCAAAAAACATATAGGCCGATTTGGGATGTCTTGCTATTTAAATATTGTCTTGGTTCCTTTTGAATGTGTGGTGGTTTGAATATGCTTGGCACAGGGAGTGGCACTGTTAGGAGGTGTGGCCTTCTTGGAGGAAGTGTGTCAGTGTGGTGGAGGGGAATGAGACCCTCCTCCTAACCATGTAGGAGTCAGTCTTCTCCTATCTGCTTTCAGATGAAGATGTAGAACTCTCAGCTCCTCCTGCACCATGCCTGCCTGATGCTGCCATGCTCCTGCCTTGATGATCATAGACTGAACCACTGAACCTGTAAGCCAGCCTCAATTAACTGTTGTCCTTATAATGTTGCCTTGGTCCTGGTGTCTCTTCATGGCAGTAAAATCCTAACTAAGACAGAGTGCAACTGTAAATGATATGTGCGCTCTTCTTTTCCCATTTATGTATTTATTATAGGGTTGGGGACACATGTCATGGAGCATGTGTGGGGTCAGAAGACAGCTTGCAGATCAGTCCTGGGAATCCAGTTCAGGTCATCAGACTGGGCAGCAAGTGTCCTTACCCACTGAGCCATCTTGTGGACCCAAAATTTGTGTTCTAAATTTTATTTTTTTGTTCACTCTTTTTTTTTTTTAAACAAAAACGGTTTTATTTTTATTTTATGTGCATCAGTGTTTAACCTACATGTATGTCTGTGTGAGGGTGTCAGATCTTGGAGTTATAGACATCTATGAGCTACCATGTGGTTGCTGGGAATCAAACCTGGGTCCTCTGGAAGAGCAGTCTGTGCTCTTAACCGTTGAGCCATCTCCAGCCCTCTTGTTCACTGTTTGGGTGCAGGAGTAGAATTATTTTTGTAGGTGATCTTACACCCTGTATCCTTAGGGAAGCCGTTAGTTCTAATAGTTTTGAAGGGTTCCTCAAGACCGTTTGTGAGTGAGACTGTCCTACATGTTACTTGCCCCGCTCTCAGCTGAATGCCTTTGCTTTCCTTGCCTTGACTAATTTATCAGGACTGGAAATTCCAGTAAAATGTTGATTGATGGCAGGAGCAGAGATCCTATGTGGCTCTTGATTTTAGGGGGCTGAGTATGAGGGTGGCCGTGGATTCTTCACAGATTGCCCTCATTAGGTAGAGGAAATCCATTGTCACCACCTGCTTTGAGACGTACTGTCATGAAGGAGTTTAGATTCTCTGTTTTTTTTTTCCTTTCTGCAGACACGGGCATGTGTTTTCTCTTCATTCTGTTAGGATAGGGGCCGGAGCTGTGGCTCAGTGGTAGCTCATATCTTTTCTGCTTGGCTAGCACGTGTGGCCAACTCTGGAAAGCAGATCTCTATCTGTGTGGTACATCACAATTTTTCATCTTATTTTATTTTTATTTTTGAGTCAGGGTTTTGAAAACCTAAGTTAGCCTTGAACTCATGGACTGACCTGTATATCCACAAACTGACCTTAAACTTTTGACCATTCTCCTACCACCCAACTTTGATATATATATATATATATATATATATATATATATATATATATAATATTAAAGCAGCTATTTCTGGAGACCCAGGATTTACCTGTCTCTGTCTTTGATCATTTCCCCATTGCTCTCATTTATCATATTTTGCTTCAAATATTTTGATAACCAATAGATACATAAATGCTTATAATTACGTTACTTTGTTGTGTTTTAAAACTTTTGCTATGCCGGGCGTGGTGGCGCACGCCTTTAATCCCAGCACTTGGGAGGCAGAGGCAGGCGGATTTCTGAGTTCGAGGCCAGCCTGGTCTACAAAGTGAGTTCTAGGACAGCCAGGGCTATACAGAGAAACCCTGTCTCGAAAAAACCAAAAAAAAAAAAAAACTTTTGCTAGTATGTAATTTCTTTGTCCCTATAATTAAAAAAAATTAAAGTTGGGACAGACAGGATGACTCAGTGGGTAAAGACACTTGCCACCAAGGCTGATAACCTGAGTTCCATTGCCAGAACCCACATGCCGGACGGAGAGAACTGGCTCTTGCAGGTTGTCCTCTGACCGCCATGTGTGTGCCTACATGAGCAGATAGATGTACTAGGGATTTGTTTAATGCATCTGAGTGTTCTGCCTGCCTGTGTATCAGTGTATCACATGCCTACAGTATTCACAAAGGCCAGAAGAGTGTTGGATCCCCCAACCTGGAGTTATAGACAGGTGTGAGCTGCTCTGTGGGTGCCAGGAACCAAACCTGGACCCTCTAGAAGGGCAGCCAATGCTCTTATCTGAGTCATCTCTACAACCCTGAAAATATTTTTTTTTTTTTTGAGACAGGATCTTTCTATGTAGTCCTGCTATCCTGGAACTCAGACCAGGCTGGTCTGGAACTCAGAGATCCACTTTCTTCTGCCTTCCCAAGTGCTGGGATTAAAGACCTGCACCACCGAAATATTTATTTTTATTTTCTGTGTATTTGCCTGAGTGTACATATGTGTAACACACGAATACCTGGTGCCCGGGAAGGCAGAAGAGGTTATCTCATGCCCTAGACCTGGAGCTATAGACAGTTGTGAACCACCATGTGGAGGCTGGGAACCTTTAGCAAGAACAGCCAGTGCTCTTATCAGCTGAGCCATCTCTCTAGCACCTGAAAAAAAAAAAGTAAAACTGCCAAGTCTGTTTTCCATGACGTTAGTACAGCCATTCTTTCTTGTAGTTGGTATTTGTATGGAATGCTGTTTCTTGAAATACTTATTTCTCAACGTATCCGGATCTGCAGCGCATACAGCCATGGCTGCAGAATAACATTTGGCTGCATATTTGATGATGAGCTCCTAAAGTTACTGTGGAGCTGGAGAATTCCCATTGCAACAGTGACACTGTGGCTCTTGTCACATTGTCGTGTAATCCTCTGCTATGTTTGTGGTGAAGCTGACAAAAGCAAACCTGTAGCATTTGTATAAACGCACCACACCCATAGCTGTGATGAGCATCTAACACTCAGCAGTGTTAGGAAACAACTCTGCGGCTGCCTTATGCATTTCCTATACCACCCTTCCATTGCTATGTCAGCTGTACTCCTATGATGTATGGAGGAGTCTGCTGTAAACAGCGTGCCATGCTGTGCAGGCAGCAGCCTCACACATCACATGCTTTTGCCGTGTTCAGCAACGCATCATCTGGGTTTGTTTAAGTAGATCCTGTGGGTTTCAGACATCGACAAAAGTGCCTAATGGCGCACTTCTCAGAGTGCATCCCTGCTGTTAGGGGATGCATGCCTGTGTTTGACTCGTGTGTTTTTAACTGCGGTCAAGTCTGTCTTTCACACAAAGGATTTAATCTATGTATATCTAAAGTAATTACTAATACAGAGGGACTTATTACTTCCATCCTAGCTATTTATTCTTTATTTGTCTTACAGTTTGTTTGCTCCTCATTTCTTTTTTTTTTTTTTAAGATTTATTTTATTTATTATATGTAAGTACACTGTAGCTGTCTTCAGACACTCCAGAAGAGGGCGCCAGATCTCGTTACGGATGGTTGTGAGCCACCATGTGGATGCTGGGATTTGAACTTATCACCTTCGGAAGAGCAGTCGGGTGCTCTTACCCGCTGAGCCATCTCACCAGCCCCCTGCTCCTCATTTCTTATGCTGGTGTCTTTTTAAAAAATATTCTTTAGTTCATTTCTTATAGTGAGATGTTTGAACTCCTTCCTCATTTTCCCTTGTTATTCTATCTTATTTTATTCATTTTCATGTGTGTGCCTCGGGTCCTCTGGAACTGGAGTTATAGACATTGTGAGTCGCCACATGGGGACTGGGAACCACACCTGTGTGTTCTGGAAAAGCAGTCAGTGATCTTGACCACTGACCCATATCTCCATCCCTTTTTAGTATTTTCTGATGTCAAGGTAATCTTCATACTTTTTTCCCCTTCTCATATTTGTCTTTTAGAAATACATATCAGATGCTCCAGCAGTGCAATTGGTTAGCATGTGGTATTTATACATATCTATCATATAACACACACACACACACACACACACACACACACACACACACACACACATGGAGACAGAGTCTCATGTATCCCAGGTGAGGTGGGGAATTCTAAGACTAGCTTAGTGGCCTGGAACTCTACTTGGTTTGTTCTGTGCATTCATGGCTCTCCTAGCAAGGTTCTTAGCAACCAGGAACCCTTACCTGAATCTAGCTGCACATACAACAAACTTTAAACAATGGAGTAAGTCTCTCTTCCTCTAGCAACCTTTAGCAAGTCCTCTTCCTGATAAGTTTCTACTCAAGTGTATTGAGCTCATACCTGGGTACAGGAGGCAGGAAGCTGACGCACTTGAACTGCTGTTGGGTGCATGTGCAGTAAGGCAAAATACATCCTCAAATTGAACTTTTAGGGGGAAAGTTGTATTTACCATCTTATGCTCTATGCATAGATGGGCACACACATGGTTACAATTAGGTACATTGTAGGAAAGGATGTGCACACTAAACAAAGGCTTACATAATCCAGCCTGTCACTCAAAACGGAACCACCCATGCCTTGCCCGTTACCAAGCAACGCCTTTCAATGATTCCTGTGAAGGCCCCAGGTCATGCTCTAACTCAAGATCCCTGGCTGCTTGCTGCATGTATTTGATCTGTATGATCTCTTTACTTTAATGTTCAGTCTATATACACTCTTTCAAGTATTTTATGCTGTGGTGGTTTGAATAGGAATGGCCCCCATAGACTCATGTGTTGGAATCCTTGGCTCCTGGGGACTGGCTCTATTAGGAGGTGTGGCCTTTTGGAGTAGGTGGGGCTTTGTTAGAGGAAGTGTGTCACTGTGGGGATGGCTTTGAGGTCTCCTATATGCTCAAGCTACACCCAGTGTGGCACACAGTCTCCTTCTGCTGCTCGTGGATTGAGATGTAGAACTCTCAGCTCCTCCTGCACCATGTCTGCCTGTGTGCTGCCATGCTTCCCACCATGACGATAACAGACGGAACCTCTGAAACTGTAAGCAAGCCCCAATTAAATGTTGTCCTTTGTAAGAGTTGCCTTGGTCATGGTATCTCCTCACAGCAATAAAACCCTAACTGAGACATATGGCAAAAGAACCTGGAAACACCCTGTCCAGTCAGCAATCACTGGAAACAGGTTATCTTCAACTCCCTGGGCAGCAGAGGGTGGCCTTGAGCTTTGGATCCTCCCGCTGGGGTTACAATAGCAGGTACGCACTAACACACCCAGTGTATGGGGTGCTGGGGTTGGTCAGGGCTCCATGCATGCTCTAAGCACACCACACCCACAGTTCTTACGATGTCAGTTCAGTGTGCAAGTCTTTGTGAATCTGGTTTTGCTTCCTTCTCTGTCTGTCTGTCTGTCTGTCTGTCTGTCTGTCTGTCTGTTTCCCCACCTTCCCTTGTTCAGGCTGGCCTTGAACTCCACATCTTCCTTCCTCCATCCTGAAGATTTAGAATTAGAAGTGCAACACTGCATCTAGCTTCTTCCTTTACATCCTGTCATTTTATTGTGGTAGCATGTTTGTTGCCGCTGTCCTTGTAAGTCCTGAAGTTACAGCAAAGGTCCAATCTTTTAGAAAAATGCATATCCACCCGAAGAAAATGAAAGTAGATCTGCTTCTCTCACTCTGCACAAAGAAACAACTCAAAGCATCTCCTAATTTAAAACCTGAAACATCTAACAGCAAACACTTCAGAATAAATGAGTAGGCAAGAACTTTCTGGATAGAACCCCAGTAGCCCAGCATGTGATAAATGGGTCAATGAACTAAACAGACCTTAAGAGAAGAAGCACAAATGGCCAATAAATATTTTAAAAGTGCTCAACATCCATAGCCATCAGGAAAATACAAATTAAAATTATCCTGACCTTCCATGTCCGAACCTCAGGCAGAACTGCTATCGTCAAGAAAACAAATGGTAGCAAATGCTGGTGAGCTGTGGGGAGGGGCGTGGGTGCTCACTGTTGGTGGGAATACAGACTCATACAGCAAGGTTAGGCTGTGGGAGGGGCGTGGGTGCTCACTGTTAGTAGCGGTGCTCACTGATACAGCAACCACGGAAGTGAGTATTATGGGTTTTCCAAAGGCCAGGAAAATATCTACCATATGACTCAGCTACAGCGCTAGCTCCCTGGACATGTACCCAAAGGACTCAAAGTCATTCAAGCCACAGAGAAACCTGCACAGCCATGTTTATCACTACCCTATTGAAACATCCAGGGGAAAGAACCAGCCAAGATGTCCTTCAACGGGAGGAAGGATGGATGGATTGGGAAAATGTAGCAGTACACTCCCTGCAACTTTATTTAGATATAATTTTTAATACACCAGGATACTTCAAGCTCAAAATCACTTTGTCGGGTGTGGTGGTACATGCCTGTCATCCCAGCACCCAAGAGGCTGGGGCAGGTGAAAAATGGCTTTGAGGCTGGTAGCAAGTTCTAGACTAGTCTGAGCCACAGAGGAAAGGAAGCCTTGTCTCAAATGCTAAAGCAAAACCAAAAATGCCACCAACCAACTCAAAGCTCAAGGATGTTTTATGTTCTTGACTTTTTAGTTTTTTGGACCACACAGCAGGTGGGAGTCTCAGCACCGGGGCTTTGATAGGCCAACTTGACAAATAGGGGTTATTTTAACAAGTTTTATCCCATTCTTCAAAGCTAAGTTCTTTTATGAGACAAGCTTTTCTCTCTAGTTCATTCTTTCACCAACCCCTGGATAGGGAGGTCTCAAGGCTAATGGAAGGCTTAATAGCCACTTCTGCAGCTGATAAGGCCGCCAAGCCTGACCTGAGTGTTGGTCTGACAGGGAAGCTAAGAAAGCCACAGGGTTCACCCTCAAGTCTAGCTTCCCAACTTCTAAATTGTGTGTGTGTGTGTGTGTCTGTGGGTATTTGTGTCTGTGGATAATTGTGTGTGGAAGGGTATTTGTGTTTTTGTGTTTGTGGGTATTTGTGTGTATATTTGTGTTTGTGTGTATTTATGTGTGTGTATGTTTGGTTATGTTGTGTGTTTGTGTATTTGTGTGTGGGCATATTTGTATGAGTGGGTGTATTTATGTGTTTGTGTGCGTGTTTGTATGTGTCTATGTTCAGGTGTGTTTGTGTGTGTGTATGTGTGTGGAGGTTCGAGGACAGCCTCTTCCCTTGGTCCTCACCTACTACCTTGTTTGAGTCAGGGTCTCATTGTTGTTAAATACTGTGTACACCAGGCTAGCTGACCTGAAAACTTCCTAGGACTTTCATGTCCCCACCTTCCATCTCCCATAGAAGGTCTGGGATTCCAAACACACAGTGTAGGGAAGGAACCTCAGAGTTGGCTCATGACAGCCCAAGACCAAGTTTTTGGCACAAAGAGATTTATTTGCTCTACAGGGACAGAAGGGCAGGAATAGGTGGACAAATAGGGGAGATGGAGGACTAAGGAGAAGGGGAAGAGGACTGGGAAGAGGGAGAAAGGAACTTGTTCAGGGTGTTGGCTGGGGACAAAGGACTGTCCCTATATAGGAGACAGACAGGGTACATAGGAAAATGGTGGTTTATAAAATTACAAAGGGAAACCCATTGTTAGGATGAAGTGTTTAATTTTGATTGGCAGGGTAATTGGAGGAGCCATAGGGGGCTTTTCATTGTCGCACTTTAGTACTTTGATAGCTGGACCTTGAAAGTCAGCTTTAGGAAGAGAAAGTGGCCAAATAAGGGGATAGACCTTGGTGGCTAGCTTTAGGAATATAATCTAATGGTTATTAGGAAGGCAGAGGGGATAGGGGAAGGGCAAGGACTACCAGAGCCATGTTTTCGAGCTGGCTAGAGTCCCTAACCACTGCCGTGCCCAACTTTTACATGGGTTCTGGGAATTTGAACCAAGATCTTCACACTTGCCCAGCAAGTCTTTACCCACCAACTCACCGTTCCACACTCTGAATTCGAGCTTTTGGTTTATGTTGGCCTCGGAGAGACATCCTTTCTTTCTTGGCAGGTCATCTATTATTCAGTATTTAGAGAAATTTCTCAGCATGAGGGTTTTTATTATCTTTGTTATTTTTTTATTGGTAATGTGTGTGTCTTGTTGCCAGAACAAAGCCCCATTCATTCTTTCCTCCAGGCCAGTTTCTGCCTCTAAGGCAGTTGTAGCCAGAGCTTATTCAGTGGCTTCCTCTGCAGTCACTCAGCCTGCCCACAGCACTCAGAACATCGTTCCCAGGCCCTTCCCTGAAACAATCAAATGGCAGACTCATGCCAAGCAGACAGACGGCCTCACCTGTAACCCCAGCTAGGGAAGCCCAAGAATGAGGGTCCTATCTCCTACAAGAAGAAGCCTGAGGGCATGAGACCAGAACCTGTTTGGTTTTTGCACTTCTAAAATTTCTCCCCGGGTGGCAAAAAAAGCGCAACATTTTAAAAATAATCTTGGCACAGGTGGAATTTCCAGCTACAATATGTATTGTTTTCATACAGAAGAAGTGACCATTAATGTTATTTTTCTCTTTGCAGTAGAAGTTTGACATACTTACAGTTCTGTGGACTTGGAAAAGGTTAGTCCCAACCTGAGTGCCCACTCCTGGCTTTGGAAGGCAAGCTTTGCTCAATGAATACTTTGCCAATCAGAGATGAGGATGATGACCAGAGATAAGGTGAGGAAGCCTTCCCCTGCGCCCACACAACTGGGGCGACTTGCTATTCTGAGAGCCAATGGATAAAACACTTGATTGTATAAACATAAACATGATTGTTAGATGACAGCTTGTCTGTGGCTTGTTTCTTGTCGTTCCCCTAATTTGTCCTACCCTGACAATTATAGCCAGTCTTTTTCTGATGCAGGGTCTCATGGTGACCAGGCTGGCCTTGAACTTGATACATACCAGAAGTTGGTCTTGGGCTGCAGATCCTCCTGCCTCCTTACCCCGAGTGCTGAGGTTACAGGTGTCTGCACCACAACACCCAGCTTCCAGCTTCAATATTTAGTTTTAGGCTGACAAGAGATCTTGAGGTTTTGAGAACCGCCGTCTAATATGGCAAGCAAACCAAAAGGAGCAGCACGGTGCTGCCAAGGGCGGTCGGGTTCCCCAGGTGGTCGGGTTCCCCGGGCGGTCGGGTTCCCCAGGTGGTCAGGTTCCCCGGGTGGTCGGGTTCCCCAGGTGGTCGGGTTCCCCGGGTGGTCGGGTTCCCCAGGTGGTCGGGTTCCCCGGGTGGTCGGGTTCCCCGGGCAGTCGGGTTCCCCGGGTGGTGGCTCCCCATCCTCCTTCATCAAGCTCCTAAACCATCCAAGTATCAGCTCTTACATTTACAAAACTAGGCCAATCATATTCTCCCTGCTCACTTCAGAGGACAGTGGAGACCAAATGAAACCGAGGCAGGAGAGAAAGACAGAAAAATTATAGGGACATCACTGATCGGTGTCTGGGCCAGGTGTTCCCAGATCCTTTGCATCTTACTCAAGAATGAAATAAAGGCCCACATAGCTGTAAAGTAGTGAGGCGACTTCATTCAGAGTAAAGCGATAAGTGCTGACCAGAAAGAAAAGAGCTGTCAGGAGAAACTGTGTGCCACAAGAGTGGAAGAGAGCCTGGGCTTCTTTTATGTGGTCTAAAGGAAGGAGGGGTTGGTTACTAAGGGGAGTGTTATGGGCAGCTCTCTAATTTGATTGACAGGTTTAAGTTACATTGCCTTTTCTCTACTGTGCATGCTCCTTCCCATAATGCATCTGACTTTAATCATACACACTCCCAAATTACATGGTTGTAAGAAGGTAATCATGGGTTTCTTTCTAACACACAGAAGAAACTACTTTATTGTGCAGGTACTATACCCTATCTGAGGCTAGATCAACCTCCCTACCCTTGAACCTGTAGATAACGAGTGTGATTGAGTAAAAGCTATCTAAGCTTGATAGCTGTTAGGAGAGGAGATAATTACTCCATTGTTTGGGGTATGGAAGGGGTGCAGCTCAATGCAGATGGAGTTCTACTCTGCTCGCAGGTTGCTAGGTTTATTATTCAGAGAGGGATATGTGTTCATAATATGTGCAGGCGAGACTCTCACACTGCCAGGTGCATTATTAGAAAAGGAGTTAGCACACAGCCCAGACTAAGCAGAGTCCCAGGCTGCTAAAATATCCCCTATGCTTGCCTGTTTCAGCAACAAAGGATATAAAATCTACCTGGGAATCAAATATTTTCTCATCTCTGGATCTAATCAGTGTGCTATCTGGCTTTACCAAATGGTAAAGATGGTGCCACTAAAGGGGACTCTTATGGCACTGTTGGGCAGTATTGCCCCTCCAACAATGACAAAGTGGATAGAAAAGGCTGTAGTTGGAGAGTTTAGGGAGAAAGTCTGGGCCCTGACAACCCTAGCATGTGATGTTCAGTTATCCATCTGCAATGTACTAATTAAATGGTCAGGAAAGAATGAGCAGTGGAGAAAGGAGACTTCGTCAACATAGCCATATTGGGAAGGGGTGAGGACAGACAAGGTGGCCCGATGGCCCTCATGTCCATCGTTGGGGCACTGACATGAGGTTTAGGTTTAAATAGAGGGTCATTAATATGTCTAATTAAGTGGTCCTGTCAGCCTATTTGCTATTGTCTCTCCATCATTAGTTACACTCAGGCCTGTATTGTGCTTTTCTAAGCTATGAGTGTCCTTCCTGCATCTGAAGGATGAAAATGCAGAGCCGTCCTGGAGGTTGCTGCTGACCCAAAGCTACATTTTAAGAGCCCAGCATCCTGCACACACCCTCCTAGGCTTATCCCCTCCCCTCAGTCAGCCTTGAAAGGTGTGCTCGAGGCTCCCCCTGCAGTCAGTCACAACTTTCACAACTTTGGGACTTAGTGGCCATGTCTTTGAAGAAAGGCAACCGAGTCTGTTAGTTTGCTGTTCACATATTTACACAGTCAACCGCTGCCCTAAATGGTAAACTTAAAAAAAAAAAAAAAAGATCTCTGGAGCATTTGGGTCAAGGGTAAAATGGCGTTTTGCTCATAGCTGTCTTTCTGCCCATCAGCTCTGGGAGGAAAACCAATGCTTTAAGACACCAAGGCTTTAAGATGATGGTAAATCATTATTAACTAGATATAGGAATAAATAAATTCCTCTCAGCCCTCTGCAATGAACACTGGGACACTTTATTGAGCAACAGAAACAAAAAAAAGAACAAAGAACTAAAAAAAAAACAAAAAGGAAAAACTAAAAAGAAGAAAGGGAAGATGTGAACAAAGTCCATGGATGTGACACTAACTTGCAAGTCAGCTGTCACTCCAGTAGAAGTCCTGTCTCCCTCTCTGTGGTGGTTAATCTTGACTGGATCTGGAGTCAACCACATGGCATGCCTCTGGGTGGGAGGTGTCTGTGAGGTCCTTTCCAGCGAGGATGATGAAGGAGAGACCTTCCTCAAGGGTGAGCAGCACCTTTGGACGGTTGTCTCAGACATACAGAGGTTTGGGGAAATAGAGTGTGGCTTGCCTGTCTACCTTCACTTCTTGCAGGTAAGTGCAACCGCTATAGCTGCTGCTGCTGCCGCCACCGCAGACATCAACACCAATGCACCATTCTTCACCAACAGGCTTTAGCTTTTTCAACCTGAGTGGCTAACCAGAGACTTCCTAAGAATCTCTTAGGGCTTCAGCACAGGGTTAGGACTGTTGAGGCCACCTCTGTGGACTGAACCAGGGTCCCAGCTCCTTAGGGAGGAGATGGCCATTGTTGAGGTACATGGACCCTATTATGTAGACAGTCTAATAAGCCCCCCCCTCTCTCCCCTCCCTCCCTCCCCCTTCCTCCCTCCCTCCCTGGCTGTTGTGTCTCAAGGTGTTAGCCCTCTGCTACAGCTCTAGCACCATGCCTTCCTGCCTGCTGCTATGCTCTCCACCATGATGGTCATGGACTCACCCTCTGGAACTGTAAGCCCCAATAAACTCTTTCTTCCATAAGTTGCCTTTGTCATGGTGTCTTCACAGCAATAGAGAAGTAACCAAGATGGCCCTATACTTCCTATTTGAGCTCTAGGTCCTATTTCTGTCTCTTCCCACTCAACAAATGGATGCTTACTCCCTAAGGCAGGCTTCAAAACCCTAACCTTCCTGTATCTACAATCCTAAACTGAATATTATATTGTAATTTTTTCTTGTTTTTTTGTTTTTTTTTTGTTTTTTTTTTTGTTTTTTTTTTTTTTTTTTTTTTTTTTTTTTTTTGTTTTTTTTTTGGTTTTTTCGAGGCAGGGTTTCTCTGTATAGCCCTGGCTGTCCTGGAACTCACTTTGTAGACCAGGCTGGCCTCGAACTCAGAAATCTGCCTGCCTCTGCCTCCCGAGTGCTAGGATTAAAGGTGTGCGCCACCATGCCTGGCTGTAGTTTTTTTAAAGACAGAATTTTGTAATGTAGCCCTGGCTAGCCACAAATTTATGTCAATCCCCTGGCAGTCTCTCAAGTGCTAGGATTACAAGCACGTCTGGTCTATAGCAAATATTTTGCACAATCCTAATCCTCAGATTGCTGCATTGAAAACCCAACCTAAGCCAGACTTTCATGACCTTGTTCGCGTCCCACCTTGAGCCAGGACTACAGCTGTAAAACCAAGGCTTTCAAAGTGGCAGTCTTCCTTCCCATCCCCTAGGGCAATCCTGATTCCAAAGAGAGCCTTGGACAAGAGACAAGTTTCTGTCTCTGGGATGCTCTATTCCTTTAATAACCATCTCTGATCCACAGAGTTGTTGATATGCTCCACTTGACCTTCTTTATAGCACTGGCTGTTCTTGCAGAGGACCCAGGTTTGGTTCCCAGAACCCGCATGGTGGCTCACAACCACCTGTAATTCCAGTTCCAGAGGATCACACACCCTCCTGTTGAGGCAGATGTAAGAGCAAATAGGACATACATGTTTTGATAGCATGCTCACAGGCCATCCCATCTCCACCAAAACCCCAGCCTGGGACACCAGACATCTTATCTCTAGGATGTGTCCCGAGGAGGGTGCTATAGACAGGAACTTGCTGTTCACCTGCTCACTGTCAAGCTGTATCATATCTTCCTTGGGAAGCCACCTATGCCAAGTGCCTTTGCCTTCACGGGGAACTCAGGGCTCTGTGATCTGTGTGCTGTGTGCCAGACCTATGGGGGGTGGGGGAAAGCACCTTGCACACGGCATCTTTGTGTCAGCCTCTCTAAAATCTTGTGAGTGAGTGTTGTCCAATTATCTCTCGGGTGTGGAGTCTGAGGCTAAAAGTGCCACCATGCTAGGAGTGGCTGGCATCTCCTAGGAGCCAGCGGCCCTGCACAGGCATACCATACTAGAAAACACACACCCTCAGCAATGTTCTGGAATATAACTTTCCAGGTTACAAGGGCACTGTGGCCTAAACATCATGACTTGGTCTTCTTGTGTGAGACACCTGGGATAATAACCAGCTTTTCTTGGCTCACACAGGGGCAAGAGCTAAAGATGATGGTGACTTAATATGCTGCGGTGGCCCAAGTTTCTTCAGAAGTACTCCTGATGCAGGCGGGATGGAGTTTTGTCAGCCCCTCATCTGCTACTTGTTTCCTGTGTTCCTCTCTGGTCGTTACCTAACACCTGACTCAGTCTCTCCAACTGGGACCTGCTCAAGGTCTTCAGCGAGACATGAAACATGAGCCCTCAATCTTCTGGTACTTTCTTCCGGATTTCACCAAGACTGGAGACTCCTCCCACACAGTCTGAGTGTCTGAAATCACGGGTGAGAAATGCGAATAAGTTCCTCCTTTCCTGTTCCACTTCCCACCCGCAGCTTGAGTGAGTGTCTCCATTACAGTAGAGCAGGTAGCCGAATTTCTGGGCTCCCAAGCTTCCATTTTTGGTGCCAAGCAAATAAAATGCAAGTGATTCTGTTACCCTGAGTAGCCGATGCAAAGAAGCCCTTACGGTTAGGGTTGGCATCACAGTCAAAGCAGGCATCACTAATGGTCATCAAGCAGAGGTGCCTATCCATGGTCAGGATATCCTGTTTGCTGGGGTTCCCCCATGGTCACCAGAGAGTGAAAGAAAAGTAGTTCCTGCCAGTTTAACTAGGAGAGAAGATCTAAAGGAAGCCTTGGTGCCCTGTGGGAGACCTATCTTATGGGTTGGCCAGGCAGCATGCGACAGTAGGCTCTGCCTCTCCAACACACACACACATGGACATGCACGTCATTGTGAGACTCCTGAGAAGTCTTCACTCATCATTGATGTGTACTACTTCCCTCTCCTCCCCTTCCCCTCCTCTTTCACACCCTCCTCCCATCCTAGTTTCTGGCTTTGTGGTTCAGGCTGCCCTAACACTTGTGATCATCTGATCTCAGCTCCCTAAGAGTTGTAGTATAAGTATGTCCCACCAAACAACACTTCATTGTCCTTTTCTTTAAAAAAAAAAGTATTGTGTGTATGTGTGTGTGTGCGTGAGAGAGAGAGAGGTGTGTGTGTATGTGTGGTGTGTGTGTGTGTGTGTGTGTGTGTGTGGTGTGTGTATGTGTGTGTATTTATGCCCACCATATTCTAAGCTTTCTCCCTCATGATAGAGCGCTTGCCTATCACACATAAAGTCTTAGGTTTTATCTCCAACACTGTATAATCTGGTTGTGGTGGCACTCACCTATACTTACCACTCTGAAAATGAAAGCAAGAAAGTCACATTCAGGCGCAGGCCCAAAAGATGGCTCAGTGGTTAAAGGGGCTTGCCACCAAGCTTGATGATCTGAGTTCAATCCCCAAGACCCACAGGAGAGAACGGATTCTTACCACATGTGCAAGCACGCACACCACGCACAAAAGTTCTGATGGTTTGAATGAGAATGGCCCCTATAGGCTTATATATTGAATATGTAGTTCTCGATTGAAACTGTTTGGGAAGGATTAGGGGGTGTGGCCTTATTAAAGGAAGTGTGTCCCTGGGAGTTGACTTTAAAGTTCCCAGTACTCTTGTGGATCAAGATGTGAGCTCTCAGCTGCTCCTTGTTCTGCCCTCAGGAACTTTAACTTTCTGAATTTGCAAGCTAAATTAAAAAGTTTCTTAATAAGTTGCCTTGGTCTTTGTGTCTTGTCACAGCAAGAGAAAAGTAGCTAAGACACATGTAAAGTACAGACATTGAAAACAGCAACAGGCATATGCCACCATGCCCAGCTATGTGTGTGTGTGTGTGTGTGTGTGTGTGTGTGTGTGTGCAGTGTGTGTGTTGAATAGATAAATGTCACATATATAGACAGGTGTGCTCACATGTAATGCCCATAAGTTGACATCTGGATACTTTCTCCAAAATTTTTTGGCCCTCTATTTATCGATTTTGGGGCAGTCTCTCACCGAACTTTGCCATTTTGGATAGAATGACTTGGCCCAGGATCTGTCTGTCTCTAACTCTCAGATCTACATCACAGGCAGCATAGCCAGGCCTTGCTTTTATTTGGATGCTGGGGATTTGAACTCAGGCTTGTGCAACAAACATTTTACCCATTGAACCAGCTCCTTGCCTCCTAGCTTAAAATATCCTATTCTTCATCAATATTTCAATTTTATCTGCATCTATTTAGGTTCATATTTCTTATTTTATTCAGTAAGTTTTATTATGTTACTGTATTATTTGTTTTGATGTTTTAATTGAAGATTTGTCCCTGAGAAAGCCTCCACACCAGTCTCCCTCTCTCCCTCTTGACACACACACACACACACACACACACACACACACACACACACACCTTCAGTTCTACAAAGGGACACTTTATTCTACAAGCTAGAAGTATTCCCTATATCTTTCTGACGTGCTCCAATTATTTTTTTTAAGATTTATTTATTTATTATTTGTAAGTACACTGTAGCTGTCCTCAGATACTCCAGAAGAGGGCATCAGATTTCATTACGGATGGTTGTGAGCCACCATGTGGTTGCTGGGATTTGAACTCTGGACCTTCGGAAGAGCAGTGTTTGCTCTTAACCACTGAGCCATCTTGCCAGCCCACCAATTATTAACCAATGTCTAAAAACCTTTATGAAAGGCTGAATTAACTGTATATAGAATTTGGCTAATTGCATTTGCTCAGAGTGGTATTTTCTGTTAAAGCGAAGTATCCTGAGAGAATGTTAAATCACAAGGCAGAAGAGGATATAAATGAAAATGCTGATTTATCAATGGGAGCTCTTGGTGTGTCTGGTGTATCAGGAGAAATGAAGCCATCCCATGTTTTCCCCCTCTAGATTATAATTAGAAGCTGAGCCATTGCACAGCATTTTAAAGTTACTCTTAATTTTCAGCTTCTCATTAAAATGTATATTTGTTGTCTGGGAAGACTTATTAATAGTTCTGCAAATTCTCTGCGGCTTGTTAGGAACAGATTGTATATGTAAATAGGCTTTTCAGGCACTTGAGAGCAAGCACCTCCCTCCTCGGGGCTGTACACTTGGAGAATACTAACCAGGGGGCATTGTGCAGCGCCGGTCCCGCCGGGGGCATTGTGCAGCACCCGTTCCTCCGGGGGCATTGTGCAACACCCGTTCCTCCGGGGGCATCGTGCAGCGCCGGTCCCTCTAGTTCTTTGCCAGCACTTTGAGGCGGCTCCTTCAGCAGCAGCACCTCTAAATCTGCCAGAAGCCATCAGGGACGACTGCTCCTAGAAACCCAGGAAGTGATGGCTTGGGTGGAGCCCGTGGTCTCGCAGGCANCCCGTTCCTCCGGGGGCATTGTGCAACACCCGTTCCTCCGGGGGCATCGTGCAGCGCCGGTCCCTCTAGTTCTTTGCCAGCACTTTGAGGCGGCTCCTTCAGCAGCAGCACCTCTAAATCTGCCAGAAGCCATCAGGGACGACTGCTCCTAGAAACCCAGGAAGTGATGGCTTGGGTGGAGCCCGTGGTCTCGCAGGCATCTCCCTTCTGTCCACGGGATGGCAGCATTGAGTCAGGGCTGCAGCCTGGCAGGGACTGGCTCTGGGAAGATAGAAAGACCAGGTTTCTTCCTGAGAAGGAATGGTTCCTGTCTTCTCCTCCTAGGCAAGCCTCTAAAACCACATAGAATGAGGTCTGCCCATCCCACCTTCGCTGCACCGGGAAAACAATGACAGCATTGTGGTGTATTCGGTGTCGATTTCCTTGAGAATCTGAGGATACATCTCAGATAGGCTTTCGAGGTCCAGACTTAGAAGGTGCAATTGGGCAAGCAGGCTGAATTCCCTAGCTCAGTTCATGCAGAAGCCATTGGGTGTAAAGGATTATTGGTGTTATTTAATGAGAGGTTGGGGGGTATTCTCAGGGAGAGAGTGCCTGCCAAGCATTGCAAAAGCAAGACATACCTTACAAACATTCAAGAGAATAGAAGAAACACTGTTAACTGTCTGTCTGCTTTGCCTTTACCCTAAGCCTAACCGTGAGCTAGCGTCAGAACTTCATGGAAGGACTCGTTAAAGTATGGATTGCTGGCTCCATCCCCAAAGCTCTTCACTCAGTAGACTTAGGCTAGGGTCAGCTTATTAGCATTTTAACAAGTTTTCTGATGGTGTTGATGCAGCTGGACCAGGGAATTGGTGCTTTAAACACATTTAATCCTCAGCAGCCCTTTGATATAAGCATTGTCCTTCTTTTGCAGATAAGAAACATAAATACTTGAGGCTAGGGATGTAGTCTAATGGAAGAACTTAGACAAATTCCCTTCAAATTCCTTGAGGCTGTAATACGTGCCTTGTTGGTCCGACTCCCGAAACCTCCCTCCATGTACTGCACCTGTACTATGGCGGTTCCTCTGAGAGCCGTGGCTTCCAAACACACGAACACGGGACTGATATCGGTTCTGACACTTGGAGACTTTAAGAGTTTAGCACTTCATCTTTGGAGTTGCTCAGGGTGAAAGCTACGAAGGTGCCGAGCTGACGCGGCAGACTTGCTTCAGTGTGCAGCAGGATGCAGCTGTTTGCACTGTCTACTGAAATGTCTTTGGAAATGCAGCGTTGACACTGTTCAGCGTTTCAACCTCCAAACCCTACCCGTGGATCCGGAAGACGGTGTGAAAAACGAGGCAGAGGGAAGAAACTACAGAATCTGTGAGCTTGCCCACGGAGGGGACAAAGTTGGTCTATGGAAATGAGCAATTGAGATCGGGTGTCCTTTCCTTTCCTTAGCGCGGACTTGACACAAAAATGACTCTTCCACAGAGCCCTGTGTCACCTGGGCTGGACTGAGCAGAGGCTCAGTGTTTTTTTGTTGTTGTTGTTTTGTTTTTTCGAGACAGGGTTTCTCTGTGTAGCCCTGGCTGTCCTGGAACTCACTCTGTAGACCAGGCTGGCCTTGAACTCAGAAATCCGCCTGCCTCTGCCTCCCGAGTGCTGGGATCAAAGGCGTGCGCCACCACGCCCGGCTTGAGGTTCAGTGTTTATCTCGAGGTGATGGATGCTTTCTTCCATCAATTCCCCAGCTCTAGATCCACAATCAAACCTGAGCTCTCAGAGGNGTGCTTGTGTGTGTGTACATATTCGTGTGTGTGTGTGTGTGTGTGTGTGTGTGTGTGTGTGAAAGCCAGAGACCACCTCAGATGCTGTTTCTAGGGGAGATGTGCACCTGCTTTTTTGAAGCGGGTTCTCACTGACTCCAGGCTGCCTGGACACGGAGCCAGGGATGCTCCTGCCTCCATCTCCCCGGTGCTGAGATTGCAGATGAGTAAACACCATAGCCAGCTCTACATGGTAGCTGAGCTTGAACTCTAGCCCTAGGGCCTGCATGGCATATGCTTTACCAAAGGAGCCAGCTCCCCAACCCTGTTCTGGAACTTTTAATCCTCCTGCCTTAGAACAGCTGGGGTTACAGGCCTGTACTACCAGGTCCAGGTAGCACATCTGAGAAGGATGCTATTGACACACAATCATGGCGTTACCAGTCACTTACTCTGTGCCAAGCATTTTACCAATATAAACCCATGTACAGTTCCCAGCAGCCCTTGGAGGTCAACGGTCTCCCTTCTTCCTCCTCTGCCTCATTGTTTTACAGGCTGGGCATCCTAAGGTCCAGCTAGCAAGCTATGGGTAGCAGAGCTGGGTTTCAGACCCAGGGTGTCTAGATCCAGAGCTTGTGGTCTCCGGGCCAAGCCCAGCATAGCCCCTCTCTGCAGTCATGCCTAAGAATCACCTTCGAGTCTTTGGAATTCGTTCATTGTTTCCCCTCATCCTGAGAGGTCCCACGGGTTTGGGAAGGACTTTCTAGAAGTGGGTTTTGAAAGATAAGGTATCACTTTTTAGGCAAATGTCGATAAAAGTGACCCAGAGGGAAGAGCAAACACACTCACAAACTGTAGCTCAGTGGCTCCCAGCCTTCCTGATGCTGCGACCCTTTAATACAGTTCCTCATGTTGTAGTGACACTCCCCCAGCCATAAAATTATTTTTATTTTATTTCATTTCATTCATAACTATAATTTTGCTACTGTTATGAATTGCAACTGCAAGTACGTTGAAAGGGCTCGTGACCCACGTGCTGAGAACCTCCGCCCTAGCTTAAAAGCGCAGGGAACAGGTTTAGGCAGTCCAGTACCTCTCTGGCCCCTGGACTGGGGAGATGGGGTGCGGGGCAGGGGGATCGGGTTTGAGGATAGGAAAATAGGAAGAAAACCCGCAGGAGCCCCCCACTAGTGGTTTGGGACCACCACCCTGTGTCAGGCTTAGACACCCGACAGGGTAGCCTCTGAAGAATTCAAGGTTAAATAGCCCGAACTTTGGGCAAGTCATTTTCTTTATTCCAAGACTGTAGACAAGCTGAAGGAAAATTAACATAAGCAGGAAAACAGGAAGATGACAATTTATAATTAATCTAGCCAGAAGCACTGTAGAGACAAGGGTTGACTGCTGGAGATTGGATGCATTGTGAAGTGGTTCTTCCGTCTCCCACTTACCTTACTTGGGGCTAATTGAGAAGAAAGGCATAAGTTCCAGCCATGGATGGAAAGACCCACTGGGAGGGAAACTAGGTCTTTGTGCTGCCCGGCAGCCTGGTCACCAGTGGGCCGAGGAATCCAGCTGTAGGAACTGAGCCGCTGCCTGGGGCGAGGACGCTCGCAGTTCCCTCTGGAGATGCCACCCCTTAGGCCGCCTTCTCTGCTGGTGGCGGGGGCCCTTCCCGCCAAGGTTTCCCCAGTGCCCCGCCTTCCCTTTTTAATGTTCTTTGAGGAACTCAGATCTCTGTGAAATTAGATGGGAGAGAAAACATTTGTCAGTCCTAACGACTTTTTGATTACTGGGAGGATTGTCAAGACGGAGCCCTGGAGGCTGGGAAGCCTCTTTAATCAGCTCCTGATGTGCTAGACTCCTGGGGCGCAGTGTGAGCCTTGCCAGTGGCCAGCTTGCTGCGCAGCCCCTGGGATGCCACAGGGACTTCCGGCTTCCCCTATCTATGCTGACAGTTAGTAGCGGCAGGTGTGGCAGGTATTAGAACTAGACACACCAGTAAAAGCAAAAGAGGCAGGTGTTGAGAAAGCAAGGTCGATTTGGATATAATATGAATACCAACACAAGTCAGGANTGAGCCTTGCCAGTGGCCAGCTTGCTGCGCAGCCCCTGGGATGCCACAGGGACTTCCGGCTTCCCCTATCTATGCTGACAGTTAGTAGCGGCAGGTGTGGCAGGTATTAGAACTAGACACACCAGTAAAAGCAAAAGAGGCAGGTGTTGAGAAAGCAAGGTCGATTTGGATATAATATGAATACCAACACAAGTCAGGAGACCCTGGGGATGTGACCTCAGCTGTTGCATTTAATCTTCGTGGCTATCCCTCTGACAAAAGAGCTAAGATTAGTTTTTGTTTTGCAGGAAGGGAGACTGAGTTTGGAGACCACACTTACCGGGAGGGTGCTCTTCCGCTGTGCCACTTCCTCCCGGGTCCCCTGTGACCAGTTTCCAGGACTTTGCAAAATACTCAAGGTCAAAGTTCTCAGGGATAAAACTCTACGCTTACCTCAAAATGCTTGGCTGTCATTTAGGGAGATGGGTTTTTTGTTTGTTTGTTTCTAAGGCCCAAATAGCATCAGGAGACCCCAGGAGTGATCTTTCGACTTCACCCTGGTTCCTTGCTTGTCCGGGCTTTACGTCCTTCAGATGTCCCATGTCCTCTGCTGCCCTGCTGCCCTAGACATAGGTCGTTTAAACACTAAATATAGCAGACATAGAAAAGAGTGCCAAATAACAGTCTATGGTTGAATGTGAAGTGCTCCCTAAACGCTCATAGATCGAAGGCTTCATTTCCAGCCCTGCAGCGTTCGGGCCCAGTGGATTATGGGAAGTCTGACCTGGTCAAAGAATTCCCCCATTGCTGGACTTGGTGGGATGGACTGGGAGGCACGGTGGATTGCAGGGATCCAGGAAGTGAGGTGCAGGCAGGCCTGTACTCAAGGTGTAGTTTCCTTTTGGCTTTATTTTGTTTGTTTTGGGTTTTTTTTTTGTTTTTTTTTTTTGTTTTTTTCGAGACAGAGTTTCTCTGTGTAGCCCTGGCTGTCCTGGAACTCACTCTGTAGACCAGGCTGGCCTCGAACTCAGAAATCCGCCTGCCTCTGCCTCCCTAGTGCTGGGATTAAAGGCATGCGCCACCACGCCCGGCTTGTTTTGGTTTTTTAAAGCCAGAGTTTCATTTATGTCAGACTGGTCTCAAAGTTGCTGTAGCCAAGGTTGGCATGGAACTCCTGATCTTCCTTTCTCAGCCTCCCAAGTGCTGAGATTATAGGTGTGAGCCAGCATACCTGGCCCGAAGGGAATTTTGTTCCCAGAACCCTTCCCCCTTTCTATCTCTTAGTCATTTTTTTCCTTGTTCAATTATGCTAGAGGTCTTTCCAAAGGATCAGCATCAGGCTTTTAAATATAATGCACAACATATAATATACATACTATATATACTGTGTATAAATATTATATACATGATATATATTATATACTACATGTTATATAGTATATATGTTATATAGCATATATCATTATAGTACATTATATGTTAAGTTTAATATTAATTATTAAATTTAAATTAATATTTAATTAAATAGTAATATAGATTGTTTACTTATAATATAAATATAAAACAAAATATTAACATTTACTATTTTAATAATATTGTATTATTTTTTAAAAAATTAATTACCTTTGCACTGTCTCTATTTGTTCATTTCACTTTTGCCCACGTTGGCCTTGAACTTGTTTTGCAGCCCAGGTTGTTTTCAAAATCACATGATCGCTGTGAGCCATGTGTTTAGCTCCATTCTTCTTATCTGGAGTTATTGTGTTCTTCCTTTAATTCCTTAAGTTGTACTAAGCTCATTTTGAAATACAGTGTCTCATTAGTGCTTTGTTTTTCATGTTTAAAATCTCCACTATGGTTTATTCTTTGATCCTGGAATCATTTATATTTCTTAATTCTGGAGGGAATTCTTTCAGTTGTAATTTTCATTTTTCTCAGCTTGAGTATCTGTCACATGATGGTCAGAATTTTTTTGTTTGCATGGCCCTGTGTCTTTAAAATGGACCGAACTTCCTTTAGGATCCATTTATTGGTTAGTCTCCATGGATGGCCCATGTAAGACAGCGTGTACTACAGACTTTGTAATTACTGAGCCATTTGAATGCTCTATCCTTTCACAGTTTTTGTGTTTGATCTCCTACACATTCAGAGACGTTAACATTTCATGCTACGGTTGTCGGGTTGTCTGGGCTTTGTAATAATTCTACACCTTTGTTCTGCAGGCTTGGCATTCATTATTAAATGCCTGTATACTTGGTGGCTGGGGATTTATTTAGATCAGAAAAGCATTTGCCTTGCAAGCATGCAGACCTCAGTTTGATACCCTAAAACCCTTGGAATCATGGGATGTTGTGGCCACTTGTAATATCAGCACTTGGATAGGCAGAAACAAATGATCCTTGGAGCCTGCTGGCTGGCCAGCCGAGCCTAGTTGGTGAGTCCCAGGCCTATGAGAGACCCTGTCTCAAAACCAAGGCGGTCAGCACAAGAGGAATAACAGCCACGTTTGTCCTTTGACCTCATTAGCTTGCACACGTGTGTGTTAGATCATAAAGCAGGCCCTAAAACAGTGGCGCTGCTGACAGTGTCCTATGTGGCAGTGTGGCCCACCCCAGGCGAGATTATCGGGGAAATAGAAATCTAAATTTGGTATCCCTCGGAAACCTCATAATGTGGGTTTGTTTGTCAGGAAACCCACTCCTTCCCTTCTTGACCCCTAATGGTCACCTGCCATGGGCAAAGTGCATCTATCTCCCTTAACTCAAACAGCCCACATCAGCTCAAAGAGCCCGTCCTGCTATCATCTGAAACCCAGCTTTCCCACAGAGCTGCTGCTCTCTCTACTCTTGTGAGATAGTCTGGTAGTTTGTTTTTCTACCCAAGGGGTGGTCTAATTTGAAGGTTTTGCTGTGCTTGCTTACAGTGTGTACATGCACACACTCACACAACTGCACAAACACTCACACATATATAGGCACACACACACAGTGCATTTAAAATTGCTATACTTTTGTTGTGAACCCAGTACTTTTTACATTAATATTAATATTTTTCCCACCTGCTATTTATGTAACTGTGCTCACTTTCTTTGGATTAACATATATTTGCATCTTTTAAAAGTACTTCATGGGGCTGGAGAGATGGCTTAGCAATTAAGAGAACTGGTTTGTCTTCCTGAGGACCTGGGTCTCCCAAAAACCCAAATGGTAGCTCACAACCAGCCATAACTTCAGTCACAAGTGATCTGATGCTCTCTTCTGCCCTCTAATGACCTAGGTATGCATGTCATGTATAGACATGCATGCAGGCAAAACACTCACACATATAAAATAAAACAAAAATTACAGTGCTTCTTCATTCTGTGTTTTATAAACATTCCCTTCCTTCCTCTCTCTCTCCTCTCCTTCTTCTCCCTTCCTTCCTGCCTTCCTTCCCTCCTTTCCTGTTGAGACAGGGTCTCAACAGTGTAACCATGGCTTCCCTAGAGTGTGAGAAGCTCCTAACAGCCTCTCCAGTGTCTATAACTTTGTAATTGTAGGCATGTGCGGCCACACCCACTTTTCCCCACTCATTCATTCTTTTTCTCTTCCCTGGTAATCTTCCTTCCTGCTCAGCCTCCCAAGTGTTGGGACTACAGGCAAGCTGTTCCACGTCTAGCTGTGCGGTCCAGACTCATCTTGAATTTCTCTGCTCAAGCAAGCCACCTTGGTTAACCCTGTTGCATAGCTGGGATACAGTACTGTTCCTGGCTTCCAGTATGCTTCCAGAATAGCTTGGGTTTGTTGTGAGGGACGTTATAGAGGATACAGGTGAATATATAGGTTCATATGTTTAAGTCCTGAGTTGTTCTGAGTGAGGGGGTTTCTATCTATAAGGCTAGAGTACAACACCCTCCCAGCACGTGGAGGCTTTCACCAGTCAGGAAGCTTGTCAAGGAAAGCTCCCCACAGAGGTTTCGTCTTGTAGGCATGATGAGTTCCTAACGCAGTCTCCAGAGTGGGAGTAGGCTGCTAATTAAGGCATGGCCTTTCCGAAGGTATCCAGGTGCTCAGCAAGACACACCTCGTTAGGAGTGAAGGACACTCTTACTGCCCTGGGAATTCTCTGGAATTTAGGGGCATTGATTTAGGAACCAGAGTCAAAGACAAAACAGCTGAAAACAGGCTGATACAGGGGAGAGGGCAGCATTTAGAATCTCTGCTAGGGACCAGGGTTTGCCCAGTCCCTACCAGTGCTACCCAGGGACCCGTGTATCCTGCACTCCTTTGGTCTTTGATGGTTTAAGCTTCATCCTCATGTTCCACACAGCACCACTTCCTTATGCCAGGTCTTACTGAGCCAAAGGGACTTTTCTGAAAGCTCCAGCTTAAGCTTTGGGTCTGGTATTGGTTCACTTATCTAGTTGATGAGGCACTCGGATGGTCTTAAGTTGGCCACGCCCATCATAGATCAGGGAGCACCATATAGTGGGAGAAGGGAGGAAGGTGACTTCACCAAAGAAATCTGTGAATGTTGCCATCCAGAGGGTCTGGAGAGGTGCTGTGGTGGCAACGTGTAAGTGTCCTCTGACTTTCTTAGCCATAAGCTCAGAACAGGTAAAGATGCGGATCGCTCTCTTCTTTGTTCTGATCATGGGTGGTGAGTATTTTCTTATTTGGATGGAAACCAAACAGGGTCCTCTGGTATCAAATTTGTGAGCCAAGTAAACATCACCTTAGTACCCTTAGGAAAAAAAAATCTCTAAGAAATCAATTGAGAGTCAATTTGCTGGGACTTTTAAGTTGAAGTTTAGGCGATGCTGTGGATCTAACTTCTCATTCCAAAAGGTGGGAGTAAGGAGGGTGTCTTAGAAGGGACCCTGGTATCACAGCTCGCAGGCACCTATAACAGACCTGACACTTCTGCAGACGAGTGACTGGGGTGTGGGCACCCACATTAGTGTTCTCTAATACAAGCTTGACCACTTTCAAGTGATACTCAGGGCTTGGAAGCTGGAGGCAGAACAGATTTGGAAGGTAGCTTTAATTCGGTTAAAAAGGTAGTTGTCTGTCGGCCGTGATAACATATAGTGGACATTTTTTTCTTTTTCATCTATGGGCTTCTAGGAGGCAGAACTGCATTTTAAGAGATGTGAATAAGTGTAACTTGTTTCTAGAAAAAAAAAATAGTGAAGTGTAAATTTCAAATCCAAGCTGCAAAAAGATGAAGCTAATTTCTGTTAATTTTCTCATGCTATTTGCAGCAGTAGTGGCTACAATGGGCGATAATACCCTTGACCGCCATTAGCCTAATCCACTGTGATGCTGAATATTAATTTGTATCATTTTAGTAATCTAATTTGGTGTCTCCTAAACTGGCAGGGGTTCTTGTAGCTTTGTGAGTATTAACTCTAAATTCCTTTAATGATCTAAACTCTGAAAGTGATCAACCCTTCTGGAATATAAAGTACATGGCAAATGAATCAAAGTAGACAAAATGCATACTGAAGCTCTCTGAGAACTCTCTCGAAGTTGGATATGTGTGTGGGGAAGCAGGGCCTCTTTTTTTTAACAATATCAACAGCCAATTACTGAATAAGGAGACAGGTAGGGAGGACTTGGTGAGGTTCTAGGTGGGGTCAGGGTTTACTGTACCAGCACAGAAAGCATCCTCAGAGTCAGGTTTGCACACACACACACACACACACACACACACCCTGTAATCCCAGAACTCTTAAGGTAGAGGCAGGTGAACCATGAACTAAGATCAGTGCCTGCTATGTGACCAAGCCTCACTCCCCTCAGTCACAGGATGACAAGACGCGGTTTCTGTCTTGGTTTTTCAGTGTCTCAATGATCCCAGGAAAGTTGTCCCTCCTGAACCTTCACTTCCTATGTGAAAGGCGATGTGATGTGAATTTTTATTGTCAATTTGATGGGATTCATAATTACCTAGGTCATAAACTTATGGGATGTCTGTTGAGTGGGGTGTCTTCAAGAGGTTTTACTGAGTGGTGGGGATGGGGAGAGCCATCCCAAATGTCCGTCATTCTGTGGGCTGAGCTTCTGGACTGCAGAGAAAGGGGAAAGTGAGCTGAGCACCAGCAAGCATTGCTTTCTGCTTCCTGACTGTGGGTACAGCGTGATCAGGTGCCTTGAGGTCCCATCTTTCCTACCTTAAACCGTGAGTCAAAACAAACTCTTCCATCACAGCAAACAACCAAGAAACTAATTTAGGCGGCAAGGGCTGTGAGCTGGGTGGATGGACAGCCTGTTCCTCTCACCAGCGCCTGACTTTCAGGGCCAGTGCCTTGTTGCTTATTTTGTTTATGAGTATGAATGTTTTTGTCTGTGTCTGTGTATGTGTGCCATGTGTACACCTGGTGCCCATGGACCAGCAAAGGGTGTCAGATCCCTTGGAACTGGTCGGTTATGAGCTGCCATGTGGATACTGGTAACTGAAATGGGGTCTTCTGCAAGATCAGCCAGTGCTCTCAGCAGCTAAGTCATCTCTCCAGCCCCTTCTCCCTTTGTTGCTGCGGATAGACCTATACATGAGCCTTTTCCTGGAAGTTGAAGCCATATGTGGTGGTTTTAATATGCTCAGCCGGTGGGAAATGGCACTATTAGGAGATGTGGTCTTATCAGAGGAGATCTGGACTTGTTAGAGGAAGTGTGTCACTGTGGAGGAGGGGCTTGGAGGTCATATATATATATATATATATATATATATATATATATATATATATGCTCAAGTATGGCCAGTGGAATCAGAGCCTTAGCCTGGCTGCCTTTGGAAGACAGTCTCCTGCTGGCTGCCTTCTGATCAAAATGTAGAACTCTCAGCTCTTCTACTACCATGTCTGCCACTATACTTCTAGCCGTGATGATAATGGACTGACCCTCTGAAACTGTAAGCCAGCCCCAATTAAATGTTATCCTTATAAGAGTTGCCTTGGTCGTGGTGTCTCTTCACAGCAATGAAACCCAAACTAAGACACCATGATTCTCCTCTCTTGCACTGTCCTAGTCCTGTTAACCTACAGGAATCATCTCACCCATGAGCCCCCATGCCCTGCAGTTAGTCAAATTGTCCATTTTGAAGAACTGGAGCCACCTTTGCATCCTAATGCTCGGCTTTCTAACCCTCAATTATATGTAATGTAATAATGGCTCCAGTTTTTTTTCCAAGAGACAGAATTTTATTATGATTGGATGTAATTTCAAAAAGACAAATGGGTTTAACACCCAATACACTTTTTCTGTTAAATTCAGTGACATATCTGCTAGCAAGGACAGTGTGTTATTTTTAATTTTAACTTTTTTTTTCCCTAATAAAAGGCGCCGTCTGGGTGACGTTGGAACATGCCTTTTGTCCCAGCACTTGGGAAACAGGGGCAGGTGGATCTCTATGAGTTCAAGGCCGGCTTGATCTACAGAGCAAGTTCTAGGACAGCCAGGGCTACACAGAGAAGCCCTGTCTCAAAAAGGGAAAAAGAAAAGAAAAAAGATAATCCTCCCCCATCACCTTTTTGGGGTAAGGCCAAAGAAAGCAAGGATGTCCAGACCGGCTGTGCCAGCAGAAGCCAGAGCAGTCAGAGAGAGAGAGCCGCTGAGCCAGGATAACCTAGTGGCATTGTCTGCTTATGCAAACAGCACTTGAATGCAAATTAGTGCAGGCTTGTGCACTGAGGATTGAAAAGAGAGGCATCAAACATGGTCAACCCCAACACTGTCTCCTTCCACCACCTTCTCTCCCAGCCTCTCTGCTAGATGAAAGCAAAGGTCCCGGAACTTGGGGCCAGGCTGGGCACAGGCAGGTGCCTTCACCAGCATCCATTCCCGCACAGCCAACCCAGCTAACCCTTAGGAGCACCCTCAGGACCCAAGCACCGCCCTAGACATCCTGTTGACTCTACAGGGCTAAGTGGACCAGTGAGAGTGTTTTCTAAAGCTCCTAAGAGAGTTGTACCATGTGGCAAAGCCATGTGACTCTGCTCAGACAGTTGGAGTCACTGCCTAAGGCATAGCAGAACAAAGGGGTGGGTTTACCTCTGGCTGGCTTAAAACTCACAGAGATCCACCTGCCTCTGCCTCCCAAATGCTAAGATTAAAGGCATGAGACAATATTGCCTAGCTAAAAATTTCCTCCTTTAAAAAAATTCCTGTTTAGCCGGGCGTGGTGGCGCACGCCTTTAATCCCAGCACTCGGGAGGCAGAGGCAGGCGGATTTCTGAGTTCGAGGCCAGCCTGGTCTACAAAGTGAGTTCCAGGACAGCCAGGGCAATACAGAGAAACTCTGTCTCGAAAAACAAAAAAACAAAAACAAAAACAAAAATTCCTGTTTAAGAAGCTGGAGAGATTGCTCATTGGTTAGAGTGCCTGCCAGGCAGGCTGACTACCAGACTTCCTGGAACATACGTAAATGCTGGACAGGCTTGGCATTCACCAACAACTCTAGTTCTCTTGGAAAGTGCCGTCAGGGGATCCCTCAAACAAGCTGGCTAGCCAGACTAATGGAAACAACAAGTTCTGGCTTTAGCTGGAGACTCTGCCTCAACGAATAGACCGAATAGACCGTTTGGAGAGAGACTGAGGAAGTCTGTAGACATCACTCTCAACCTCAGTGGCCACATGCACCCGTATGCACACATACCGCACATATACAAACACTTTTAAAAGATTCTGTTTAATACTGAACATGTAACTCCAGCACTCTGGAGGCTGAGGATCTTAAGTTTGGGTGATCTATCTTTAAAAAAAAAAAGAAGGAGGAAAGGGAAGAGATGAAAGACTTGCTTGATTTTTTGCGGGTTGTGTGTGTCGTTTTCTTTCCTCATGTTTATTTAATGCTGTCATATCTTACCAGCACATGCTGACATGTGCATACATGTTCTTCAGCATCCACTCAGGAGTGAGAGAGGCCACAGACTGAGCCCTTTGATGTCACACTCCCGTCCTTTTCACAGAGAAGAAATGTAGTCTCCCCCAGATCTTTCAACCTCCTAACCACCCCCCTACAATGCACATACTCTGATGCCCTAAGCTGGTTAATTTATTGACTTCACCCTGGGAGGGAGGATGTCAGATAATATACCCATTCTCCCAGTGGGAAAATGAGGCCACAGGAAATTGGGCAGCAAGTGGCTCACCGAGGTGAGGGGTTAAACAGAATGGGTAACGTTAGCACCTGGGGGTGCACGGGTGCAAAGCTGAGTGATGGGTGGGGGTGGGCCCCCGGTATTCCTGTTAACCAGGAAATGTTATTGATTAGAAACATAAGTATTGGTTGTTTAGTAATCACAGAGTCAGAAAATACATTTGTTTCTAAGGGAATTTTTAGGAGAGACCTCTTATGATTGAGCAGCAATAGAAATAGAGATAGATGAGTTTTTGAAAAATAAAAATTTGGTCTAAGGCCTGGAAAACAAAAACTTTCCAAATATTAAGTCCTCTACATGAAAGGGCTTCAGTCACATGATAGTGATAAGTTTCTATCTAGAGCTCTGGAAAATTCATAGAAAGGAAAATAAGGGTTCAGGGTTTCAGGGCAGGACCTCCATTTCCTGTGTATCTCCTGTGCTCAGACCTATCAAGTGACAATCCTCTGTATGTGCCTACAGCGTGAAGTTCCTGGATGTGGTTGTCTTTCTGGTACCCAGATGCACACAGCGTCTTCCTGTTAACACCATGGCTGCCTATGATCACAGATGGAATTTCAAAGGGACACTTGACCCTTGTGACTGCAGGATCTGGACTCTGACTTGGTCCCGGCTGGCTTCAAGACAGACTTAACCGCTTTGAAGGAGTACATCCTCAGCTGGTGAGCTGGGCCCTGGGAACTCGAAAAACCCTCTGGAGATTTTGATCCTATCATTTGGGCGGGGGAGCTGGGGCTTAGGCAGAGGGTCTGGGTGCATCACTGTAGAAAGGTATGGCCCAGAGAGCTCCAGGGGGCTTTTTAGGGGCCTTCTTCCATCAGCGGCTCAAAACAGAAGTGTCCACCCGGGCCAGGAGGAGGGGCTACCCATTGAACTTCCGGTGTTGTCGGGAGCTACACCTGCTATAGGTCTGAGCCCCGCCCCCTGTAAGAGAGCCTGCCTTTTCTCAGTAAGGGACACAGAGAACATCCCCAGCCAAATCATGCTGCCACGAAGGAAGGAGGCCCTCCTGACCCAGATGTGTGAAAAGGTAGGTACCCAACTGAATTAAGATCTTAGCGTTGTCTTGTAGAGACAACAGATGTCGATTCTAACGGACGGCCCAAAGTCACTTCATCCTCTCTTATTTGTGCTTCCTTCACAGAAAACAAAGTCACAGAAACAGAAAAATATTTCTCAAAATGGAAATTAGTTGCTTATTTGGTGACTTGCGAAAGTTTATCACAACTCCATTCAAAACTTTCAGGCACTTTGCTTTTTTTTTTTTTTTAATCTTTTAATATCCTTTACCTTTTTAATAAAAAGTAAAAAACAAACAAAAAATACATCCATGTCCTAAATAGAACCTTTCTATGTAAAGATCTCACTAAACAAATAAACATAGGACCAAACAAAATAAGAAGCTGTGAATAGCAATATGATATATTATGAAGCATTTATATATATATATGTATATATTATATATGAATGTGCAGGTATATGTGTATGCACCTGTGTATGTATAAATATGTAAATATTTGCCTACATACACATCACACACACATACATATTTATACTGACCTCTTTAGATTGAAGTCCAAGGCACTTTTTACAATGAACAGGTTAAAGCCATTAATTTAGAACATAACTGTTTCTGAGCACATATCAATTTAGGGTGCCAATATCAGAATTCACATCTCTCCTTGCCCTGCTTGCTGTGACAAATAGGAGAAGCCTCAGGAGATTAGGAATGTGTCTGAATGTCAAAGGAGAGTCCTCACTGAGGGATTCAGACTTCCTCATGGAGGGACAGGGAACCAGGAATGTCCCATTTCTGCAATATGCTGAGGAGAGACTTGAGAGCCTTCTATGCAGGGCTCACCCATGGCTCCACCTTATACTCAGAAGGCCCATGATCATAGTCTAAAAGGGGGCTTTGAGGTGGCTCAAAGCTGTCACTTGAGTGGTTTTTCACATCAGACTAGAGAAAGGCCACCTCCAATTGTCATTACAGTTCATGTATGTCATTTAAACTGTGCATTATCAAATGGAATTTTAAGATAACACCCATCTTTATCCTCACAATCACATATACCCATCTTTATCCTTACAATCATATAAGAGCTGTCTATCATCAAACAATTTAGTAACTGAGATTTGAGAAAGAAATAGCTGAATTATTGGTTACCATTGCAGTACGGTGAAGGAGGCCAGCACTTCTCAGTGTTGGTTGCATATAGCTCACCAGGAGCTCTGGTTAAACTACTAATTGTGATTGAGTGGGCCTGGCACAGAACCTATTTCTGACAGGTTTGTGGGGGATGTAAATGCTGCTGGTCTTTGGCTCTCACCTGGAGTACCAAGGATTAGCATGCGACTACACACATGAATTATTGTCCAGAGCTTGTTTCCACCAAAACTAGAATTTTGGTTAGTTGCCTTGATTATGGATGAGTTACATCTTTGATGGGAAAGGCCAGAATATATGTGTTCTCTATACATGTAAACATCTTAGCCAGTCTATAGATCACTAGAAGTAAAAGCCAAAATAGCTCCATTTTGAGCAGGAGATGTATAAAGAAACAAATCAATATCTCTCAGTCAATTACCAAATTGAGAGTTAGCTCATTTCCATTACCCAGCGAGTAAGTAATGTGTTAAAAACAGGTGCCCTGGAGTTCTGATGGCTTTAATGGTGCTCAGTCTAGCACATAACTGAAGAGTAATGCAGATGCCGAGAGAAACAAACGTGACTTGCTTACACAGACAGCCCTGACTACTCCAGCCAATTGAAACTGGATGTTTAGAAACTTGTCTGTCATTAGGCATGATGAACAGGTACTACAGCTGAAGTTCAGGGAACCTTAGAGACTCCTAGTCCCTTTCCCAGGGCAGCACCTACGATTTTGCATGGTCTGTGGATCTGTGTGCATTTCCAGAGTTTGTGAAGGGAGGAGGCAGGCAGGTAACTCTCCTCTAATACTCCTTGGTCTGCACCTGTCCTGTGTTGTGCAGAAGTGATGCCAGCAAGTAAGGTCCTCATCGGGAGATGTGCAGATTTAGGGAAGACATCCTTCATCTATTTTAATATAGAATAGGACCCTGGCAATTCAAAGGAAGGAACTCTGTAATTCTACACGTATATCTCAGGTACTGTATTGAGAAGGAGTGAGTGGGTTTCGTGGGCTGCTTATTTTTGCCGTAAGAGGAAATGTGATATTCAGAACCGTCTCCTCCTAGCTACACTGAATAGCATCTGAGGAAGCTGGCTCTTTACTGAGTCTTGCTGTGCACATCCTGCCTCCTCCTCCAGCACCAAGGACAAACTGCAGAAACCTTGATCTTCCCCTTCCTGAACCACACCCTCCTCTGAGAGATTGTCAACTCAGAGAGGCACACCTGCACCTCAGTTCTCACTGGGCCCTGCCTGGAGAGAATTCTAATCTTGGTCGTTCTCATATATAGAGAAACTCAATGCTTAGAATTTTTAGTATTTTGAGGCAGAGTAAACAAGACTTTTTTTTAATGCCCATTTCTGATGTTGCTAGAGGAAATCTGGTTGGCTGTGCCTGGGGCAAAAAACCTTACAGACTGGGCCCTTTGCATTTAGATAGAAAGAGTCTACGCTTTTACTAAACTGTTGACGGCTATCTACTTAAGGAGTGATGGCTTTACAAATCGCTTCTGAAATGGCTTGGAAGAATTTAGGGTGGAATTATTTTTCTATGCTTACCTCATGGCTATTTTTGTCTCTACTGCTCAGTCTTGGAGAATGAGAATATGGCCGTCCGGCCTGCTGTGGAACCAGGACCCTGGGTTTGGGGGTCAGGCAACCGCTAACAGTGATGTGTACCCAGAAACAGTCATTAGGAAAGAAAGCAGGCTGTCTGTCACGCAGCCTGCTAAAGACTAGCTCAATACAAAATGTTAATCGAAAGTTACAATATATTTTATAATATAGCAATATATTTCATATTTAAAATAAACTGTTATGCTTTCTCCTATCATTAAAAAATAGCAAGCAGTACAGAGGCAAGATGCAAATTCATACTGAAGCCCATCTGGTTTGGAATATAAACACCTCCATTTCTGAGTTTGCTATGAAAATGGTTCCCCCATCAACATCCTATCACTCAAGTTTGTTGTTCTCTTGGGGCCAGCACAGAATGGAGAGTCTGGGACTAACTTGATCGCTCTGTTGCGCCATTAAACACCATATATGATGAAGGTGGGTCAGCTCTGGTTGGGATCCGAGAAGTGACACAGCTGGAGAATGTCACTTAGGCCCGTCCTCCCTCTGGGAAGCTGGATGTCGGCTGTTCCAATCAGATTCTTTTTTTTTTTTTTAAATTTGTCCTATTTATTTATTATTTAGTATTATTATTTTTTTTTTTTTGCCAGAAATGTCAGCATGTCTTTGGGATCTTAACTAGAGGTTGGTATTGAATTTTGTGCTTTTCCTCTACCAGCTTGATTGGTCACAAGGTCTCTTGTCAGTCCAGGCCCGAGGTTGCTCGAAGCTTCCAGAATACATGTCTCAGTGTGTAAACAGCTGTGCAGGGCTTGTGGCACCTGGTTCGGAGGTCGTCTGTTGAAGATTTGACAATGTTGTTCCGAGAAAACTCCAGTTCGTGTGTGGGCGTTTCCAGTAATGGCGTAAGACAAAAAGATCACAGTTACACCCCCCCCCCCCCGCCCCTCTGTGGCTGCCTATAGACCACTGCATAGAACATGATGTGTTCATAAGCTGTGGCCTAGTTCAACACAAGTCTACATATTCCTTGTCTGGCAGGAGCTTACTACTCATGCAGTCTGACACAAGCTTCCTGTTACCACAGGCAGACACTATCACCACCCCTCCATTGCCCCCCGTCTTAGGGCTAGCTTTAATCCCATTCCCCAAATGTTTGCTTTGGCAGAGGTGGAGAAGGAAAAGATACTGCCCAAGGCATGAACAAGCCAGCTGGCTACAGGGGAGAGAATGAACTGTTCGTGTCTGCCAGGAAGCCTCCAGATAGCCATCTAAGGGGCTGAAACCAAAGACCAAGAAGTCGACAGGGACAGCAGAATGACCACTAGTGGATCCATAATCTGCTTCTAGTAGCTTTGGGGGAAGTAGAGTGACTGGATGAGGTGGGAACCTATTTGAGCATTTAAAAGCAGAAGTTTAGAAAGTCGTAACCTGCTGGTAGTGTCACAGTGCCTCAGCCGGGTTTCTCTAGCAGTAGCCAGGGTGTCTTGTCTGTTTTCAGATGGAACACTGACTCTCGATTTGGAATACATTGTTGGTCATCCTCTGGAGGAGGGGGGGGTGGCTTCCTGAACTCTGCACAAACTGTCTTTCTCCCTGCAAATCACTACCTATCCAATGTGCAGTAATTACTTTTTGGTAACTATCACTACATTCAAATGTAACATCTAAGTGTGGGTTAGCTAGTCAGTCAGGGCTGCTGCGAGGGTGATAGGGATCTCATTTTGTCTTCTACTGAACACTTTGAACTTAATATTAATTCATCTTTACTTTTAAATACACACAAACTGAGACCTGCTGTCAGGATATGTAGCTCCAGTCTCAGGCTTTTACCTATTCTTATTTTGTATCACTAGTTTTCTTCTTTCCATGACTTCTTTGTAAGGGGAAACTCTCCAGATACACTGGCATCATTATTTGTCAGTGCAGTGCTATTTGAGGGCTAGATTTCACATACAGTTTCTACGTCTTCTAATTTACAAGGTTGTTGTTTCAGCACAGGACCCTGTTGGGGGTCACAGTCACTGGTGATGCATGGCTATAGACCTTCTCATTCATTTGGGTCATATCTCGAGACATGATGTCATGGAGTTATACATTATGGAGGTGGTAAGAATGGCTCACAGACACTTCATAATGATTTATTGATGATGATCACACATGCGACCTTTGAGCCAAAGGTGCAGATTCTTATTTGGATGTCAATCTAAGGAGCAATGAGCTTCTAGTCGGGTGTAAATTACCCACTGATGCTATGTCCTGAAATCCCACTGAGCTCAGTGGTCTTGGAGTATCACAGTACATCCCTGACTTCACAGTACATGAAGCAGTTATATGGCTTAAGCAATGACAGGGTGGCTCTATATTTTTAATTCAAGTGTCCAGATATTTGGGGAAATATTGGAGTGCTTCTGTCTGCTACTGCATTCCTGGAAAGATGCTAGGAAGGCCTCTGCCATCAGTCTGCCTTCTAGGAGTGAGTGGAATTGGACCAGTGCAGGGCTAGGGCAAAATTACAGTAATTCATAGTTTTAAATTGCAGCCCACTCTTGAGACTCAGACCTTTTCCACTACCACATAGCCTTAGAATCCACCAGCCTCCTTCCCTACTCATCTAGGATGCTTAGGTGATGTGGGATCATCTAAAAGATGCAGGGATACGTCTGGGTGAGCTAACCAGGATCCTCATTACCTAGGTCATCAAAGGTTGATTACATTTAAGAGAATTATGACTTCCCTCATGAAGCTGCACTATCAGGACAGAGAAGCAGCAGCTCATTTGCCATCATAGAGCCATCCTTCTGATCCTGTCACATTTCTCGAGGTATATTCTTTTGCTAGAGATAAGACCACACAGACCTATTGAAATACCAATGGGCCAGGCCACCCTACAAATGCCCACGTCTCTCTCTAATGCTAGTGGGGCCCTCCTGAAACAGCTCTAGCCATCCTCTTCACTAGTGTCGCTAGCTTGGCCTTCAGGGTTTACTTAGCAAGAATATCAACAAAAAGACAGATTGTAGACTGTATCTAGACCAAGATGGATATACGGCAGGAGAAGCGGCGGGATCTTGCATGTCATTTGTGTGAAAATGGGAACTAAATCCTAGATGTGCCATGCTTATGGCCACACAGCACAGGATCACAGCAAGATGCAACAGAGAGCAGGGAAAACAGGTGAGGGCCGTAGGGCACGTGACCAGGAAGTGGGCCCATCAGCAGCCTTCCTTTTTGAAATGCAACCAATGCTACAAAGAAGGTACAATGGCGATTTCATCTGTGTGCATACCTGCCCGTAGGTATGGTTAAACTGAAAACAGGAATACCATTCTCGGGATAAAAATAATCTTTCTGATAATTAATAATTAAAAGAACAAGTAAAAAGAATTAAATGCTAACGACAAATGTGGCCTCTCTGGTGTGCAAAACAGCTAATGAAAATGCTCAAGGGGGCGATCAAGATAGACCATTAAGAAGATAGACCATTAAGAAGATAGGCCATTAAGACAACAGCAGCAGACTGGGGTGTGGCTGAGTGGAACAGCACTTGTTCAATATGCGTGAAGCTGCAAGTCTGGTCTCTAGCACCGCGGACACAAGACACAAGACAGCAGCATCAAGACAGAAAGACAAACAAGAGGCTTAGCAACAAACAAACAAACAAACAAACAAAAAACCCAAGGCATGTCTTCCATGCCACAGTTGCCCGCCTCACTGTCCAGAGATTCCCTGTCCTGAGTGGGCCAGCCCCAGCCTTGCACAAGAAAAATGCACGTAGTAAGGCGATGCCTCCAGGGACCTGTGATAGCCTGACTCTCAAGACAGCAACTATACACAGATAACATCCGTTTGTCCTACCAAAACATGGATGAAATATTCCACGTATAATTTCTTATAAGCAGAAATTGAAGACCTCTGGATGGGAGAAGTGATAAAATTCAATAGCTTTCCCACCACAGCTATGTGTACGGTCAGATCACAGAACAGTGGGGACAAAAGCAAGTGCCCATCCCTACCCCGGATCTGCTTGTTTCTGGAGTCTCTTGGATTCAGTGGAGTAGGTTTTGCCCCAAGATAAACATGGTACAATAGGAGCAGGCTTCCAACAAATGTGTCCTCTCACTTTGCACACATGTCCCTAGGGCTTCTTGTGTTCTCACAGTGTTTCATTTTGAGATGATGTCAGGTAAGGTAGAAGGGACCACAGGAGCCACTCTCTACCTTTCTCCTCCCAACCTAGCAGTGTTAGGCACCGATCCTTCCACACCCCTACATCTCCGGCTGGGACCTGCTGCTGGCTGAAGGTGCTTCGGCAAAGCCCCAGACAAGAGTTGCGTTCACTATGGTAGCACTGGGCATGCTTGTCTCCTCCTCTCCCACACACACAGACACCTGGGAACATGGGATCCATCAGCACACAGCTTATTTGGCTGGATGAAACCACTTCAAAAGCTGTTGTTTTTAAAAGGATGCTTATCTCTCCAGTGTGGGGTTGGCATACATTTAAATCAGGCCACATGCATGCCCAGGACATTGTGAAGGAGAGACCTGCATCTTCCGTGAAGCTCAAAATGTGGCCAATACATGCTAAAGTCCTCAACTAAACACACCCCACACATCATCTCAATGCAGAATTCCTGTGTGCAAGGTGAGGTACCAGGTCCCTTTCATTTGGGCTCAACTCAAACAGAAAAGGACCTGTATTGAACATCTGTGTGTGTGTATGATGGATAGTATTATTGGATGGAAAATCTGGCTTTTTATTTGTCTATGTCACTACCCTCCCCAAGTCTAATTTGGGTATGTCTGTTTTGGAAAGTTCTGGGCGGCTCTCTTTTATTTTTTACCACCCAGAGGCTTCCTTAGACAAAAGGACAGGACAGGTGAGCCGAGGTCCCAAGGCAGCCAGGAACCCACTCCCCAAACCTAATACCACCCTTGCTCAGCACACCCCACTTTGGCTGGCTTCCCTCTCAGCTGCTTCAGAGTGGCTGCCCCTCCCCACCTCCCTGTGAAAACCTGAGATTGAGCAGGGATTTCTGTTCTCCGCCAACTCTGCAGCAAGGGCCCTGACAGAGGCGTTGCTTCCCGTCACCTCTTCTTCCAGCTCCCAAGTAGAGGCACCTAAACAGAGATTAGATTTCTGGTTTCAAGGCATATCGAACAAAGCACGCTGAAAGAACATGAGTCAGCTCATCCGTTCCATCTCTCTTCTTTCCGTCCCCTGGTCTGAAACTTCCTTGACAGCAAAGCGACCAGGAGAGAGTTGATTTGCATCTTAAGACCTATGGGTAATGCTTCTGGAGTGGGGAGTTTTATTTAGCAACTGCTTGAACTTGTGTATGGGGTTGGGAAAGAGGTGGAGCTGATCCCGATAGGGCTGTCAGAGGGAGGGGCGTGGCTAGTTCCCACGGCCACACTGATGCCCCGGGCCTCCACGAAGGCAGTGAGCAGCTGCTGCTGCTGCTGGCGCAGGGTATCTGCGATGAGCAGGGGCAGGGAATTGAAGCTGGCTGTGAGGTGCTCCAGCTTGGACTCCAGGCTGCCAATCTGCTTTTCTAGATCTTCACTCCGGTCGTTGAGCTCCGTGATTAAGTCATACATGACGTTCTGCATCTGGGAGAGACAGGGGAGGGGGCAGGAAGAAGACCATCACCACAGAGGAATCTGTCATGGGAAGATGAAACTCCCTCCACCCTGCAGCTGGAGCCACCTGTGCCCAGCTTCCTCCCATGTCACCAAAGGAGAATTCCAGGACTTTCCAGGTGATAGACAGGCTGGGGTGGGTCCTTTTTTTTTTTCTAAAAGGAATGGATATTGAGGATCAATTTTATAATTTGTTTTGTTTTGCTCTTTTGATACAGGATTTCACTATGTACTCGTGGGTGGCCTGGAACTCAATATTGTAGACCCAGCTGGCCTTGAACTCATTGAGATCTACCTGTTTCTGCTTTCTGAGTGCTGGGACTAAGGATATGCATCACCATGCCCAACTTAGTTATCAATTTTAAATAGCAAATATGCATGGAAGGAAAGAAACACTTCCCCTTTCATAAATTGCATATGGCTCTGAATGGTTCTCGATTCACACAGAGTGCTACCGTCTAATGATTCAAGAGGAGACACTGAGGTGAGGATGGCCAAGGCTGTAGACTCCTAATTAACAAGTCAGGGTTCAAGTGCAAGTTCAGCTCACTAGCAGGCCGCTTAACCTCTCCTACCCTGGCCTCCTTATAAAATCGGACTTAATAACTACATATTGTTATGAGATTGCATCCCCAACCCCTTTCTATGCAGCAGTCAGAATATAAAATGCGATTAATGATCCTGGACCACAAGGGGCTGCCCTGCTGAGGAGCCATCCGTCTGCTCCTTGGCTCAAGAGGAGGAAGAGAAGCCCTGGAGCAGGCTGCTTCTTTTTAAGGTCGTCCGACCTGGCTGAGGTCTTGGTGGGGCAGACACTTGACTCCTCAGAGCAGGCGCACCTCCCACGCTGCCTGGTAAAGGCTGCATTGAGGGTGCTCCTGATGGCCTCCTGTCCCCTACACTGTCACACACTGTTCTTGGGTCCCACTTGTTATCAGAACTCCCTGCACAGACACCCTGTGATCTCTATGCTGATTGCAGAAGCCTAGACTATACACAGCAGACAATCAGCAAGCACCGGGAATGCTGGCTCTCAAGTCTCACACCCAGAGAGAGGAAAAGGGGTTCTGATGCGTGTGCCCATGTGTGTGTGTGTGTGTGTGTATGAAATTATCCTAATCTCATCTGACCTGGCATTTCTCTAGAACAGCAGTTCTCAACCTATGGGTCAACACCCCTTTGGGGATAGCATATCAGATATCCTGCATGGCAATTCATACATGACAGTAGCAAAATTACAGTTATGAGGTTGAGATGAGATAATTTTGTGGTTAGGGGTTCCCTCAAATGAGCAACTGTATTCAGGGCTCACAGCATTAGGAAGGCTGAGACCCTCTGCTCTTGGAGGATGTGGAAGCCACAGTGACCAGGGGAGAGGGCAACAGGATGAGAGAAGACAGAGGACAAGGGGGGAGGGGAACAGAACAGAGGCAGCAGCAGAGGAGCCTTGGTGGAACTGCAGGAGAGCCCCCTGCAGTTGGAATTTTGGAGGAACAAGGTCTGAAGTTAGCTCTGCCCTCCCAGGGAAAGGGTAACCTGGATGGGGGTGGGAGTGGCCAAGTGCCTCCTCACAGGGCATGGTCCCTCCTGAATGGACAAACCACGGATCCCATGCTGGGCCAGAAGGGCACCTGATGAACTCCAGTTTGGAGCCAGGTGATGGTCATCTTGTTCCTTTAGGTTCTGGTCCCTTCCTTATCTGTGTTCCTCATCAGAACTGCCGTTTTTTTGAAACCTTTATAGCTCACAAAGCAGGTTTACAGTTCTTATCTGACCACCCAAGCTTCAGATGATGGGAATTGGTTTTTTTATTTCCCAGTTGAAGAAACTGAAGGAATTGGGTGAGGGGATCCCAGCCCTCTTAGCTCTGACAGCATACAACGACATGAGGCCTGTTTAATACAGAAAATGCAATGGAAGGGCACACTCTTAATCTAGCCAAGAGCTGAGGGGAGGGGAGCCGGGAGGCAAAGCAGGAAGGGAAAAGGAGAGAGTGTAGCATCACCATGTGGGCTTTCCCTTGGCAGTGCTGCTAACAGGATGCTGAGGGAGCTGGGGACCTACACGAAGCACACATGACTGCCGCTGGAATCTGGGTCTCATGGGAGGAAAACACAGAAACTAAATGGATGGATATCAGGGCCTGCCTACTCCTCCGGTTTCTCTCGCAGTCTTTACAATGGCTCTGTGCACGTTTTCTTCCCACAGACTTCACTCCTCCGTGATATATGGCTTTATTTCCCAGTCCAGTGCAGGAGTCTCTCTCTCTTTCTCTCTCTCTCTCTGTGTATGTGTGTGTGTATGTGTGTGTGTCTGTGTGTGTGTTGCATGCATGTGAATGTCTGGGTGCCAGTTCATGGGTACAAGCATGTGAAAGCCCAGAGGATATGGAGTCTCTTTCTCTATTATTCTCTGCTGCCTTATTCCTTTGAAACAGGGCCTCTCACTGAACTAGGAATTGCTGTCTTGGCCAAGCTCACTGGCCATCAAACTTCATTTTTTTTTTCTGCCCACCAATGCTGAAGGCACATGCAGCTCTGAGTGTTGGGCATTCAAATTCAGATCCTCTTTCTCTCCCAGCAAGTGTTCCAAAGTCTACCAGGCCGTCTCTTTCACTCCATCAGTGAGAGACCGTGAGTAGCCCTGCAGGAAGATGAACTCAAAACCTAGATTAACCTGATCTTGCTGGAGGGATCATCAGCCACAGTGGGCCCTGTTGGTGAGAGGTGAGATGGGAAACATTGCCTGGGGCATCTCATCAGGCCACTTCGAGGCTCACAGAGTCCGTCCTAGCTGTTTCCTCCTTCCTAGTCATAGCTGAGCTGTCTAAAGGCAGACACGTCACTCAAACTGGCCAATCAAATCGCCTCTATTGAGAATTTAGAATGAAGGACAAATGAAAGTCAACTATGCCCCCAGGTGACCTGGGGTGAGGTAGGAGTCGGGGTGGAGGTTGGTGTGGGGGAAGAGCACCTGAACAGGAGTGGGGAGGTGGTGCGGAGGTGTCTCCTGACACCCCCTTATCTCCTGGGAATAAGTGGTTCTAACATATGGGGAGTACTTCCAGTAGGTTTTGATACTTGAACTCTGTGTATTAACCAACATGCCCAAGACTCCAGGGGTCCATTCATCCACTCCCACACTGGGTTCTGGGAAACCCCATACCCCACCTGAATGCCCCTTCCAATGGCACGTGTGTCTGTGGGCGTCTCCCCAGCTGTGGCTGAGGTCCCCGCTGCCATAGGAAGTTCTTTCTTTGCCTTCTTGATCCCTCTATTGAATGAGGAGCCTGCACATGGCCCAGCAACCAGTAATTTCTGCTTGCAGGCTCTTTTCAAAGGGGACCTAATTGGCCTGAGGGAGTTTCCTTTGCTCTCCCAGGGAATAAGGTTCCGTTACAATTGACATCTCCTGGAATGTTCTGCCAGCCCAGCCCTGGGCTATGCATTTGCTGTATAATTTCTATTAGAAGGTAGTAGGGGGCAGGGAGCCCTCCTGGTCAGACTGCCCACGCTTAGTTCTGCCCACAGTGCTGATTTTCAAGAAGAGAGTCTGTTTATGATGTTGATGGCAGTAAAGGCAAGAAACACTGAATGACGATGTCATATTGGGCCTTAAGGCCTTAGGTTCTCAGGCACTCCATGTTCACAGTCAGCTGTCTGCCTATTATGACACACACACACACACACACACACACACACACACACACACACACACCACTACTACCATCTATTTGAGGTCAGGAAATCCTAGGCTGTAAGGATTAGAAGACACAGGAAAATGAACAAATTGCAAGAACTGTGACAAGTATAACCCAAGTCATCTGTGTGGCATTTGCCCCATTTGGTCCTCACTAAGGTACTTCCTTGTGTGACTTCTGCTCATCCTTAAAAGCCCCTCGATAAACAGCTAATAACACACTAACAGGAACTGGTTAGCTAATTAGTTGTAAACAAAGGCAAGTCCGAGCTATTCAACTTGAGAAACAAATGCCACGGGTTAAAGGACAGGACACACTGGTAGATTACAAATGTTAAAAAAAAACAAAAACAAACTGCAAACCTAGACATTTAACCAGAGGGTCAACTTTGTCTTCCTGGTCCTGCACCGTGCTCCATGAATGTGGGCCAGGTCTGCCCTGGATGCCACTCACCTTGGAAAGGTCCACCAGGGTGTTGGCTTGGTCACTCAGCTTCCTTTGTTCCATCTTGACACCCCGAAGTCTGTGGGAAAGAGTTGGGATAGGCAGTTCAAGTTCACGCTAAAGCGTCACCCCTTCAAACCTGAGCTTGGCGTTTAGCGTTGGGGCCATGAACACAGGGGTAGCTGGCAGGATTAGACTTGTCAGGACCCCAAGAAAGCAAAAGGTTGTCTCCATGTATGCTTCCCTTGTCACTTTCAGTGCCTGGCTTGTCTCAAGTCACTCCCCTGCTCCCCTGCCTCTGTTTGGGATGTTCTCTCTCCTCCCATGTCTGCTTTCTGACAGTCCAGGTCCTCAAACCTTTGAGTCAAAACAACAGTCTTTCTTTCTTTCTTTCTTTCTTTCTTTCTTTCTTTCTTTCTTTCTTTCTTTCTTTCTTTCTTTTCCTTCCTTCCTTTCTCTCTCTCTCCCTCTTCCTTCCTTCTTTCTTTTCTCTCTCTTTCTTTCTTTCTTTCTTTCTTTCTTTCTTTCTTTCTTTCTCTTTCTTCCTTACTTCCTTCCTCTCTCTCTCTCTCTCTCTCTCTCTCTCTCTTTCTTTCTTTCTTTCTTTCTTTCTTTCTTTCTTTCTCTCTCTCTCTCTCTCTCTCTTTCTTTCTTTCTTTCTTTCTTTCTTTCTTTCTTTCTTTCTTTCTTTCTCTGCCCTATTTATTTATTTGCTTATGTATTTATTTGGGGGTGGGCAGGGTCTCACCTGACCTCAACCTGAATTTGTAGCCCAGAATGGCTTTCAACTCACAGGGATGCTCTTGCTTCAGCCTCTTGAGTTTGAGGCTTACAATTGTGAACCTCGATACCCAGCTCTGTACTATACTTTAAAAATCATATTCCTCTATCACTAAAGGAACTAGTGGTAATATGTATATGTGTACATGCACATGTGTGAAGGCATGTGGGTCTGTATGCATGTGTTTGTTTCTATGAATATGTATGTGTGTCTATGTATGTGTCTATGTGTGTGACTGTATCTTTAAATATGTATTTCTGTGTGTGTCTCTGTTTGTCTGTGCATCTGTGTGTGTGCCTGTGAATGTGTCTGTGTGTGCATGTGCCTGTGCATGAGTCTGTGTCTCTCTGTGTGACCACATGTGTTCATGCATGTGTATGTGTGTGTCTCTGTGTATGTGTCCATGTATGTCTGTGCATGTGTCTGTGTCTCTGTGTGTGTGTGTGTCATTGTGTGTGTGTGCATATGTATGTGTGTCTTTCTGTGTGTGTATCCATGTATGTCTCTGCCTCTGTATATGTATGGTGTACATATGTGTGTATGCATCTCTTTGTGTGTGTGTCCATGTGTGTCTGTACATATGTGTGTATATATGCATCTGGGTAGCATGAATGCCTTTAGGTCCTTGCTCTGATCTCTGCCTCCCTTAGCAGCCTGCCCACTGCCTCACAATGGGTCAAAGGCTAACCTGGACTGGGTGCTTTTCGAGTAGAGCAGAGTAGATTTCTCCTGCGTCTCCCTGGTTTGGGGAGCCGCAGTGGAGCTGTGGTATCCTGCGCTCGGTTTGACGGAACAGTACACTGCTCCAGCTCTCCCATACTCACTGGTGGATAGCTTGGAGGAACTTCCTCTGGTGTTTCCTGACTTTGGCATGGTCAATCTTCTTTAGCAGCTTTGTGTGTTTATAGATTAGCCACGTTTCCCGGAGGACATTGGCGGCAGCGTTCTTGATCTAAGGGAAAGGTAACAAGCAACTGTTGGCTTAATTCATATATATATATATATATATATATATATATATATGTGTATATATATATATATATATATATATATATATATATATATATATATATAAAACAGTATGTTTTTCTTGCATGTGTGGCTACCATCTACTTCCTGAGAAAATGGCTCTTCAGAGACATTCTTTCTTAATCAAGATCAGGAAACTCTTGGAAAAGATGATTAAAACACATCTTTTATTAATCTCGTATCTGAGGCCTAGACTAGAGCTTCGAGCCGAGAGGCACTTCTCCTCCTTCTTAATGGCTTCATCACTGCCTCTCGGCTGCTGCTACTGATGCTATATTTAGACAGGCTGCTTAGCAAGCCCTTGAAGTCTGGGGTACAGTTTGGATCAATAAATACATGCCATCAATGCCCTCATGATCAGGGTACCACGGTTTACTTGAAAGTAATAGGTTTTCTACCAAGTGGAGATTTTAAAAGGTGTCTTTGAGAAAATGTCTTTCTTACAACCTGCAATGACAGGTGCCAACAAGACTGTTCCTTTCCTAACTGGCCAAAAATTATGCGTTGCAATTTCACATGTAAATGTAATTGGCACAAAACTGAAATCATCTCAGTGGTGTCTGAGAATCAGGGAAGATGCTTAGGTGCGACAGCACAGCTGCCTCCTTCCCGGGGGCTGGCTTCCCCAGGCACCGTAGTCACACGGCTTCATATACAACTCTGTCATCTGTTGACATGGAAACCACTGATATATCATCCAGCTCATGACTGAGCTGAGACGTATCAATGGCATCCAGATGGCAGGGGACAAAGTTTTAATCCAAACACAGACATCTTCAGCAATTACTAGCAAGAACAAGAGAAAACACTCCTTATTAAGCACAAGCTAAATGTATTTCTGATTTATGGTATCCATTTCTGTGGACTATGCACACTGGCACAGGACCACAGGCCCGGGGCATGGAAGTGAGGAGACCAGACTAGAAGAGATCAGATGACTTGCCAGATAGGATTTTAATAAAATCAGAGACTACAGACCAGCTTCTGAGACTGACACCAACAGATGGGGTGTTGCTAACATGCTGAGACACGTGGGAAGGCCTAGGAAACACTGCATTGCAGGCTGATATCTTGTATGTATTTCAAAATCTATTACTGAAGCTGGGCTGTATTCTTCATTGGTGTCAATGTGATGTTTTTAAAAGAACATCTAAGTCTTTTCAGAAATGTCTAAGTGACATAAATATTACTTTTTTGTTGTTGTTCAGGAAAAATCTACTGTGAAATGGTTTTAAATGGTTACATTGGCCACTCTGCCACTTTCTTGTTTGACAGGGAGCAGGTGGCAGTTAAGACGAGGCTGGAGGTGGCCAGTGTCTGGCTACCAAGGTCGGGCAAGCAGATGATGGGCTCTGGGCCTTGGATCTGGTTGGCTAAATAGGTGGTGGGGAAGGGAGGGCTTTCTGTCAGCAGAGAATATGCTGCTGTTGTCCCTTAAGGGGGTGGGCAATTTGATATAGGATCTCCTCAGTTTTAAGGAAAGCCTTAAAGATAAGTAGGAGAGAACAAAGTCTGCCCAAGTTGTTTCAAGGATGGGCGGGGCCCTAGCTCTACAGTCCCTTCTCAGGGATGCGGAGAGTGCCACAGAATAGCAAAACTGACAAACCTCTGACAGTGCTCTCTGTGTCTTGCTAACAAACACTTGAAATGAGGAAGCCTATAGGCTGTATGCATCATTAAGCAGTTTAGAAGCAAATGTTTAATTATCTATAACATGAAGGGAAGACATTTTAGGCTAATGTACACACACCCACACACGCACACACATATGCAAACACACACATATTCTCATATATGCACTCGCAGTATACACACATGCTCAGGTACACAAACACATGCACACATTCATACAAGCTCAGGTACACACATACATGTACACACACATGCACACACTCAAGCACACACATTCAGGCACACACACTGAGGTACACACACTCATATATATATATATATATATATATATATATATATATATATATACACACACACACACACACACACACACACACACACATACACACATGCTCAGGCATGCACACATGCACATGCACACAAATGCATACATGGACACATGCTTGGGTACACATACATACACACATGTACATGCTTGGGCACATACACAGGCACACACATTTGTGAGGCACTGCTGATGTGTGGAGGGAACAGCTGGTTTTAGCAAGGCTCCCCCATCCAGGTCTGGCTAGCTGACATCCTTACACACCCACTATCGTGTTGGGCTAACCTCATCTTGGTTTTCCATAGCCTCACCCCATGGCAAACAGTCAGTGTGGATTTGAGCACTATATAAATTTTAAAGTATCAGACAAATATTGGTTATTATTATCCCCCATTTAAAATATAAGGAAACAGTTTCAGACATAGGATGAAAGGCCAGACTCATACAGAGAGCTAATGGCTAAGTCTAAGCAAGAGTCAGGTCCAAAAGGTGCAAACAATTCCCACATGGTCTGAAGGAAGACAGGTCTGGATCGCATCGGAATTCAGACAGAACCATTTCCTCTTTCCCAGGATCAAGGAATTGAGAGGGACATTGGTTTGGTTTTTGTCTTTCTTTTTTTAAGGCATCTGGCCCTCATTCAGCAACATGACAGAACACAGACTTCAAGTCTTGCCTTCAGCTCCAGCCTAAATGAAAGATCCTGAAGTCATGGTTTGGCCAGGCAGGAAAGCGGAATCACATCATCTTTATGGGTATGAGAGGGAGGCCCCTGAGCGTTCGGGAAAGTAATGGTAAACGCAAGCCCTTGCACTGACTGAAATTAATTGCTAGCAAACGGCCTGGCACAAAGCTAAGTAGATCGATATCTGCAACAGAAAAAGCAATAGACTTTTAACTGCACTTGGCTCTCCCGAGTCTCCTTCCATCTCACCTGGTGCCAGGCTCTGAGCATGGTTGAGAAGACAGCACCATTTCAGCCCCTCTTGGGGCCTGCTCAGCCTCCACAGTGTGAGACACCCTTCCCGGATGAAGGCTTAGGTACCTTCTGAGCTCTCCTGATGAACAAAGGTACCACACCTAAAAGATGTTTCCAGGATGCAGGGTTGGGAGGGTCAGGGCTTGAGAGGGAAACAGTGAACTGGCTCTGACTGGTTGGGTTGAGGTGCCACTGAAGATAGCTGGGTGGGATCTTTTATGTGTGAATGGTTAGTTCTCTAGCTTCCAGATGCAATAAGAACACAGACTGATGGTGTTCACTGAGTCTATAAACTCTCTAACCCTCATGTTGCTCTTTTCACTTTAAGTTCTATATACTATATACCATATACCATATGCCATATACCATATATCATATGCCATGTACTATATACTATATACCATATACCTTATACCATATACTATATACCATATGCCATATACAATATACCACATACTATATTCTATGAGACTGTTTTGTTTTGAGACAGAGTCATACCACACAATCATGGAAGTCCTGGAACTTGATATGTAGACCAGGTTGACCTCAGACTCACAGAGATCCACCTGCTTCTGCCTTCAGAGTGCTGGGATTAAACAAGCACCCTACCTTTCCTGGCTAGGAAGGACAGACTCTGCACATTAGTGGGACTAAGAAAGAACCAAGTCTGATGAAAATCTCCCAAATAACTGTGAGTTAAGTGCTGTGCCAGGCTTTGCAGAGTACTACTGTCTGCATCATTTCATTTATTAACCTCCAGAAAAAGATGGTAAGTGGATGGGTTCTTTGCTCCTCCGTGTATCTGCTGCTAAGCTCTCACACTCACATTCTCTATCCATTTGAAGGACAGTTAACAAATATTAACGAGTACCTATGATGAGCCAGGCACTGTTCTAGAAAGGAAGAGGATAGATGTCACAGATCAGTAACGTTCTTTTTAAAACCAAAAAAATTGGGTCTCACTCTGTAGCCTAGACCAACCTTGAACTCACTATTAGCCCAGATTGACTTAAACACAAAATCCTTCTGCGGTAGCTTTTGGGGATTACAATGCATGCTACCATTCTTGGTGAACCGATGGCGTTGCTGCTGTCACGGAATTTATAATCTTTGGGTGAGGAAGTATGCAGTTAAAAACCACAGTATCAGATACTAAGTGCTTCAAAGAAAATTAAAGCAGGCCAAGGGCTAGGGTCTCGCAAGTGTCACTCATCTTGGAGACGGGCTTCTGTGTTGGTTAGATGAGAATACAGGCAGAATGTTCAGCATTCTATACTGCCCATGGTGTGTTTCAAGGCACAGTTCCTTTGGTGTTGCTTTTGTAAACATGTATTTCTCATTACATTTATCTGCTTATTATGGGATGGTATATGCATCCCAGTGTATGGGTAGAGGTTAGAGGACACCTTCCAAGAGTCAATTCTTTCCTTCTACCATGTGGGTCCCAGGGCTCATCACACTTAGGTCAACAGGCTTGGCGGGAAGAGCTTTTTCCCACTGAGCCATCTTGTAGACCTACTGTCATGTTATTGATAGCACTTTTCCAATATGTGTCAGCTTCTACTCATGGCCCTAGCCACTAAGAGAAGAAAATATGCAGAAGGACACATGTCTGTTCCCTGCATTCTTGACCACAGCATCCCATGTGACAGGCTGCTCTGGCCACCTCTCTGCCAAGGGAGCAGTGTCCTTCTTGGTTGGAGAGGGCAAAGGGGGGGGGGATCCAGAGCAGCCTGGCAGCCATGAGTCAACATCTCAACAGACAAAAGGTGGACTCCGATGAGCAGGGATGAGGAACATTACGGAGGGAGACCATGAATGGAGGCAGCCTGTCTCCAGAGCTTGGTTGGAGATGTCTGTTGTAGACAGCAGTGCTCCTTCCCTTCATGCCAGCCACTCTCTCCTCATCTTCCTCCAGAGACAACTTTCTGAGACTCTCTCTCATCACCCTTTGCCTCCTCTCTTCCTTCCTCCATCATAATCCACGGTCGCTGCCTCACCTGCAAGGGGCCTCATCCACATGTTTGTCAGGACTTTGGAATGGGGAGAGAAGCAGAAAGGAGATGTATTTATTCTGTGTTTTGGGGTTGGAGTTTGAGCTCTACCCATAGCGACTTCGGTGATGAATGGCAGGTTACTCACTGTGCTATTAATGTGACACTGGGCTATTGGAGTCAAGCTGGCCCTTTCATCTCACAGGCCTGGGACCTTAACCACCACACAAAGCTCAAGGAACTAACCGCGCTGGGTAGTGGCTGAAGTGCTACTGCTTCCTGTGGGCAAACCTGCAATCCTTTTCTGGGAGAATTAACATGTTTAGTCCTGGCACTCATGAGCCATGCCAGCCATGGGCCATCCACCTAGAGGTCCTTAGCCAGCCTTCCATGTCTGTATAACAGCCACTGCCATTATGTTCCCTATAAAACACCCCTAAGAGTAAGTCTTTGAATAAGCCTGCTGGAAACTTTCCCCCCACCCACCAAGCCTTTGACATTTCCTCAGAGTTCAGGTTTTATTTAGGACTGTTCAGTAGGTTCTAGAGCTGCCTGAGGTTTTTTTGAGTGTGTATGTTCAGGGTGGAATCAGGTCTAAGGGAATGAAAAGGGATTACTGGGAAGACCACGAGCAGATGCGGGATAATTAGGTCTTATGGCAAGAAAACCCAGGCTTTACGGATGGGGCAAGAAGAGCCTTGGAGAGATCATCACATGTAAACAGTTGAGTAAGGGGTGGGGCCCTGAGCACTGCTAGGTACAGACTAGCCTGAACTGGCACTGTCTTTGGGCCTGGACAGTGGAGGGACAGTGATGTACGTAAGCAGCCCTGGAGAGTCAGGAGCCCGAAGGAGTTCAGGGCTGCTGGGTTGGGCTTTATGCACTGGTTTCATGGGAAATGTAGTTCGATGAGATCATGAGGTCGAGGAACCCTTCTGCAAGGAGAGAGAGGCCACCCCAGCCAGCAGCACACACTTATAAAATTGATCAGAGAGTCTATCACAGGTCGGAGTTGGGAGTCGGTGGGATACACGGGTCATCTCCCGACCATGCACAGCGTTGCTATGTGTCACTTCCTTAGACATTATTGAGTAGTCCAGGCCTGGCAATAAGTTATAATTATAGATTAACAGTGGCAGTGACTGTGAAGTCAGTGTGGGAAGCTGTAATCCCACCAAGTACAGAAGTGACGTTGCCACCAAGGTTGACAAGTTATTCAGGTGAAAGGAGACATGCCAGGGGTTTGGGAAAGTCAGAAGTGAGTCCATCTTCCATGCTACCAGGCTGCCTCCGTTCTCCACAAGTAAACACAAGCTAACAACCCAGGTGCTACCTGGAAGGGCTGGGTGGAAGCCAGACAGGCCGGATGAATTAATATCAGAATGACTCCCTTCTGTGTGATTCACAGGCTACAATTCATGTTTTCTTTCTGCTTAGGTATTCAGGGGATTAATATTGCCTATTCTTGCAAGGATCTGCTTTCATCAGGGAAGCCACTAATCATCCACTACCGAATGGCAGCAGACCACGGCCCCTCCTTCCACGCTGGACCCTGCTCTAAGAATTCACTGGAGCCTTGGGAACAGACTTGAGCTTTACATGTCTTTGAACGGATGAGTCACTCTAAGTGGACACACAGGCGGTTTGGAAAGGGCAAAGGTCAGGCTTCCCTAGTGGTCAGAGGTCAGGGCCAGCTTCAGTTCAGACAAGGATGCCCAGAAGGTCTTTTGTAACATCTCTGTCATGCCAGCATTCAATCTCCCTCTGTGAGAATCATTCCTTTTGTGTTTATTTCTCTGGGAAAAGATATAAGATATTACAGGGGCATTTCAGCAGATTTGAGTGTTCTGAGAAAAGTGAGATGTTATTGAATTAAGTAGGCACCTCGAATCACGGGCGAGTAATAAATATCCGTGGATTAGATTTTTCAGCCCTATTCCTCCAAAAGTAAGTGGCCTTGAAGAGGATTTTAGTGAATTATTTTTGAAAGATTGAAATTAACAACCACAACCTCATCTCCTTCTACAATTATAGTGCAGGGGAAAAAATGTGCTTATTTTTCCTAGCCCCTGAGAGAGCCGGCTTTCCTCGGTTTTATTTTCCTCTTGTGTCTGATTTACTGGGTGAGAAAGGGATAGGACAAAGGAATACAATGAAAATACCAAGTATACTCTTGGCTTTGAAAAGCCACCCAAGTAAACAGGGAATGTTACTGTTTCTGTTCTTGGCAAACAGCCTGAGAAAAGATCTGGGAGACAACCCCTCTCCCCTTGCCCGTGGGGTTTCAAAGCAGCCAGCTGAGTAGGCTCGGGATGACACTTGCATTTTAGACCGCCCATACCCTAGCCTTCCCCTCCGTGCCGAGCCTGGCTGTGGCACGCTTAGAGAGGAGGCTGAGGCTGAGGATGTCCTCCTAGCATTTGGTATGGTTGCTGCAGGGTGACAGTGTCACATACTGTCATGCCAGAGCTCCGTGTTTTCTTTGGTCTGGCTGGTGGCTCGGGGCCACGATGCGCCTTGTGGTCTGTATGCCAATGATATGTCAATGATATGCCAATGATATGCCAATGGTATGCCAATGATATGTCAAGATTTGCTTGTACAGGTTCCTTTTTTATATCTGTGGCAGCTCTTTAAAGAAACCCCCAATCAAAGACCCAACAATCAAACGCCATAAATAATTCTGCTGCGGCGCTGAGAGGCCTTGGCAACCGCAAACTCTGTGCTGGCTTCCCCGAGGGCCCGCCTGCTCCTTCCCAGTCTCTTTTTGTTCTGTCTTCCAGCCTGTCTCTATTTCTAACACATTTTTTTATGGCTTTGAAACGTTAATCACAGAAGACTTTCTCTAGTACTCAAATCCCTAACTAAGACTGTGGGGTTTGCTGGTAGATTCATGTCACCTTGAAGCGTTTCTCTGGGGATCAATGCCTGGGGAGCGGCCAGAGTCCTGGTTCCTCCTCTTGAGAAGATCAGCCACCCAGGAGGGCATATACCTGCCTGACCTTCCTTCAGGATCCCGTTTGTTTCCAGAGTCTTGCTTGAAAACTGCCCTTAAAGAAATAGCTCCTACCTAGTTTGTTGGGCCTGTTGTTGTCCTGGAAGCCTTATTCTTTTCTGTTCTAGAGGAGCCTTATTAATTTTTGCTTGTTTTTTATTTTGTTTTAAGACAGGGGTTGCTAGATGGCCCAGGCTGGCTTCATATTTATGGCAATCCTCCTGCTTTAGCCTTTTGCGTTCTGGGATCACTGTGCCTGGCTGAAATGAGCTTCCTTCTCTCTGACAATTCAGTGGGGGCATCTGAGCAGCAGCTAATCACCCCATCCCTGCACTTTGAGTTTATCCTCTTCCTAAGCTGAGTTCATAAGGATGCAAGTGAGAGCCATTATCCAGACAGCCCAAAAGGGGAAAACGGATGGTGGCATTTTGGTGAGCAACAATATTTGGGAATGTGGGCTCTACTGGAATAATCTCTTTAAATGACTTTTTAAAGGGATTGGATTTAGCTACATCTCCAGTATAATTTTAAGGCTCTCTACTGGCCTTAATGAGAATCATGAAAATATTTGAGCATAGTCAAAAATATAGCAGCACCCTGCGTGGTCGATTTGACCCCATCAGGCAGGGAGGCAAGACGGCTTCTATCACTGTGTGCTATTGATCTGATTATCAGGAGAATTATTTGGTTGCTCGAAGCATGCGATGACTTAATGGTGGGCTCACCTGGTGTGTTGGGATTCATGCACTTGGTAGGGGCACTGAGTAGTGCACTCAGTAGGGGCTGAGTGCCTGAGCTGGATGTGCCTAACCTGCACTCAAAGGAGCGTGACTAAGCCACACCCGGTATCTGATCTCTTTCTGACCAGCTCCCACTTCGGCCGTGGACCTGTATAGAGGCATGGGTATGAGGCGGCTTACCCGTTTGGTGAGCTGAGTGTCCATCATGAAGTTGTGCACATGCTTCTCTGCTTTGGTGAGTTCGAGCTTTCGGGCAACCACAGCTACCACAAGGGCAGTGCAGCCTGCACCCTGCCAGAGGATGTCAGAGGGTCCCAGGAGAGAAAACACACAGTTAGGAGGTAACAGCTACCACAAGGGCAGTGCAGCCTGCACCCTGCCAGAGGATGTCAGAGGGTCCCAGGAGAGAAAACACACAGTTAGGAGGTAAAAACAACAAACAAGACTTGGTGTGGCCCAGGTTCTGTCTTCCAGCCTGTCTCTATTTCTAACACATTTTTTATGGCTTTGAAACGTTAATCACAGAAGACTTTCTCTAGTACTCAAATCCCTAACTAAGACTGTGGGGTTTGCTGGTAGATTCAGTGTTGGCATTTCAAGGGAATGGAATAAGACTTGGAGTCTCTGATTGGTCAAGACATGCCATAAAGCCTGTCAAAACCTACTTGAGCCCTGATAGCCCCACCAAAGAGGGGCTCTGCAATGCTTCTTGCCTTGTGACCCTGGCTGACCTGTGGGAGTTGATTCTTCAGGTTCTCAGTGCTGTGTGGCTAGAATGAGCCTTCCAGGATGGAAGCCCTCGGGCAGTCAGGCCCCTTGCAGTGTGACAGGTGACAGACAATCCACCACATGGAGGCCACATTCGTCCCAAGCTCACATCCACAGGTCCAGGGGGAAACCCATGTACAGACTGCAGTGTGTAGGCCACACCTGGCAGTTGAGAGAGTCCTGAGAATAGCCAAATGAAGAGCCGATGCCTTTCCCCCAAAGATGAATATGGCCTCCCAGAGGGGATACTTGGATGGGCATTGACTGCAGTGCCTGCCCCCTGTGTGGGTCTTTCTTCTTGAGGCTCTGGGCTGTAACTCAGCACAGGCTTCCAGAAGGAGCCACAAGTACATTTTAAAGGGGACAACACTTCTGCCTCCAGCCAGGATTTAAGTGACCCAACAGAACACTCTCAGCCCTTCCAGAATCATGTTCTCAGTCTGCTCAGGTAGCTCCTGTCTCCCAACTCCCACAGGGGGAACACAGAGGAGAAGCAAAGCAGCAGGCCTGAGCTGAACCACAGAAGAGCAGGCTGCCTTTCCTGCCCATTCCTCCAGCTATGCCGCCCCCCAACTCCTGACCGGTTGGAGCAGGGGCAGGAAAGCAGTATGCCCCTATGTTTAGAAACACTCTGCTTGGTGGCCTGTGAGTCCTGAGGGAAGGAGACAGAATCCCTTCACCTGGTTCTCTAGTGGCCCATGGAGGCCATCTCTAGCCTCTTCTCACAGACCACTGCTCTCTCTCTCTCTCTCTCTCTCTCTCTCTGAGCATGGTGCCACCCTGACATGCCACCCTGACCACCACCTATGGAGAGAGGTAGAGGACTTAGGAAGTCCAGCAGCGAGCCCCCATGCCTCAAAGCCCAGCATGGAGCCCAGATTAGCAGTTTGGGATGCTGGGATGAAGGAATCTACCAGCAACAGTTTTGGCTTCCTGGGTTTTATACTATGTGTGAGAAATGAGGAGAATGTTTCTCAGAAATGCTACAATCTATAGCCAACTTGGGACAAATGTATTTCACACCCCTCCTCCCCTGTGATGAAGGCCATCCTGTGTGGGACGCTGGTGTGGAAAGTGGCACTGCCTAGTCCCAGCTTGCCACATGGATCCCATTAACACGGCAGAACGACGCTCTGCCCATTCGGCCACCTAATCTGAGCACAGAGCCCAGTCTTTGAACTTTTCTTTTTTGGCCTCATTTCCCCTGTCCATTTGGGGATAGCTGCATTTTCTTGGCATCTGGGACTTGCTGGAGACTTGGTGCCCAATTTTTAGAGGATATGGGCAATTGGACAGCTCAGTCTATAGCTGTAATCAATTTAACCAGTCTGTCAAAAGCAAAAATAGCTTAAAAGAAACTGTCCTGGAGGGAGGATACACCCCCCCCCCAAGCAAAGCCAGCACCATCCATCTCCTTTGTATAGAACATCCAAAAAGAAGGATGTGTCCTGGCATTAAAAATGGAACATCAGAGGGAGAGGGTTCTCCCCAGGCTCTCCTGGGTCCAGAAATAATTCCACTTAAATCACCCCGGAAAGCCGGGGTGTGACATCTGAAGAGCGAGTCCCCCTTTGCTATATGGATCTTGGGAACATCATCAAAACAATTGGTCATGCCCCAATTGCCGGGGTCTAGCCGGGAGCCCTGCAGCTCCAGCCCTGGCCCACAGCCTAGCTGGCTGACTCCGTGACTACAGTGGACTGCCAATGCGAAGGGCATTGCTTATCTAAGGAAATACCCATCTTACATGAGAAAGATACTTTGGGGGTTGAGGGACAGTATGGAGGCAAGAAAGAAGACTAAATCCCAGAGCCCAGTTTCTATTCAGCCTAAAAATTTAAACATTCCCTCATAGATACTCTTCTGAGGGTGCTACCTTCTTCACGCCAGTCCCACTTCAGTGGGTATGCACAATCTTAATGAGAAATTTATTAGATTTAATTATCTGTGTGCATGTGTATGTATACGGGTGCAAGCATGGGGGTCAGAGAACAACAGAGAAGAAGCCAGTTCTTTCCTCATACCTATGGGTCCTGGGGATTGAACTCAGGGTAACAGGCTTGGCAGTATGCCGTTAGCCAATGTGCTGTCTTGCCAGCCTGCATCCTTTGCTTTCTTTTAGATAATTCATTGACTGGATGTAATTAGGGAGATCACAGATGATGATGCCAGCGCTATTAATGTGTATTAAGGGGCAACTCTGTGAATGTGGTATCAAGCAGCAACAACCCCCAGAAAATGGTGTGAGGAGTCTACATCCCAGGCTGCTGGTCCTCTCCAGGATGGCTGAGAAGTTGGGGGAGTGGGGGAGATGGAGAATGAGATAGAAAACAATTTGGCCATGTTCAAATCAGCACTAATCAGAAAACAGAAGGAGAAAGCCAGGAATAAGAAACAACCAAACAACAGTTGGGTGTGAGAAGGGAGAATGAAGAGCCAGGGTTGGAGGTGAGTGCTCAGTCTGAGGTCTGTAGAGGACACCCAGGAAGTGCCATGAGGCCCCCTTCCCAATGGCCAGCCTATCTATCCCTGTGGGTTTGATGTTGATCACTCTGTGTTCCCTTGGAAATGTCTTGTATCCAAGAGTGACCCCAGGGTTGTATTTATTAGACACCCGGGCGCGTTGGTGAGATTCAGCCATTGTGCAGCTTGCTCTAATGGACAGACTCTCAGGGACCTGCTTAAGTATAGCATGTGAGCTCATGCTGTTCTTGTGTGGAAAATCAATGGTGGCGGCCAGTGGACATAGGGGGACAGAGGGGCATCGAGGAGGGGGTGGGATGGGATAGGAAAGATGGCAGCTGCTGGAGTGACTTCTGCGGGGTTAGAATGGGGAGCAAATCTGTGACTCAGCCTCCTGACTGTAGATGCTAAGACCTGACTCCCCTGACATTGATGAAAATCTTCAGTCCATTCCACCTAAGTCTTCTTTGCAAAGAGCAGGGCAGGACCTGCTTCTAACAAGGTCAGACTGCCCAAGGTACACAGGTAAGCAGAGGCTACAGACTGCCCAGAGAAGGAGTGTCTAAAAGGGTGAACATATCTAAGTCATCAGCCGATTTGGGCTCAAATCTGGACGCCAACCACCCCAAACCAGGCCTCCCACTTCCCGTTTCCAAGAAAGATGTCCAGCTGGAAAATCTTAGATGTTGGAAAAACAAGTATCCCGAGGGGGAAAACTATGAGGTGTTCTTAACTAAAGAGGCATAAAAGGAGATAAAACATAAATGAATGTGACACATGGAAGAAGGCAGCCAGGAACATTACGGTCGACTCGGGCTGCAATAGATTCCATGGGACAGCCAAAATCCTATCAGCAGCTTTGCAACCAAGGCGTTTGAGGAGAGCTGCATGGGACAGGACACTAAGCAGATGTCTTCCTGAGACCATCTGTGCTGCCCCCAAGGTCACTCGGTTTGTGTCACCTCTTCTTCATCAGCTCAAGAGGCATCTCTCGAGACACCGCTGGGGAGAGCTCACTGTTCCAACGGATGGCTGCCTACAAGGCCTGTTTGTCTGCAACCTGCATCAGGGTGACAGAGTGCGTTCAGATCTGGGACATAGAGCCACTGACATGAAATTACCACCAGAAAGTCTCTGGGGGCCCTGAGGCTCTCCCAGATACTCACAGAAGCTAAGCCAAAAGCTTCATTTTCATTCTGGGTGGTGAATAGTAACTACCTTGTAAAGTATCCTAGAAAATTCCTCATGGGAAGGCGATGCAGCTCAAGGTAGATTTGTGTTAATGAGTGAACTCTCAAGTGTTCCAGGCCTAAGCCAACAGTGTCAAGTTGTCCAGACAGCTATATGCCCTGCCTAATGGTGGATAATTATGCAGTTGCTGGATTGCCAAAGGAAAACAATGATTAAGGCCATTTGCAGCAGGCACACAAAATCCTTCCTTTCCCTTTCTGTGCAGCCCTTCCTTGGCCTCGGTGGTGTCCATGGTAACCAAACAGGAAGCCCTACCTTTAGTCAAGGCCCTTGGAATACTAATCAGGAGATATACATCATGTTGGGGGGGTTGGGGGGGGGGCTTAACAATGTGAGCCCCTAGAAAGGAGTGACTCAGCTGGAGTCATGTTGAATAGGAAAGAGAAAAAAGAGAGAGAAAAAAAAAAGCCACCAGGCTTCCAGAGTGAGTGGCATTTAATATGGGTGAAGATATTGACAAAAAACAAAGGGACCCGGTGCCTTTGTGGGGAGCCAGGCCTTATGCAAGCACTCCCAGGAAAAGCCTGTGTTGGAATTTAAGGAGGGCAGTGTGGGGTCTTGCCGGCTGGCTCTTCCCACTTGACTCTCACACAAACCACAAGCAACACCGTGGGCCCAGGCAGCCATAGAGGGTGCTGGGGAGGCCAAGGCAGACCACTGTCATGGAGAAGCAGTGTCTCAGACCAGGGCCTCCTGTCTTTTTACTAATGCTTTAAAGCCAAAGCCAGGAGATGTGAAACCGGGGAGCCAGGGAAACAGTGGGCCCAGGCAGCTTCTTGGATAGGGCACAGCTCCATGCTGAGAGGGAGAATGGCTGGTATTTAAAAATAACAGGCTCTTGCACCTCTTGGCAGGGAGGCTCCTAGTACCCTGCCTGAGAACTAGGGTGGGGCCCCCGAAGCTCACTCCAAGAGTCTTAGAAGGAAAGCTACAGCCTTCAGGTGGCATTTAACTCCTTTCTGGTAGGGAGGCTCTGCCTGGTTTCCTGGTGACTGTTGGCACTGGGCCAGACAGACTCCTACTGAACGATGGGAGGTGTTTGTTCTAAAGCCTTGCACTCACCGTGATTTATCCCAGCCTGGCACTATGCCCTTGTCACTACCGGCTGTTTCAAGGCTGCTTGTTCACACAAGGCCTGCTCTGCTTGGGAGCTGGAGAGAACAGAAGGCTGTGGTCAGCCAGCCACCGCCCTGGGGTCTCCTCTGCTCCTAGGAGCGGACTGGCTCCTGTCTCCCTTCCCTAGATGGAGGGTGGCTGGAACCTTTCTTTCTGCAGACACAGGTCACTGCCTCACAGGAAGGCTGTCCTGCTTCCTGGGGGCAGTGAGAACAGAGCCCTGAAAGGGGGTTTCACAGCAACTAGGTGGGGTGCAGAGCAAGACAGCACTGAGAGATCTGAGGGTCAGCCCAAGGAGACCTAGAACCAGGTCTCAAACATCCTATCTGTACCGTCACCCCATTATCAGCTTCAATGGCCCCCGGCTGAGCTGTGTGCCCTTCTCGTTATGATTTTTTTTTTCTCTTCTAAGAAGCGGGTCTCCCTGGGCTGAAAGAAGGAAGTCTGTTGTCGATTCTAAGACATGGATTCACAGGATATCATAGTGGACACTCCCTATCCTACCCCTAAAGTATCCCCCAATCCTGATTGCTTCAAAAGTGGGGTTAGCCTGAATACAGTACTCACTCTTTACCCCAACTGTTCACTCAGTTATTTCTTGGGGCCCACAAGCCAGTGAGGAGGCCGGTTGGGTGTCCAGCTATACTTTACCCAAAGATTGCAGGCTCCACAGGTGACAGCTGAGTGACAGGCCCAGGGGCCACAGTGAGGGGATAGTGAAAAGTCTGGCCCTGTATCTTACTTGCATACCACATCCCTCCCACGTGCCCCACACAGCCCTGTGAAAGGCAGGGATACGTGAGTCCCAGAGCTGCCTGGAGCCTGAGGCATTTGGCTGAGGGTGGGAAGAAGTAGACCTTGGTGCTGGCTGCCTGCAGACCTGTTGGTCTTAACAGATACTCATGCTGGAAAGCGTTTGTCACTCAGAGCCAGAGATCCAGTGTGCAAGCACAGAAGACAAAGGCCAGGAAAGCCAAGAGGTGTCCCAGAGCTATAGATAAACAAGAACTCAAGCCAGCAGCCAAGCCCTTTCAGGACCCAGGGCCCTTCAGCCTGGCTCAACGGTCTATTTCTGAGCTCCAGCTATACCTGATCAGAAGTGGTGCCAAGGTCTATGGAAACCAGGACACAGAAAGGAGCATGGCAGATTATAAGCCTGAGGTTCCCTGGTGGTGAGCGGAGGGTCAGAGCGGCAGCCAGCTCCAGCTCACTTGGTGGGCTCTGGAAACTACGTTTGCACAGATCACACTTGCCTCTTGACTTGCAGGACATGAGTGCCTAGTGACCAGCACCCCTCCTGCTCCCCAGGAAGGCCCCCCTGGGAGGGCAGGACCATGACAGAGGAGATACTCACCATGATGCCGGTGAGAAGACAGACACCTTTCCCACAGTATGTGTGGGGCACCATGTCTCCATAGCCAATGGAAAGGAACGTGATGGAGATGAGCCACATGGCACCCAGAAAGTTACTAGTTACGTCCTGCTGGTCATGGTACCTGCCGAGGGAAGACAGGAGTTAGTCTGTGAAACCCCTATTCCTGGGAACAGAGACTGTGGAAGACAGTGGGGGGGGGGTAATGAGGAACACACAGTGGTGACAGCGAGACCCCTCTCTTTAGGCTCCCGAAGGTGCTGGCTGCATCAGAGCCCATCCAGGTCCTGCCTGCCTGCAGTCACTGAGTCCCAAAGGCAAAAATGTTTTGTCACGATCTGGGATGTGTTGTAGACTTCCTTTTGCTGTTGGTAGGACAGCTTCAGCTGAGATCATGCATGAATAATATTCTAATTTTCCTTCCAAATCAACCTTCTATATGATTAATCTGAAATCACAGGCTCCTGGACAAGATCAATCTCTCTCTCTCTCTCTCTCTCTCTCTCTCTCTCTCTCACACACACACACACACACACACACACACACACACAGAGAACACAATGACTTTAAGACGGTGATGAATCCCAAGAATGGTATCTCCTATGTATGTAGCTTGGGTCTCTCTTGAAACTGACCTCACAGGCTGGGGGGAGGCTTGGACATGTTCACAAAGGCTCAGCCTTCTTCTGACCCTGACAAATATTAGTGGCAGGACATAGCTAGAACTATCATCTCACTTCCTCTGCCTGGAGGCCATTTCCTCTGTATTTCCTTCCTTTCCTCTGGAAAACCTGGCCCTGGGGCTCTGCTCTGAAGATATACAGACATTTGCAGAGGGTTCTGTAGGAGAGGCACTAGCAGGTGCCTCCTTTTTTTTCTGGAATGGATCTCACTCTGTAGCTCTGGCTGGCCTGGAATTTGCTAGGGAGATCAGGCTGACCTTGAACTCACAGAGATCCCCCTACCTCTGCCTCCTTGAGTGTTGGAATCAAAGGCAAGAACCGCCATGCTCAGCTTGAAGGTGCCTGCCGTGGCTCAATGTCTTCCCTCCTCGAAAGCCAATGTCCCCAAGACCATGGGAGATGGCCATTCAGAGATGATTAGGCTGTGAAGTCTCCTCTCATGAATGAATTAGGAATGTTTTATTTTGTTATTTACTTATTCCTCTTTTTTTTTTTTTAAGACAGTCTCATGCGCTGTTAGCCTTGAACTTCAGACCTTCTTCCTCGGTCTCACAAGTGACAGGATTACATGCCCGTGCCCCTTCACCTGACTTAAATGTGTTTTTGCTTTGCTCTTAAGCTTTCTAGATGTGAGGACATGGTTTCCTTCCCTCCGGAGGATGTGTCAACCAGGTGCCTTCCCAGACGCTAAACTTACTGGCGTTTCGCTAATGCCTTGATAAAAGGCATCCTAGTATCCAAAACCATGGGAACTAGCCTTTTCATCTTCCTAAGTTACCCAGTCTGTGGTGCTCCGTGACAGCAGCACTGTGGACTGAGGTGGGGGCAGGGCTGCAGTTCTCCAGGAGGGCTTGGGAGCTCAAACTCAACATGCAGGGGAGTCACGGATGGCAAGGAAGGAAGGTCCTTTCTCAAAGGGTCATTTTACCGGACCAGCGTGAGTGACATGCAGTACAATCCTACTCCTGATAAACAGTGGGGAACAGAGCCAGGGGCAGGGAGATCAAGCCAGCCTGTTTAAGTAGAGGGGGCAGCTCTCTGGGAATGTTGTAACCAAGGAGACTGACACTTGTTAACACACGTGGCATATGTAAGGGCTGAGCCCTAGCTATACTGAGCTGCAATCTCCGTACACCGAGACTGGTACCCCATGAGTGATCGATCACTCAGCACCGCTTCCCCAGACCCACCTTCCCAGTGAGCTGTGCAGGGCTATCTGCAAGCACAAGCGTACGTATCTGGAGATGCCCCTGAAGGAAGCGGAAAAGCTGCTAGTCACTGAGAAGCATCTAGTTGAGGAACACCAAGGCAGTGCAAAGGATTACATCTACAGAGCACCTGCTGTATGGTTACATCTACTGGTGCTGCTCTGAACATAAACACTCTATTTCTTACGGCAGCCTTTCAAGTCCTGACGGGTAAGCCGCACAGAGACACTGAGTGATTCACAGGAAGTAACTGATGCAAAGCCCATGACTTCTACTGCTCCACTGGACAACAGAGAAACAGAAGTGACTGGCAGGTGTCCCAGAGAGAAAGTGTCCATGGAAGGCAGTCACCTGTCACCTGGGCTTCTGTAGTGGACACACGGCTTGGGAAACCAGTGCTCAGGAGTGGCTGGAGGGCCTAGGGTTCTATGGGCATGTGTTTGCATTTGGCATTAGAGGGCTTGGGGGCGACTCTGGGTTCCCTGGTAGAGGAAGTATGAGTAGGATGCTTGAAAAGATGAGGCACAGCAGCGAGGAAGCCGAAGTCTGCAGAGTGCGGAGCTGGGAGCAAGATGGCCACCACTGCCTACTGCCCTCAAATCCAGTTCCAAATCACCAATGTGGCAGTGGCTTTTACTGCTGCCTGTACAAGGACCTGAGCGCCTGGAACTTCTGGAGACAGTTGAAGATAGTTTTAATTGCCCAGTCATCCCTGTTTTAAAACAAGCTCTCTCTGATTCCCGGCCATGCTAGGAATGGCCTGCTTCTTCTAGGTTCATGTGCTCACGCTGGCTGGCTGCTTCTTCTAGGTTCATGTGCCCATGCTGGCCTGTTCTGTTCCCCTGGCCATCCTGGAGAGGTTCAGGCTTAGCACCCCACTGTTTCCTCCAGGACCAAGCCAGACCCTGTCCCACTGTCCCACCCTCAGCCCTGCTCTGACAGGTATCTGTCCACTGTCCCATTTGCCTGTCCCTTGGTCTGCAGCCCTTTCCTGGATGTTGGGAGGAGACAACAAGCTCTGACTTCCAGGCTACAAAACTAGACTCTGTGATTGGTGGCTTGGCAAGGCTCAGTGGCAGTGGGAAGGACAGACAGACGGACAGAGCCTGCACAATGAGTCGGCAGCATGGAAGCAAATGTTGCAGGGGCACAGCTGGTATCGTACTGCCAGCGTGTCTTGTCAGGAAGAGGATTTTCTGGAGGGGAGGCTCGGGTCCCGTCTGAGATTCAGTCAGGAGGCGTGAGCAACATCTGGGTGTGGTCCATGCCAGCTGCACTGTGCTCCGTGGCTGTGGACAGGTAATGTAAATCCCTCTGTGACTCAGTTTTCCTATCTGCTAATGGGAAGATTAAAACAAACAAACAAACAAACAAGCAAGCAAGCAACAGCACACAGTGTAAGTCTGAAGCCCAGAGTAAGTATTTAGCACATATCAGCAGTGGCTGTATGGGGAAGGGCAGAAACAGAAAAGGTAGGATTTATGACACCAGAGAAAGTCCCAACAGGGGCATAGCAGGGCATTCACAGGACTGACTACCCTGAAGTTTAGGCTGAAGTGCTTGACCCGGAAACAGAAGAGCCTGCTCCAAGGCCACTGACAAGAAGCTTGCCATCTGAGCATGCAGTCCACAGCCTACAGAGGCCAGGCCCCAGCAGGAAGCACCTTTGCAGAGCACGGAGAGCAGCAGCGCGGTGCCTTGAGTGGCAGCCAGCTGACCCAGCTGACCGGGATTAGTATGCGGCAGTCCTGAGCACACTGTTGCTTCGAGGGCCTGCAGCACCTCACAGGTCTTTCCTGGCAAACCTTGCAGCTTACGTTAGTGCTCTTGAGTGGCTGCCTGGCCTCAGCATCACACCGACCATTTTCACTCGTGTGAATTCTGGGGTGCAGAGATTAGAGATCAAAGCGGGAATGACATACGGGGCAAGCCCAGGTAGGGTTCACGGCTTTAATCTCAGCACTTAGAATGCAGAGGCAGACAGGTCTCTGTGAGTTGGAGGCTAGCCTGGTCTACATAGTGACTTGCAGGACAGCCAGGGCCAGATATAGAGAGTTTATCTCAAAAACAAAACAAAACAAAAGCAAGCAAGCAAACAAAACACTTAAAGATGATATGAAACTGCTTTTTTTTTCTATGATTTTTCAAAATTTTTCTTATGGGTTTCTTTTTTCATTCTCTCTCTCTCTCTCTCTCTCTCTATATATATATATATATATATATATATATATATATATATATATATATAAAATTTCCCTTGAACATATACATATATAGACAAAAAACCAGCCTTTGCTGTATAACAAGGAGAGGATATATCCCGAGAAAACCCCCCATTCACTAGGTGCCCACCACTGCCCGCTCCTCTTGTGGGGTGACAGAGAGGCTGACGTGGATTGGCCTGGCCAGCTGCTGGGAGCCACTGCTCTGCTGTGGCAGGAGAGCCGTGATGGAGATGAGACCCACTTGCAACTCAGCAACAGGAAGTGACGCAGGAGCAGTCAGCTGGTGATTCAGGGCTGTGGGAGGGAGAGCAGCTCGAAGCCGAGTCAGAGCTTTAAGTGGTTTACACATGTCACACATCCACGTACTAATCTCCTGCTATTTTTTGCAATAGAGAATTTTGGAGAGGAAGTCGTTTCATGTTTTTCTCTAAGGGCTGAGGAAGAAAAGATGGACATTTTTCTTTCAATTCAAGAATACTATTATAATTGTTAATTTCCCCCCTCGGGGTGGACCATGGTGTTCTCTCTCTCTCTCTCTCTCTCTCTCTCTCTCTTTCTCTCTCTCTCCCTACTTAATATTACAAAATAAATAAGAGCTAGGAAGGAGTATGGCTAGAGAGATGTCTCATTACCATGCCCGCCTTTGCTCTTACAACTAAGTTTGCAGTCCCTTACTTCTAAAGTAAGCAACCAACCAGGAACCTCTAGGCATCTGAAGAAGGCCCCTAACATACAAAGACAGACCAAATTAATCACTCAGAGCAAAGGAAAAGGAATCGGGATCGATCAAACAGATCATTCACAGAAAAGAACCATTGGGCAGGGCTAGTTGGGTGTGGGAGTGAGGAGGGAACCTATAATTAACATTGCAAGGGAGATAAAATAAGATGTCGCACCTGTGAAGCAGGTGCAGAGGGAGGGGAACCTGTAGCCAGGATGTACTGTGTGACAGAGGAGTCTATTTTCAACAAAGAAAAAAGAAGGGGCACTCTGCTGGGGAAAGTCAGTTGGATGGAGCAGGAAGAGAAATCGAGCAGTCTCCCAAATGGCAGAAAACTGAAAGAATGAAAAGGAGCGTGAAGTATGAGGAAACTGGTAAGTCTGTCTCCAGATGCAGGTATCAGTACCAGAGAGAAAGAACTGGTGGGGCGGGGTTGGGGAGGCATCCAGAGAGCTTCTACCAAAGTCCTCAGCACAATGGACAGCGACCGACTCACAGCGAGGCACGTGACTATGTATGTTTTCACTGCCACGGAGGAGGAGGGAGAGCTGCAGGTTTCCATGACCAGGAGATAGTAGGAGAGGAAGGGGTGAAAGCCAAATAGAGACATCACTGATTATGACTTTTGACTCCCCCCGCCCCCAGAAACCCTGGAACTTAGACGGGCATGGGATACGTCTGTCAAAAGTCTAAAGGAAAACGAGGCTGGAGGGATGGTTCAGTGGTTAGACACACTTGTTGCTCTTGCACAGAACCCAGGTTCAGATCCCCAAACCCACATGGTGGCTCACAGCCAATTGTAACTCCAGTTCCAGGGGATCCGATGGCCCTCTTCTGGTCTCCACGGGCATTACATGGTGCATATCTATCCATGCAGGGCAAATGGTTCATACACATAAAATAAAGACTAAGGGAGATGTCTAAAGGAAAATAATTTCCAAATCAGAATTCTGGTCAGGAAAAACCATCTGTGATGGTTTGAGTGAGAGTGTTCCTTCATGGGCTCAGATATTTGCAGACTTGTCCGTAGTTGGTGGAACTGTTTGGGAAGGATTAGGAAGTATCCTGGATGGTTTTTCTGTCAACTTGATGCAAGGTCATCAGATAGGAGGGAGGAAGCTTCAATTGAGAAAATGCTTCCATGGGATTGGACTGTAATCAAGCCTGTGGGACATTTTCATATTAGTGATTGATGTAGAAGGGCCCAGTCCATTGTGGGTGTGGCCATCCCAGGCTGGAGGTCCTGGATCAGTAAGAAAGCAGACTGAGCAAGCCATGTGGTGCAAGCCAGTAAGCAGCACCCCTCCATGACTTATGCATCAGTTCCTGCCTCCCAGATCCCGCCCTGTGTGAGTTCCTCTTCTGGTTTCCTTCAATGAGGAACAGTGATGTGGAAGTGTAAACTAAATAAACCCTTTCTTTCCCAAGTTGCTTTGGTCATGGTGTTTCATCACAGATAGTTACCCAACGAAGACAAGAAGTATGGCCTTGTTGGAGGTGTGTCATTGGGTGTGAGGTTTAAGGTTTCAAAGGCTCTTTTCCAGTTAGCACTCTCTGCCCTGTGATTGTGTCTCAAGGCATGCGCTCTCAACCACTGCTCCAGTGTTCTGCCTGCCTGCCTGCTGCTCTTCCTGCCATATGACCATGGATCTTCTGAAACTGTAAGTCCCAATAAACTCTCATTTCTGTAAATTCCCTGCCTCATGGTGTCTTACAGCAACGGAAATGTAACAAAGACAGCACCGAAGCATTAGTTGAGTCTGAAAGAGACAGAGTAAAGGGTGTTTCCCTATTCACCAGGCTCTAGAACAGCGGCTCTCAACCTGTGGGTATGAGACCCTTTTGGGGGTTCTCATATTAAATATCTTGCATATGGGATATTTATATTACAGCTCGTAACAGTAGCAAAATTACAATTATGACGTAACAGCAAAATAGTTTTATGGTTGGGGGTCCCCACAATATGAGGAACTGTAGTGAAGAGTGGAAGCATTAGGAAGGTTGAGAACCACCAGTCTGGAAGCTTTGTTTTCCCCGGGGTGCCATGGGAGTGTCTTAGTTAGGGTTACTGTTGCTGGGATGAAACACCATGACCCAAAGCACTTGGGAGCGAAAGGGCTCATTTCACTCACAGTTTCATATAACAGTTCAGCATCAAAAGCAGTGAGGGCAGAAATGCACAAAGGCAGGAACCTGGAGGCAGGAGCTGATGCAGAGGCCATGGAGGAGTGCTGTTGACTGGCTTGCTCATCATGGCTTGCTCAGCCTGCTCTCTTATAGAACCCAGGACCACCAACCAGCCCAGAGGTAGAAGCACTCACAGGCTGGGCCCTTCCCATCAATCACTAATTAAGAAAATGCCCTACAGCCAGATCTTATGGAGGTGTTTTCTTAATTAAGATTCCCTCCTCTCAGATGACTTTAGCTTGTGTCAAGTTGACATTAAACTAGACAGCCCAGTGGAGTTGGGTTCTCCAAAGGCCAGGAGAAAGAAGACCAGGACATCAGTCTGAAGGCCGGAGGATATGGGGCTGGTCTCAGGAAGACAATTTTTAACAAAGGCATAAGGCTTGAACTTCTAACAAACGGCAAAGTTAGAGTTAACAAGTGAGAAGTCCACAGAAACCTAAGCAAATGAAGAAAAGTGATAATTAGCAACTCTAGAGAAGATGAAAGGTCTGCAGAAGAAGAAAAATGATTGAATTTTACCATGGGATCTGACTATGAATAGAGTCAAATTAGTCTTGATTAAGTAACGTAAACACTGATTTTTGATTTAGCCAAAATAATATAGAGTTATTATTAAAAAAAAAAAAAGACAACTCTGAGCAGGAAAAGCTGAGGGGAAAGCAGGGAGCTGAGAGACCCCAAAGTGTTTCCCCCTGAAATGTACAGCCTTTGAATGCTCCCCCAAGGCCTGTTTCCCGATCTCTGAGAATACAGCCAGTGAGAAGCTCTTTGTTAGCAAGAAGACCTAGCCTGACTGTCTGTGTCAGAGACCCAGAGATAACTCCAAGGACAGCTCACTCCCTCTCTTTGTTCCTTCAGCAAGGCTACCCCACTCTCCTGCCCAGAGAAGAGCTGTAGCCTAACTCCTCCCAACTTCTCACTTTTTCCTTAAAAGCCCCCTACTGTTGCTGCTCTGGGTCGAGTTCCCCAGCCCCTTGGGGTGAAAGGAGCTCGTCCTCAGCTAGCTGATAAATAAAGTCCTCTTGCAGTTTGTATCAAGACCGGTTCTCATAAGTGATTTGGGTTATCGCCTTTCCAGAGTCAGAAAGAGAGAAATTCCTTACAATTTCTAAGTCTTTCAAGCTAGATTTCACCTTTCAACAGGAAGTGAACAGACAGTACTTGAAACCAAAGCTGCCAGAAGCCCACAGTCCAAGCATAACTTTTAGAGACCTGGAGGAAAATGCTGAGTTCGTCAGTCAGATGCCTCCGGAAACGGATAAGCAGGGAGAGCTAGGGCTGCACAGACTTTAGAGTCTCCGCAGGAAACCTGTAGGAAGATCTGAAATCTCGGCACACAAGGGTCTGAGGCAGGAGGATTGTAGTGAGTTCAGAGGCTACACAGCAAGATATAATCTCAAAAAAAAAAAAAAAAACTAAAATAGAAATAAAACAAAAAATAATCAGATAAATCGGTAAATATTAAAGGTTTTTGAAGCCATGCATATCAAACATAAAACAAACCAAAGGGCTGGGGACATAGCTCAGTTGGTAGAGTGCTTGCTTAATGTTATGGTTTCGATGAGAATGGCCCCCATAGGCTTATAGATTGGCACGCTTGGTGTTCAGTTGGTGGAACTGTTTGGGGGAAGGATTAGAAGATGTGGCCCCATTGGAGAAGGAGTGTTACTAGGGGGTGGGCTTTAAGGTTTCAAAAGCCCACATCTGGCACAGTCATCCTCTCTCGGCCCCATCTTTCAGACAAGATTTAAGCTGTCTGTTACTTCTCCAATGCCATGGCTACCTGCCTGCTGCCGCATGGACTAGCCTACTGAAATGGTAAGCAAGCCCCCATTAAATAGTATCTTTTATAAGTTGCCTTGGTCATGGTGTCTCTTCACAGCAATAGAACAGTAACCAAGACACCTAACATGCAGAAAGCTGTGGCCTTGAAACCAGCACTGATATAACTGAACTGTGGCACACACCTAGGGATCCCAGCCCTCGAGAGTTGGAGCAGGAGAATCAAGAGATGAGCTACTTAGCAAGATCAAGGTCAATCTGGGATAGAGACCTCATCTCAAAAACAAGCAAACAGCTGGGCGTGGTGGCGCACGCCTTTAATCCCAACACTCCGGAGGCAGAGGCAGGTGGATTTCTGAGTTCGAGGCCAGCCTGGTCTACAAAGTGAGTTCCAGGACAGCCAGAGCTACACAGGGAAACCCTGTCTTGAAAAAAATAAAAACAAAAACAAAAACAAAAAACAAGCAAACAACATCAAAAACAAAAAATTCAGGGAGAAGAAAAAAAAATACATGTAACAATTGTTAGGATGTAAGATGATTATACTTAACAGGGCTTAAAATCGCAAGGAGCCACCTCTGTGTGTATCTATGAGTTCTGAGAGGTTTAATTAACAAGGAAGACCATGAGACCATGGTCTGAACATGAGAGCAATGGTTATTGGTGAGGCTCCCATGGTAAGGGTCCACCCCCTGCCACCAAGCACAGGGATGAGCTTGGACACCTAAACACTGGAAGAGAGAAAGGTCGTAACTTAATGAGACATCTTGAGCCAGAGGTACCCACTGAAGATGCCTTGGAATGCCTGACCCTTGGAGATCATAATCACATTTTTTTAATCCCCCAAACGGAGGGAGCTCATATTATATGATGTGATATGATATGATATGAAAGTCAGAGAAAAACTTGTAGAAGATTTCCTCCTTATATCAAGTGGATCAGAGATGGAACTCAGATCATTGGGTTTGATGACAAGCGCCTGTGCCTGCTGAGCCACCTTGCCAGCCTTAAAGTGTCTTTGATGGACATTTTAGAGTTCACTGAAGTTGTGTTTCTCCATTGTCATTTATGCTTAGCGCTTTGTGTGATGTTTAGGAAACCCCTCCCTCCCTGAGATCATGAGACTTTTGGCAGTTCCTCTGAAACTGGTTTTCCTCCCCCTGACTCTCCGTGCTTCCTCCATGTAGAAGTGGTTCTATTTCTGAGTTCTTCATACTGTTCCATTGGCCTATTAACCCTACAGTTACATAACAGTTCTCTTTGTAGCCGTTTCTGGGTACCACCTCCATACCTATCATGTAGTAGGTGCTCACTAAACGTCTGTGGCACGAATATGGCTCTCCCTGCTGCTCCTGCGCCATCCTGAAAGAAACACCAACTGGAGTGGCCTGGTGAAGTGTGCTAGGATTCCAGCCGTTGTCTTCAGCCATTGACTTTTTTCCAAACTGGCTGCCAAATTCCTTGAGCTTGGAGTTGGTTCCCACTATTAATAAGAACTCAGTTTCTTGACACTGGCTGTGACCCATTCCAGAACAGGGTGATGGGAGCGAAGCCCACGTGAAGAGTGTACGCCTCTTCCCTTTGTCTCCAAACGAGTTTGGACACTTGTGTAAAGTAGACTTCCTTCAGGAGTTTTTCCATATGGATCCCAGGGATGTGATGACTCTGGCCATTTGTCCTGGGGCTGGTTTGTTTGTTGGAATGTCGAACAGCTCAAGCCAGGCTCCAAATGATGGCCCTCAGCTTGGAGTTCACACTCAAGATTCCCATAGTCAAACACCACGCTGAGCCTGGAGTCCTCCTGCCCAGTTCTCCAGTGAAGAACTCACAGCACGCGTCTGGCTCGGTGGCAGCCTCGGACCCCACTGCACTGCTCTCCTCAGATCACCCTGCCCCTTGGCATTTTCAGTAGCTTGCTGTCCTCCTCTCCCCCTCTGACCTTGCTTTCTAAGCTTCCTGCCCTGGCTTCCCTGGTATCTCAAGCTTGCCTTGCACACATGTCCCTCCACCTCACCATGTCTGCCTTGGTCTTCACTGATCCCTCTAACGGATCCTTTCAGACCCAGCTCAAACCCTTCTGGTGGCCAGAGCTCTTCCCCTGACTCCCACACCATACAGCAGCCCCACTCTCCAGCTGTTGTTCTGGCCTACACCATAGAGCATCCTCACAATCCAGCTGTTGCTCTGGCCCACACCGTAGAGCATCCTCACAATCCAGCTGTTGCTCTGGCTCTGCGCTGCTGTTTGGCGTCAATGTGAAGCGCAGGCTTTGGGACCAGAGCACAAATTCTTGGTCCATCCCCACGGTACATGCAGTACATTGTCCCCGGTTTTCCAGTAAAAGGAGACGCCAGCTCACAGAGTTCCTATTCGGTGAATGAGGACAGAGCCTGGCACAGGGCTAACTAAGCCTGTTAGCTGTCCTGCCATGACCGTCTTCTGGGTGAGACTCGGTTTCAGCAGAACTGGAGAAGCACCCAAAGGCTGCCCTTCATACCTTAATGGCTTTGTGACCTTGAACAAATCCTGTCCCTGTCCTGTCTTCAGGGAATCGGGTCTAATCACTCCAGCCCTATCTTACCAGAGTGTGGAAGAGCTGTCAGCCTTCTGTGCGTGACACAGATAGAGGCATGTGATTGCCTCCGGAAGAGCCTCCCACCTGGGGCTCTGCCCTAGTGGCAAGGACAGCGGCACAGGAGTGGAGGGAACACAGGCATCCGTGCTGTTTGGGAAAAGCCCAGTTTCTCTGCAGTTTGCCAGGTCGCCCCACCTTCTGCGTGGACCACTGCCCCTTCCCTGGCTCCAGCAAATCTTTGCCTTAAAGAGAGTTCCAGAATGTGAGCACCCAGGCCTTCCTTGTCCTGTCACAAGGCCCATGGAGGTGCTAGCTAATTTGTCCTCTCTGTTTCAGCTTGTACAGCCACACCTTGGGCCACATAGTGTCACTGCAGCAAGGGAATGGCCTATCAAAGAGCATGACAGACAGCCCTGGGTCCTTCAGAGCAAAAGCCAGCACTTTCAAGTGCCTAAGGACTATCCCTGCAGACCCACGGAGCCTCTGTGAGCTCCTGTGCCATAAACCTCCCTTTCCTCCTCTGACATCTACTCAGCGACAATACATCCTGGTTTAATCCCATCTTCTAGCTTTCCTGCTTGCTACGATGCTCAGGAGCCCCTCCCCCAGACAACAGTAGTCCTTGGCTCACAAGTCAGGGTCTTGGTAAGACTCCAGATCACCCTGTTCCCACCTGCATCCTCGATGTTTTTACCATGCCCCGGCTTCCTGTCCTGGGACAGCCCCTCCCCACTGCCCCTGCATTGCACACCACCCAACATGATGCACTTTTGGCTTTGTCATTGCTGTTCCTATTTGCCACCCTCCCCACCCCCTTACCGATGTGTCCCTGCTACTCAGTGAATGCTTGGATGGAAGAAGACAGGGGACAGCCCATTTAGTCATAGAGCCCTGGCACAAGCAGGCAGGCCAAAGTTAACAGAGCCAGAAGGCTGTTGCTTTAATTTCACATGTAGGCAACAAAAAACCCCAAACGATAACTGACCAAACTGGCTTCCCCCAGCAAGAGAAAGGAGATGAAGGCTGGAACGTGACCTCTGTTCCCAGCCCAGGTGCAGCAGCCACAGTCGGCAGGACAAGGCATGGGGGCAGCCTCTGACCCTGGCTGCGTCATCACTGGTCTAGCAGTGCCTCTGCCTCCGGCTAATGTCTCTCTGTGTGTGACTGGTTATTGCCAGCTCCTCAGAGGGATCCTGATAGGGAAGACACGTCATGGAGTCCGTACTTCTGCCTTTGTCCAGGTCCCTACTTGGCTCTAAGAATCAGACATCTTTAGCATGCCAGGGCCTGCCATTGCCGTGATTTGTCAAGGGCTTGCGGGCACTCGGGAAATGTGGGAGGTGTGTGAAGAAGTCACTGAAACTCAGAGGTAGCTGAAAAGTGAATGACTTTGGGCACATCAGAACGATTCCTGCTTACCCCACCCAAAAGACAGCTCCTTCTTTAAACGTCTTCAAACGTGAAGTAAAAGGCGGAGAGAACACTTGTCATGGCGCAGGCGGAAGCCACTTCCAGTACTGTTTTTTTTTTTTTTTTTAAGATTTATTTTATTTATTATATATAAGTACACTGTAGCTGTCTTCAGACACTCCAGAAGAGGGCGCCAGATCTCATTATGGATGGTTGTGAGCCACCATGTGGATGCTGGGATTTGAACTTATCACCTTCGGAAGAGCAGTCGGGTGCTCTTACCGGCTGAGCCATCTCACCAGCCCCCCAGTACTGTTTTTTAAGCGCTCGCTAACTTGGAGTTTATAGAGATAACGATGTTCCCCTTTGACAAGCTGGGTCTTTCCAAGGCACACATAAGTCTAGCCCTTTCTTTCCAGGCCTAGGAGCTAACAGCATGCACCCAGAGATGAGGAAGGGAAGCCACCAGAGTCCAGGGACATCTACAGGACACCGGCTGAGCTTCTCTGCATCTCTGGTGGTTTCCACTCCCCCTAGCCCTCCCCAACCTTGCCAGAGGAAGCAGTGTTTGAGGGAAGCCAGCTGCCGGTCCCTCCGCAGTCCATCTTCTTCTCAGAGGGAACGCTGTCCACCTCTTTGGATGGTTATTAAATCAAAAACCAGATGGCTCATCTGGCAACGCTTTCTCAATTTGCAGTGTTTCCTTCTTCTTATTAAAAAAATATTTCCATGTTTTCTGATTGAGAAATGTTACACAGGATGTGTGGAAATGGAGAAAACCAATGCCTGGTAGAAGCGCTATTCCTGGGGAGGCGTCTTCCAGGGCAGTAGGCTGTGTGTGGGGAAGAGGGCGTGGGCAGAGAGACCATCAGGAGGTTTCCCCACACCAGCCTCGCAACCAGCTGTGCTTGCCTCTCCATGGTTTAGGCTTTCCCTCTGACAGGGAGAGCACCGCAGCTCTCCTGGGTTCATGGGACCGTTACAGGAGAGATCGAACATGACTCCCATTGTGCTTAGCTCTTCACACACATCCTGGCCTTGGTTAGCCTCTTCATTCAGTCAACGAGGAAGAGTGATCTGGGCTTGGTGTCTACATCATGAGGCAGGACTCCAAGCAATGCCACCGTGATGGCAAAAGCCATGTTCAATTGAGACAAGTGCATTGACATGGGTCTACACATATGGAACAAGGGACATTCTCTGAAAGCAGTGTGGTTATAAGGAGCCACCGGAATGACTGACATGGCAGAGCCCAGCTGAGGAGTGGAACTGAGGAGACAAATGAGGTAGTCCAAGGAAGCTGTGCAGGTCAAGACACATTCTCCCCAAACCACCAGTTCAGGGTGTTAGTATGTAAGAGGCACAGGGCCTGTGCTGGCTGGTGACTGTTCTCCCTAACCATGCGTCTTCATTCTCCGCCCTTCCCTTGCCTTCTCCTTTTTCTTGTCTGTCTTTTCTGCCATTCTTCCCTCCTCTTTCTTTTCCCCTTTCATCTGTTCTCCTTTCACTTACACAGCCTCCCGGGAGGACTCAGAGTGGGAGCCCCACTCTCAAAAAAAGGTCATCCGTGTCTCCACAGGGGACCATTCCATGGGGACACCAACCAGATACCAGGTGATCAGATACAGGGGGCAGAAAATGCGGTCAGGACAAGGTCCCAACTCCAGGGAGCCCCTGAGGGGTCAGGGCAGGGGAAAGTGAGTAGGAAGGTGAGCCAGGTGGAGAGCCATTGTCTGCTGGCGTGCAACCTAGGAGAAGGGACAGGGCAGCAGATACATCAACTGATCTCTGACTCTACTCTTAGGCCTTTCTTTGATGCCCAGATCCTCTCCATACCCGTCTCCCCTTCTCATAGGCAGTACCACCTCCCAGCCTATAGGACCCAGGCTTTGTTCTTGAGCCTGTTCTACTCTCACTGTGTGCCCAGTGAGCTGTCCTGCGGATCTAGGCTCCACAGTCCTGCAGCACATCACTCCAGCAGTGCCCCCACCGGGCACCTTGCCTCACGGTCAGCCTGTGCCTTCTTAGCATCCTCTAAACTGCAGCCGAGAAACAAAACACAGGCACCTCCAACAATGGCTTCCACTGGAAAGTGAGAAGGAAGAAGAGATGTCCTTCAGAGACACCTAAAGGCATGTATACCAGCACTGTGGCTGAGGCACCTGCCCTTGGGCTGTGCTGGTTTCCAGCCCGGTGAAGACATTCCTTGTTCTGGATTCTGACTTTCTGACTTGCTTTCCTCCATAGGAAGGAGGCTCAGAGGTGTAAGTCATGATGGAGATGACTTACACCTGAGGCACAGAAGCCAGGGATCTGAACAGAAGCTCTCCTGTGTCACTGGGAAAAGAAAGAAAGAAAGAAAGAAAGAAAGAAAGAAAGAAAGAAAGAAAGAAAGAAAGAAAGAAAGAAAGAAAGTCAAAGAGAAAGAAAGAAAGTCAGAGAGAAAGAAAGGAAATCAGAGAGAAAGAAAGGAAATCAGAAAGAAAGAAAAGAAGCCAGTCTGGGAACTCTTGTTGCCTTGACTAAGGAGCCAGGTAAGGACTGTGTCCTTATATTGGGACTCCCGCCTCCCTCTCTAAGGAAGGCCTGATTCTCAGCAAACAGCTGCCTCTTCTCCACGGCCTGTCCTTATATTCTTGGGGACTGCTCACACTGCTCTTCCTGTCTGGAGACCCCTTTGGGCAGAAGACATCACCTCCTTTAGACTTTCTTCCTGACCAAATGCCCCCTGAGCTTGTCAGCCCCCTGTAACTTCTTGGTACAGGCCTTGCCCCTCTGTACTTGGCCCAGTCCCTCAGCCAGGTCAGTGGCACCAGGCAAACTGTTGAAAGAGGCAAGAATCAACTGTGGCTTTGGGAGAAACGGCATTTCAAGTTGGTCTCATTTCTTTCTGCTATGGGCCTCTGCTGTCTTTGATTTCTATTCAACTCCACTTGCCCAGGGCCTCTCTCCGTGTCTGGGAGTTTTATCTCTCCTGGTTGAGCCTTCCTTGACATCTGCCATCTGTCACAGAGTGTTGCTTGTAGGCAAAGGGGCTTCTGAGGGCTGACATTTTGTCTCTGTCTCTTGGACAGAGACAAAAATAAAAGTAGTTGGATTTCTTGCAAAATATTTTCTCTGTAATCATGGTAATGTTCTATTTCTCACTTTATTTCTGGAGCTATCTCTAGGAGGTAGGTAGGGCCGGGTGGTAGCTTTATTTTAAGAAAGAATTACCATTGTTACCATTTATCGAGTACCAGCACTGAGTCATGTGTGCCAACTGTATGCACTCTCTGATATGAGAGATGATTTCTCATCATTTCTTATTTCCTGATTGGAAACTCAGTTTAACCTAACTAGGAGATATTTACAAAATAAAACATTTGCTTGAGGATGGAGGTACACACTATAATCCCAACACTCAGGAAGCTGAGACAGGAGGACTTAGAATTTGAGCATAGTCTGGGTTGCATAGTAAGTTCAAGGCCAGCTTTAGCTACACAGCAAGACTTGGTCTAAAATATCAAACAAGAACACAAAACCTGGGATGGAGACAAAACAGAGGCAGAGCACTTGCCTAGCATCTGCAAGCCCTGAGCTCAACCTTTGTCACCTCAAAAAATAAAAAAATAAGTAAACATCAACTGAGTAGTTAAACTGAGTATAAGTTTGCTTTGCCCAAGTCCCCAGCCCTGTGCTTAATCATATTATGATTCCAAGAAAACAAAGGCCCAGGGAAGTAGGGTGGAGGGGTTGCTGGGGACTTCCCCCTTTCTGGCTTCTGATCCTCAATCTCTATGGAAAGAGCCCTTGTAACTTAGAGCTAGGGTTGTCCTGTTCAGCTGCGTGGGTTATATACAGCCCTGTGGGTTATATACAGCCCCAGGAACTGACATTCACAAAGGCTTCAATGGCACTCCCTGGAGGGAACTCCTACAGAGACATTGGTCCTGGATAGAGCCCCAAAGGAAAGGAGATTTTCTTCTCAGAGAATGCAAAGCCAGGCAAGCAAATGTCTCACCTAGACAGGATTCCTGTGGGAGGGAGGTGGAGATCACTCTGTGGCCAAGAACAGGCAGAAACAGGCGGGATGCCCCTGGAAGGGTTTTCTTGTTCATTTACCCAAGAGCAAGGCGTGAGAGCTTTGGATGGGAGACCTCCCCTGCCATTGAGAAGTAGGGTGCTAAAGAGGAACCCTGGAGGCTGGCGGTGTGGGTGGGAGAATTCTAGGGGGCTAAGTTTGCAGCTGTTAGAAAGCCATGGAGAGAGAAAGAGGTCATTGTAGAGGCATCTGGACCAGGCAAAGGACAGAGCTAGCCTTTGCCCTCATGGCCAAGGCATGGGACTCCCTTACTATGCTATCTCCTTCTACAGTGTGGAGAGCCTCAGCCTTACTGGCTCGGACAGCTCCTAACATGGCATAAGGCTATGTCAGCAGTGGCATGATCTGACGCCCGACTTTACCTAGCGTATGAGCAGGAGCCATGTGGCATCCTGCTATAGGCCAGGACAGGGTTTATATGGCCGCTCCCAGTAGGGTTGGGAGCCATTTGGGGCCATTTTGTCGTTTTTCCACAAGCTGTAACTTCATCAGGTATCCTGAGTAAACCGCCTCGAGAAGGAACCTGGTTGTTCTGCGTCTAATTCCTGCTGGTCGGGGTCGACGCGGAATACTACAGTGTTCCCACCGGCCTGTCCATCACATATTTTCAAGCAAAGGGTGTCCAAGTGTTGGGGAGGCGGGCCATAAGTCCTTAGGAGCTTGCTCAGGTCTGCCTTTCCCACTGCCAAGTCCCTGAAACTTCACTTTGCATGATTAGCTGGAAGGTTCTGGAACTTCACTTTGCTTGATTAGCTGGAAGGTTCTGGAACACTTCTCAGGGGCTGAAGCTTAGTGCTTGTGAAGAAAAGGATGGAGAGAGCCAATCACACCCAACTTCGCCCCAAGAGGAATTTTCTTGCTGGATAGGCTTTTAAGTCTTCAAGGATGGCACACCCCCACCACCCGTGAGAGCAGTCCCTGGAAGCAGGGCTCCTGGCTGGGACTTAGGCCACAACCTCAGGCCACCTCTATAACCACATAGGGGGCCACTGTTAGAACTCCTTTCCCCTGCCTCTTGAACTGGGAGGTGCTTGCTGGAAGAAAAAAAACGAGCAGGGCAAAGACAAGATGACCCACAGAGATTTCTGTCAACTGCAGTGCCTGCAGGAAGGTGTGACATCTGTGCTACTTAGGACCTGTCACTCAGGGCCTACTGCTCTCATGTAGATGAAGGACAGGGTCTGTGAGTACGGGGCCCCTCCATCTCAGAGTGGCTGTGATCTTTGGAGCACTGACTTGCTTCCACTCAGCAGCCCACACGAGCAGGGCAGATGGGGCAATACCAAGTATCTACAGCACCCTCGGCCCTTGCAGGCCATCTCTGAGAAGACAGAAGCATCTACAGCACCCTCGGCCCTTGCAGGCCATCTCTGAGAAGACAGATTCATAAGCGCTGGTCTTGAATCTGTTCATGATCACACGCAGGCTTGGTGGCAGATGCCTTTACCCACTGAGCCCTTTCTCTGGTCCTTATTTATTTATTTATTTATTTATTTATTTGATTTTTTTTCGAGACAGGATTTCTCTGTATAGCCCTGGCTGTCCTGGAACTCACTCTGTAGACCAGGCTGGCCTTGAACTCAGAAATCTGCCTGCCTCTGCCTCCCTAGTGCTGGGATTAAAGGCGCGTGCCACCACTGCCCGGCCCCTGTTCCATTTTAAAATCCCACTGTGTCTCCTGTCCTATCTTCCCCTCCCACTCTCAGGGCAACAATGGCTGGGCTGGCTACACAAGCAGAAAACAGGGGCCGATGGCATCTCAGGGGCCAATGGCATCTCAGGAAACAAGACGAAGCCAGAGGCCAGCTCAGATGGGAGCCTTCAGGCTGGCTTTGCCTTACGCAGTCACTGCAGGCGCCTCCCCAAGCCGGTAAGTGGCTTCCAAGAGTCTCTGATGGCTCCCAAGTCAGGACTTTGACCCCTGACCACTCACAAGGCTCTGTGACAGGACAGTACAGCAGACTCTGGCAGCTACACCACTGAAAAGTAGGGATGACTATACTCAGAGTTATGCAAAAAAGCCAGTCAGTCAGTCAGTCAGTCGGTGTGTCTGCCTGTCTGTCCCCTTCCTTTCTCTCCCAATCATTACTCCAGAGAGGCCTCAGAATTCCTTGGTCCCCGGTGTCCCTGGCCCCAGCTGTTTTGCAGGAAGCAGCCACACAGAAGAAGGTGCTTGTAGCATGTTGCTAGGCAACAAAGATGTTGTCTGAAAACTACAGCCCACCTTTGACACTTCACAGGACTAGAAACCCTCAGATGAGAGCAGCAAGGCCTGGAACAAAGGACATGTGGGGCGGGGGGGGGGGAATGCTGGAGCTAGGGGAACCCCAGGGAGGAAGGTGTGAGCCCCACAGGTGTGCAGAGCCAAGCGGATGCAGACAGAGGAAGGAGTGACTCAACACACGAAGGGAGACCAGGAACCAGCCCGGAAGCTGGCTGGGGCAGCTCCCTGCAAGGCCTCCTCTCTTCTGGGCTGATCCTGTCTACTGGAAATGAGGTTTCATTGAGGAAGATGATGAGGGTGACTGACAAGTGCTTTTATTGAACAATGGCCCGGTTCTCCACTGACTTTCAAAGAATCAAGATTACATTCCAATGTAAAGACAGCCCCAGCCAGCATCCACACAGGGCATCTATTTTCTCATTGGCCTAGGCACCCTGGGCTCTGTGACACAAGAGATACCACACCTGGCTGCCCAGGGGACCCCAGCCAGGTCAGGCCCTGCCTTATACATCTCCCTGAGCCTCTACATCTCTAAAGTGGGAGGATGACGCCTGTCTTACTCCCTTCACAGAGTACTGCCGGGAAATGCCAAAGATGACAACGGGACCAGGGAGTACAGAACACCACATTGTCTATTGCAGAGCAAGCCCTGGCTCCTGCAAGGACAGTGCTCTGAAAGACCCTGTGAGATGGACTTGCCAAGAGCTATCCGAGCAACCGTACGTACATACACGTACATACAGCAACTTCAGCCATGACGGGAGGGGCCCTGACTCAGGCCTCATGGTCTCCATCATTGAAATGGAGGTGATCTGCGGCATCACCGAGATCATCAAGATCATCGGCACTGTGAGGAGGCAGTGTCGCGATAGAGACTGCAGCAAGCCCTGGCAAGCGAGGGCTCTTTCTTCCTCTGAGACTTCTGAGTCTGTCTGGGTCCCATCATTCTCCCTGTGCTGCACTTTGACAAGCTGGTCCCACAGTGACAGGCTGATATTCACAGGAGGCAACCGTCTAACTTCTGAAGTCATGGACAACCTCGAAATGTGTCTCTTCCCTACATAAAATCTATAACTGAAACTGTAAACAAGAGCAAAATTCATTAAGAATGCTGCTAAAGAGAACAATGGTGTGTTAAATGTGACAAAAAAACCTAATTAAAAACTACTGCCAGTCAACGGCAGCATTCATTTGACTCTGTAAGTCTGACAATATAGGTGTCGACTGTACTGGTTTGGGTATATATTTACCAGGAAAAGCCTATCCAATCACCTGCCCCCCCCCCCCAAAGAACAGCAGGCCATTTCCATCTGCTCCCTTATGAAAATCACTATTGTTGTTGTTGTTGTTTTAAATCACACCAATCATAATTGTTTTTGAGACACCAGACAGCATGCCCTCAAGAAGTTGTGAAATAAGCCCTTGGCTTGAATGCAAGACAAAGCTAACTCATTCTTCACATTCTGCTCTTTCCCGCCCCTTCCCCATCCCCCAGCGTAGCACCCCAGGCCTCAGCCCTCTGCTGCCAGAGTCGCTGCATCCTTATGTACAGATGGGATTCCCCGGCGCTCTCGTCTTGCCCCACTAGCTCTGTGGGTCAGGAGAGTATGTGAGCTGTGTCTTGGGGGTCCCCAGCTTCTGGGCTCTTCCATTTCTTGAACCCACTTAGGGTGTAAGCAGGGTAGGTTTGACTCCCATCGGTAGACAGGAACGTGGGCCCAGCAAGGGGAAGGTCCAGGCCTGGCTGAGAGGCAGCCACAGTCACACAGGCTCTCTGAACTGAGGCTGAAAGACTTGCCCGAGTTCATGCTCTGTGAGGCAGTGGGCTGGGCTCGCTTTCTTCCCCCTTCCTTGTCCCTGTCACCCTCTCTTCCCTGTCCCACCTGCTCCTGCCTCTTTCTTCTCTTTTTCCTTTCTATTTCCTCCCTCCATGCCCTCGTGTGTGTGTGTGTGTGTGTGTGTGTGTGTGTGTGTGTGCACAATGCATGTGTTCTATGTGTACATATACATTCACACACGTGCATGCATATGTGTACTGTGCATCTCTGTGTGTGTGCACATAGATGTGAGTACACGCACATATGTGTTCACACAAATGGATGTGTATGTGTGTTTGCAAGTGTGGTGTGTGAATGGGCATGTGTGTGCATGCATGCATGTGCTCACACACATGGATGCGTATGTGTACATAGGTGTGTGCCTGTGTGTGTGTGTGTGTGTGTGTGTGCATGTGTATACACATCATGGCACACTTGAAGGACGGTTAGAGGACGGCTCACAGGACTTGGTTCTCGCTTCTTTACCTTCTGCCGTGCAGGTTGGTAGGCTAGAATGTAAACCCTTTTTCCCACTGAGCCATAATCGGCAGCCCTTGTCCTGTTCGGTTTGTTTTTAAAGATAGGATCTTATTAAGCAGCCCTGGCTGGCTGAAAACTCACAGTCTCCCTGCCTCTGCCTCCCAGACCTCATGGACGCTACAACACAGGCTGGCACCATCATGGCAGCTTGGGCCCAGGCCTGCTCTCTCCTGTGCAATGTTCTTCACTGTCTACAATAAAGCTAGGCCTCAGCCAGTTAATTGTGGCTCACTGGCCTTGGGCAGTGGAAGCTGGCAGACTCTAAACAGAGTATGAATTAACCTTCTTGTTGGGGACATGGGAAGTGTTTGAAGGGTAGTAGAGTGTAGCAGAACCTGAAGCTTCTATCGACAGAAGCAGCAGGGCTCGGGGCCAGCAGGTGCAGAAAGAGGTGAATCTGAGGGGAATTACAGACAAGAACCAGAGCCTGAAACCCCTCATGGAGAGTTGGATTGGTTTGACATGGATACAGGATAAGTAATAATGTTGACTTTGGAAACAGTTGTGGCCCAGTAGCCCATTTTTGCAAACCTGGAAGTAAGCTATTAACATAAGTGATAAAGACACCATTTCCCCAGCCCCAGGAATGACCAGTGTGAGTGTGAGTGGAATGTCTCCATAGAGCACAGAGCACGCCTGCATAGAGAGCAGGCATACATTCTTCCTCCTGTTGGCTACAAGGTAGGTGTGGTACTAGAGCTCCAGCAGCCTTCAATGTGAAATGAAGCCATGACTCCAACTCAGTAGGGTTAAAGGAAGGAGCCTCTGTCCCTGACTTTTTCTGATGCCATTCTTGCTTAGACTGACCCTTTATCCATCTTCTTTTGCCCCTCCAACATTTTACTATTTTGTTTAAAGGTTTCTAATTTCTTTGCCAGAGTCAAAAATCTAATACGATAGAACAAAACAGATAAAGCTCCCAGACTGGGGGTGGGGTGGGGGGGTGGGGGATGGGTGATGGACCAAGAGTTAAAAATGGTGAAGCAAGGCTGGAGAGATGGCTCAGAGGTTAAGAGCACCAACTGCTCTTCCAGAGGTCCTGAGTTCAAATCCCAGCAGCCACATGGTGGCTCACAACCATCTTTAATGTGATCTGATGCCCTCGCCTGGTGTGTCTGAAGACAGCAACAGTGTACTCATATAAAATAAATAAATCTTAAAAAACAAACAAACAAACAAACAAACAGTAAAGCAGAGAGAATTTAGGGCAATGTGAGAGTCCAAGCATAGACCCAGTGCCTGGGACACTAGTGTATGAGGACACACAGGCACAAGGATGTAAGACTAAGTCACATGTGTCCCTTGCTGGCCTGCTGGGATGCTGCCCCCACCCCTGGCCCTTTGTTCTCTGAGAGGTTTCCTTGCTTGTCAGGCACTGGTGAAGGTGCCAGTCCCTCCGTGGCTCAGAGGGCTCTCTCCTATTGAAACTATTGAAAGGTTTCCATAGCAATGAATGTCAACCCTCAACATGGAGCTCAGTCCCTGTGGAGCAGAGACGGCTATTCACTGCTGCCAGGGTCCCTCCCATGGAGATGAAGGACATGGTGGGGTCTCAAGGACCAAACAAAGCAGCCAAGGGTTGAACGTGGGAAACTTGACAGAAGACAGATTTCATGTGTGGGCTAACCTCAGCTGGTAGACAGACATGGATAATTTTTGCACACAGAACCTCATCCTTTTCTTCCATCACTGTGTATGGAGCCCCAGCCTGGCGAACATTGAATCCTCCCCTCTGCCCAGAGCCCAGGCCTTCTGGACAGGTACAGGAGTTCTTATTATGCACTTCCACTGTGGCTGGAGAAAAGCGGTACAACCCCGACTCCTGAGGGTATCCCCAAAGCAGACATCCTGGAGGGAAAAGATGCTGGCCAAAGACAGAGGAAGGAAACCCCACAGTTGTACCACAGGCTGGAGTAGCTGGGTTGTGAGCTGAGACCTCAGAGCTTCCCAGTATACTGACGCTCCTGCAGGGCTCACCCCTCAGGTGCTGTCCTGTGCCCAGAGCTCAGCATTGCTCATGTTAGGAAACCTTCCCGATTCCAGTTTATAGACTCTTCTAAGAGAGGCCATCCCTTAATTGCAACCCAACTTACAATTAGTGTATACTTAACATAAATATAAGTATGAAGAAAATAGTAACAAATATGCAATTTTGCTCTTTAAGTGCCGAAGAGCAGAAACATAACGCAAAGGAAAAAACAAATGTGAATCAGAAATAACAGAAAGAGAAACTCAGCTGTGGAAAAAAAAAAAAAGTGAAGACAGAAGAGATTCAAAACAGAGACCTGAGTCTAGTGCCACTGGTGACGGGAAAAAGAAATGGCCCTGGGACTGGTGGCTGAAGTCACCCCGACTGCAGCCGGCTGAACATAGGCATGGCAGCGACTGCCAGGGTCTCACTGCTCTGGGCTCAAGGGAGATTTGGGTGCCGCTGCCCCTGTGGCCAGGCAGGTGCAGAACGAAAGGTTTCTCACCCGGGCCCCACAGCTCAGTAGCAGGGACCTTTCTTGCAAGGAAGACCACAGCCTCTTTTTCTGTGCTTTCTGAATGCATTCTAACCTGCAATATTTCCTTACTTTCCCACCAAGCAAGCTAGCATCCTCGAGCCCCACCCACCCACTCTGTGGTGGTGTTACAAGCCCTCTTAGGGAGGCCCCCAGAGAGATGACCCGTGAGGCTCTTGTCCAGTCATTGTCCCGATCTCTAAGGCCATTGGCTGCTAGATAGGAAGGGGAGCTCTCCTGAAGGAACTCTTAGGCGCTCTTCCAGGGAAATTAAATGTGGAAACTGTACCACCCGACCTTACTTCCCGACCCCTGTTGATGATAAGGGTTCCTGCAGAGGCTAAAATGAGAGGCTTGTCCAAATGTCAAAGCCAGCTGCCTCTCTCCATTAAAAATGCAGATCTTAGTCATGGTGGTTATGGTGGCACACGCTTTTAATCACAGCACTTGGAGGCAAAGGCAGGTAGGTCTCTGTGAGTTCGAGGCCAGCCTGGTCTACAAAGCAAGTTCCAGGGCAGCCAGGGCTATATAGAGAAACCCTGTCTGGAAAAATCAAAAAAACAAAACAGAACAATAACAACAACAAAAAACCCAAACAGAGCAACAACAACAAAGTATATAGTGTGGAAATTATAAACAAATTGCACTGTCTTTCTGTCAAAGGGGTAAAATAAGACAAAACTCGCTTAAGAAAATTTTTTTAACCAGTCACTTGGCAGAAATTCAAGTTTCCTCCAGAGTCAGCACTTCCTGAAGTCAAAATACGTGCCTGCTCAGGGTTGAACCTGGCTCAAGAGATTGAGTTCTGCTTACACACTGTGCTTTTTAAGCCAGCCCATCACAGAAAAATGGAGACACGGGACCTCTGTGTCAGGGAGCAGAGTGCAGAGGCAGTCCTGATGCTGAGTGGGCTTGCCTGTCTGCCTTGGCTACACCCCCCCCCCAAGAAGTAAAACTCACCACCTTACTGAAAGGCTTTGGATTGTGGGGTCATTTTCTTGTGACCCCCCAAACCCATTTCTTACACATATATACAGTCTTGTAAAAATGCAATAAGTCTGATAAAAAAAATTACATCCCATGGAGAGAAGAACTCACTATTTACATGCATTCCCAAGCCTCTCTGTGCATGTGACACGCTGATGTCCCATGTGGCACAATCCCGTGTGCTCCTCTCCAGATCCCACAGAAGACTGTTTTCCCACATCAATGTAATCATCAAAAGACTGACTTGTAACATTGTTGCCTAAGAACTGCTGTAAGCATGCAGCAAGCCTTATTTAAACATGCTTTAAAAGACTCTAGTTTTTAGTTTTTGTGCATGGATGTTTTTGCCTGCCTGCATGTAGGCACATGCAGTGCTCAGGGAAGCCAGAAGAGGGCATCAGATCCCCTGAACTGGAGTTAACAGGTTTGTCAACAACCATGTGATACGGGTGCTGAGAACCAAACCCAGATCCTTTGAAAAGGCATCCAGTGCTCTTAACTGCTGAGCCGTCATCTCTCCAGCCCCTTTATTTAGGCATTTAAATCCTACGTGTTCACTTCATTTCTGAGTCTTTGATATTATAAACATTACATTGAAGACTTTGGATTATCACTTGATTCTTCCATTCAAAGAGCGTTCTAGAAAGAGATTTGGTAGGTTAAAGCCATAAACCGTCGAGGGCTTCCCAGCGATGTTGTTTCCAGAAAGATGGTGCTAAACTCCCTGTTTGCTCTAGTGTGAGACACAACCCCACCCCCACCATCAACAGGAAGACCTTAACAGCAACAAGTTAAAGCTTCACACTGTTCAAGTTGCGGCAAACTCCTGGTTAACAGCTGACTCGCTGCATTTCATGTTGGTGTCTTCGCTGTGTGCCTTCTCTGCTGTGCCTGCCTTCAGCTGTGAGGTGGCCTGTGGCTGATCTCCAGGACTGCTTTGGACAATGAGATATTTCTCTCTTGTCACATTTGTTTCTTTTTTTTCTTCCCCTTGTTCCGGTCAACCCCGCTCGCTCCACTCGACTCCATTTGCTCCCACCGGCCACTCGCTTCGGCCAGCCCCACTCACTCCTGGCCACCCCCCCCCACGGCCCCACTCGCTCCAGTCAGCCCCACTTGCTCCGGCCGTCCCCGCTTGCTCTGTTCAGCTCTGCTCGCTTCGGACAGCCTCGCTTGCTCCGGTTGGTCTCTCCGGTCCAAGGATTCATTTCTTATTATTCTTCATAAGTACGCTGTAGCTGACTTCAGATGCACCAGAGGAGGGCATCAGATCTTGTTACGGGTGGTTTTAAGCCACCATGTGGTTGCTGGGATTTGAACTCATCACCTTCAGAAGAGCAGTCGGGTGCTCTAACCCGCTGAGCCATCTCACCAGCCCCCCCATTTGTTTCTTTAAATATCTTTCTTAAATAACATTTCCTCTTAAACAGATTTTTTTTTGAGACATGTATCCTAGGCTGATCTTAGATTCACTTTTGATTCTCTTGTCTCTACCTCCCTAGCTCTGGGATTACAGAGAAGGTCCACCATATCCAGCTTATTACATATAATAATTATTAAGCAATTAATATTAACATTAATGCTTATAAATAAATAAAATAATAATATATATCGTGTATATGGGTATTTTGTCTGCATGTATGTTTGTGCACCATTGGTATGCCTAATGCTTGTGGAGGAAAGAAGAGGGTATCAGATACCTTGGAACTGGAGTTACAAATGGCTCTGAGCCATCATGCGAGTGCTAGAAATTGAACTCAGGTCCTCTGCAAGAGCAGCCAGTGCTCTTAATCACTAAGCCATCTCTCCAGCCCTCGTTTATATATTTTAAAGGACAGAAATCTACACTTGTATTGATGATGTAATCAAATATGCCTGCTTCCTTTCACAGTTCTTCTCTTCTGAGATGTTCTGCCTAACATTTCTCTCCACCCCAGGATTGATTAAATATTCACTTTGATTTCTGGCTCCTGTTCGTATTTCTTCCATCATAGCTATCCGACTCTTTAATCTACCTGGAATTTATTTTTCTGGCTGTTGAGAGGTGGCGTGCCAATTTGATATTTCACCCAAGCTTCCAATTTCCCCATGAACGTTTATTGAGTAATCTATTGCTTCCTAATTGGTTTTCTTTCTCCATGATTGGGTTTCCACACTAGGATCTATCTCAGGGTTTTTCCATTGCGTTTCATCGATCTGTCATTACCAGGTTCTTTAGTAATGGGTAATGCCTGGGGGACTTAATTATTCTTTGTTTTATAATACATTTTAATATCCATAGGGAAAGCTCCCTCCTGGGCTTCTCCTGTATGAGCCAAGCTGCTCTCTCTTATTGATTAAAATGCCCTATGAATCAGTCATTATTTTCCCTGAAAATTTCTAATTTTGTTTTCCGATACAGAAGAAATTGTTTAAATTTATTAAACTTGTCAGCTTTCAGATTTATAAATCCCATTTTAAAAAATTTATTAGTTCCTGTTTCTTCATTGTAAATTTAGTCTGCTCTCCATCTAAGGTTTATTTCATCCTTCTAGTAAACATAATTTCTTTTCCTTCTTCTCTTTTTCTTGGCCTTTTGAGACAGGATCTTGGTATAATGCCTTGGTGCTCAATATGTAATCCATGTTGGCCTAAAACTAAAGACAATCCTCCTGCCTCAGATTCCTGACACATATACATAGACATGTGCCACAATATCTGGCATCCTTCTTCACTTTTAAAAAAATATGTATTTATTTTTATTTTATCTGTAGGGGTGTTTTGCCTGCATGTATGTTAGTGCACTACATCTGTGCAGGACACACAGAGGCCACAAGAGGGAGTCAGATCCCCCAGAACTGGAATTAAGAGTGGTTGTGAGCTGCCATGTAGGTGCTGGGATTCGAACCTGGGTCTTCTAGAAGAGCAGTCAGTGCTCTTAACTACTGAGAAATCTTTCCACTGTTTTTTACTTTTTAATAATGAAAACTTTGAGAGTACTTTTCATCTGAGTACATCTTTGGTCAGGTCATTAGGCTTGAGATAGTTCTCCATCAAAACTTTTAGTATTTCAGGTGTTTTTTCTTAGTGTGTGTGTGTGTGTGTGTGTGTGTGTGTGTGTGTGTGTGTGTGTGCTGGGGTGCCTGTGTGAAAATGGAGGTCTAAAGTTAATGTAGAATGCCTTGCTCAACCCATCTCTACCTTATACATCTAGCAGGGTCTCTCAGTAAACCTGGAGCTTTCTGTTAGGGTGAGTTTGGCTCTCCAGCTTGCTGGGAGATCCTCTGTCTCTGAGCAATGAGATTACACACCCACCTGGCTTTTATGTGGGTTCTGAGGACCAAAGCCTGGTCCTCCACTTCCATGACAAGGACTTTACCATCAAGCCCTCTCTTCAGCCCCCAGATATTCAATTTCACCTTTTCTGGACAAAAGTTTACCCTATGTTATGGTATTATTTTATTTTATTTCATATGCATGGGTGTTTTACCTGCATGCATGTCTGTGTATCACTGGTGGGTCTAGTGCCTACAGAGGCCAGAAGAGGGGCTCAAATATCCTGGAACAGGAGTCCTGGGAATTGAACCCTGGTCCTCTGAAAGAGCACCCAGTGTTTTTACTTACTTGATCAGCCATCTCTGCACCCCTTTCCATCTGAAATGTTAAATGATTCCTTTGAGTCACAAAATAATTTGTGCTATGAAACCAGCCTGTCTCTGTTGCCCTCTTCTTTGAATTTATGTAACTCTTCACTCTTACGTTTTTTCTGGGTTTAGGCTTCTGCTTTAGGCTTCTCTTTTTAAATTAGCATAAAAATAACTTCTGCTTTGAAATCTCATCAAAGCAAAGGGCACTGTCCTTTAATTTAGGGGGTAACTCAACCGATGTTGATCATCATAACTTTTCGACGTGGTTTTCTGTCATTTGGTTTTGGGTTTGGGTTTTGTCTTTGTGTTTCCCCATCTGGGTCCCTATTGCTTCTGCCTTAGCTTGGTGGATCTGATGTTTGGGAAGTGCATACTGCTTCAGCCCCTCAGGTCTCAGCTTCATCCTCTGTGGAATGGGGTGTAACGGCCCCCAGGCCTCAGGCAGATGAGATACCATTTGGTTGAACAACTCTTAGGTGAAGGTACTGTTATCCTTACTGTATGTTTTTTAAAGTCCTACTTGTGGGAGTTGGAGAGGTGGCTCGGTGGTTAAGAGCACTAGCAGTTCTTCCGGGAAACCAAGTTTCATTTCCAGCACCTAATTGTCTACAACTCTAGTTCCAGGGAGTATTTGATGTCCTCTTCTGGCCTCTGTGGACTCTGCACATTGGTGGTGCACAGACACATGCAGGCAAATACCCACATGTAAAATAAAAATAAATAAATAAACCCTGTTTTAAATCCTAACTGGAGGTAAACTTCAGGTTTAAACTATGATCTCAACTATATTTTTTCTAATTACTGAATTTGAATGTTAAGGATGAAAATGCTCTACCTCAGATGATGAACTAAACCCTTCAAGCCCTCTCCTTTTAAATGTTTAATCTAAAGATTTGCAATCCCCTAACTATTGTTGAATTATTGCTTTTGTTTCATGCACCTACCCTGTAAAATCTACTTTTCCTTTGACATTAAAATTTGGTTTGGCGATCATGCATAGCTCTGTCTATCTCTCTGGCTTTCACATCAGTCTATTACTAAGATCTTTTTAAATTTTTATTTTTATCATATGTGCATTGGCATTTTGCCTGCATATATTTCTGAGTGAGTGTGTCGGATCCCTGAAACTGGAATTATAGGCACGTGTGAGCTGCTATGTGGTTGCTGGGAATTGAACCCAGATCCTCTGGAAGAGCAGCCAATGCTCTGAACCACTGAGCCATCTCTCCAGCCCCTCATTATTAAGATCTTAATAGTGAGTCTTGTTGTTTCGTTCGAATGGCAGAGGGGGGTCACAGACTGCAGACTCTATCAAGATGCCCTACTGGCTCTTAAATTTTAGCAGGTGTGAGGAAACCAGTTCTGTGGTTCCTATGACTCTAGGTCGGTTAATCTTATCATTTACTACGATTCCAGAAACAGTAGTGGTTATGTTAAAGGTAATCCCAACTGCTCTTCCCATCAGAAAGAAGGTGATGTCTTGCTTGACCTTTCTGAGTCTACCAACTCCTTGCCTATCTGTCAGCCATCCTGGAAAAGTTTTTTTTCATGTATATCTTTGACTATATTTTTTGTCCAAACCTCAACTCTTCATGGCCCCCGTCTGTGCTAACCACCTTCCACTCATCTCTCAGATTCTGAAACAACTTTTAAGATATCTGTTCATTCATTCACTCATTCATTCATTCATTCATTCATATTTCTGGAGGAAGGCAGGCACACAGCCATGGAGGTCAGAGGACATCTGCACGAGCTGGTTCTTATCCCACCACACAGGTTTCAGAGCTCTAACTCCCATGAGCACTCTCTCTGGCCCTCTGGGGAAGCTTCTAAGTTGGTCCTCTGCTTTCTACATTTTAAGAAAGTCATCATCACTAATGGGGATTTTCTTTTTCACTAAACCAGGTTGGACTTGCCGGTGCTCTGAGCACGTGCATTCCTCGGCTGCTGTCTTCTCCATACCAGAGACTGCTCCTTTCTCATACTTCGAGGCGTATCTCGTCTTTCAAGGATGCTTTGGGTGCCCCATAATTCATGTTCTTTTGCATCTTCGGGGTAATTTTTCTATTCCTTACTGGGGAGCAGGACCACTCTGACTGGTTTCTGGTAAAGAAGACCAACTTCTCACTTCCCCCAGCTAGTGGTAGGACTAGAGGTGAGCCCTGCCCCCCTGCCCCACCAATGCACAGAATCCTTCAGGATCCATCATCCAATTCCCTCAACCAGTCATTTACAAACACTTAAAAGCACAGACTTCTAACAGTAAAATAATTTTTAGTACATACCGTGTGTGTGTGTGTGTGTGTGTGTGTGTGTGTGTGTGTGTGTGTGTGTGTTAAACACCTGTATATTAAATACAGGCTTAACTCAAATTATCTTAGATAAAATAGCTATGTCTAGAAATGCCTACCATTTTCTCAGAGTTCCCATTTATCTTTGCACAAGGTCCACAGTGGAGTGCGTGCCTCATCGAAGGCCCCACCACAGTCCACAGTGGAGTGTGTGCCTCATCGAAGGCCCCCCCACCACCAAAGTCTCAAGCCCCATTCTTAAGTTCTTTTTGGTTAAGCTCTGCTCAGCTCAGCATGGGGGCTTCCTTGATGAGCCTCATCCTGGAGACAAGCTCCAAACTGCTTTCCTCAAGTCTCGCCCATTGCCATCTCAAGCCATGCCCATTGCCCATCGCCCATCGCCCATTGCCGTAGGCCCTCTGTTCCTCTCTGCTCCTGCCTTAGAGCTTCACCAATCACCAACAGAGAACAAGAACATAGGTTGGAGCCGGGCATTGATGCCTTATGCCTTTAATCCCAGCTCTTGGGAGGCTGAGGCAGGCAGATCTCTCTGAGTTGAAGGCCAGCCTGGTCTACAGAGTGAATTCCAGAATAGTCAGGACTACACAGAGAAACCCTGCCTTAAAAAATAAAAGCCAACCAAACAGATAAACAAAAAACAATAACAGAAAAGAATATAGTTTGATCCTTCTTCCTCCTCCTCCTCTTCCTCCTCTTCTCCCTCCTCCTGCTCTTCATCCACAGTTCTGAGAATCAACCCAGGGTCTCCTCCACGCTAGTCAAGTATTTTCCCCTGAGCTGTAACCCCAAGTCCAGAATGGCCTGGTTCTCTCTGGCTCTACAGACAAGATCTTTACATTTAAATTCTTCATTAAAATGCCTGTATAAAAAATTAAAATTCACACAGTCAAAACCAAACACCTGCTGACAAGGCCTGAGACCCTGAGGCAGACAGCCTGTGCACAGACTGTGGGGTCCTGGTGGGGAAGACAGTCACGAAGATGGAGAGGGTTTACTTGCAAAGCAAGAGTCAGCCCATGTTTGTCCGGGCTGTGGAGGCCTTTCTGCTTCTTCCAAGGAGATAAACACGCACAAGTAGGCGGCCAGAATATTGTTCAGCGTGTACAGGGAGAGCCGACTTCCCTGGCCTGGCGCACTGGGACCTGGGGCCTCCACTGTTCCCCTTCGGCTGCTGCTTGGCATTTGACAGTGTTTAATGAGGAGGTTCCTGGGGTGGCCCTGGGAGGCCTGTGGGAGGTGGGCACGCAGCCAGGAGAATCCTGGAGAATGCTGAGCGCTGCAACTGTCAGGCTCCGGAGGCAGTGATGTAATGCCTCTCTGGGGTCCCAGCAAAACAGGCCGCCAATGTTGCTACTGCCCTCCTGGCAACCAGGTGTTGCTCTCTCAACACAGGGCTCCTCTGCACCATTATTAACTCCTGTCTGTCCTTGGCAGGAGGAGATGTAAAAACATTTATTGTCCCATAAAAGCCAACCCCAGATAGGAGAAATGACTTCTAAAACACATCTTGCTAAAGAGGATTTCCATAGCAACTTCAGAAGTGTGTGCATACAGCTAGAAATGAGTCCAGCTGAGGGAGGCCACCCTGGCCGTATGCAAACCCTGGTCAGGGCAACAGCAGACAGGACAGGTTCTAGAACCTGTCATGGTGCATAATGCCATCGGCAAGCCACCTTCTCTAACACCAGAGGTGGCAGAGCTATCATCAGATCAAACTGAGAGTGCTCAAGGCCATCTTTTCCGTGTACTCCTCCCACTCTGGCCCAACCCTTCAGTCTCCCGGTGCAACCCGTGTCTCAGTGTCTCAGTCAGTCAGTCATGCGTAGGATTTGGCCTTGGAAAGCACGGGGGTTACCTACAGATCTAAAAGAAACTAGCTGGCCATTCCAAGAGAAGAGCTTTGCCTGATTACCTGAGTTCTGTACGTTTCCCAGTCCCCAGTCCTATAGGTCAGACTCTGAGCAAGAGTCAATGACTGTGAGATCTGGGGACAGAAACTTAGGGCGTGGAGATGCTCTCAGAATCACCACAGAAAGTGGGACACAGGCTAGGTGTGGGACAGTGGGAATAGAAACCTCGGGTGACTACTTAGGGACCCCTACAGTCTGATGACCCTAGACGGTTATCCTTTAGTGGTTCTCAGCCTTCCCAAAGCTGAGACCTTTTAATAGAGTTCCTCGTGTTGTGGTGACCCCAACCACAAAATTATTCTATTGATGCTTCATAATTGTAATTTTATTACTGTTATGAATTATAATGTAAATATCTGATATGCAGATGGTCTTAGGCAAACCTCTGAAAGGGTCATTCAAACCCCATAGGGTGAGAACCACTGCTGTAGGAGGCAAAGGGGCCTTTAAACTCTACTTCATACTCTATCAGTAGGTCCCTAGCGCCCCTGAGTAACAGGCGTGACCCTGAGTCAGGCAGCTCCCTTGAGAGGTGGCATCTCACGGCCGGCATAACACCAGGTGGGAGCAATTGGTGTTCGAGTCAACCCAGGGCAGAGTGGGTGCACTCTATCCACTGTACATAACATGCACACACAAACGTGCATGCACACCCATACATGTACGCAGGCGCATACACATGTGAACAAACAAAAAAGGGTGTATGCGCACGTGTGCACACACATGAAGACTTCACTGAGCATAAAGTCAGCCCTGGAAACGGCATGACAAAGCAATCAAGGACACAGACGTCTGAGAAGACCAAAAGACAAGCCTGGCATTTCTGCGTCACTACAGTAGCCCTCAGACCTCAGATTGGGGATGTGGCTAGGGCAGTCTAGAGCACAATTTCCTGTCCCTACAGGATCCAGCCTGGATTGACAAGATAAATTTGAAGTTTGGAATTGAACTCATGCTTACACCCTGACTGTGCACTTAGGAGCCCTGAGACCTCAAACCATGCTCTCTCCAGCAGCCAGCCCTAAGGTGAGGACAGCCTGGCTTCCTTGAGTCTGCCCCTGGGTTAGGCTGGGATAGCATGAAGCATGAGATACAAACCCAGCACAGAGTGAGAAGCAGGAGCCAGGACATGTTCCTGTGCTCAGCATCACATATGCCTAAGCCATATCTGAGCCTGTGATCACAAAGTCTGTTCCCTAGAGGGCAGACTATGGGAGGCTCTGGCTTGCTTGGCTTCCTGATGTTCAGCTGATGCTCATAAAGCCATGTTTGCAAAGAGAATAACTGTGGGGGCTTCTGTGACAGCACAGGCAAACCTAGTTTAACAAGGGCTAGTCTTGTCTAACCCGGGCTAATGGAGACTAACTCAGCCTAATGCAGCCTAATGCAAACTGACTTCATCTAACCAGACAAGTCCAGTCTGAACTTGGGAGCTGTGAAAGCTGTTCAATGTCAACTAAGATCCAAAGACTTCCGAAAACAAGGCCCTTCAAAATGTGTGGCTATTCTTCAGAAATGAATAAATAAATCACCACACTTGTGACAGTTTTAATAAACAATAAAACTCACTTGTAGGTACCTGGTTGTATGTTTAGCCAGCCTGTTCATCTGAAATACATGCCAGACAAGGATTCATGAAATACATGTATTTCAAAAGAAAAAGCTCAAGTGATCCAAAGGGCTATACAAATTGAGTCTCCACTGTTAGAAATCCTGGCTTCTGATGGTTAGAAAGGAAAGCAGGATGAGTATCAGTGGGCATTTGGTAGTAGTCTGCCTATCCTGGTTATTTAAAAAAGGCAGCCACAAAGATCCTGAGTTATCTAGGGATTACACAATGTGTGGCAAGGTACAGTGTGCAAGGATTGCTTTGCTTGGCTGTAACAATGAATCCTATAAAGCAGGTTTTATTATCCCTCATTCATCATCGAGTCCCAGGAAGGCAGAGTGACTGGTATTCCTCAGCAGAGAGTCCCACGAGGCAGCCAACATGGTAGCACACCTGCCATCCCAGCATGGCGAGGCAGGAAATAGGACCGAGGGATCACAAGTTCATGACCAGCCTGGACTACCCTGTCTCAGATAACCAGCAGGATGGTTCTGCGAGGAGTTGGGGGTAGGAAGCAGGGCACCACTTCTCTGTCACAGGAAAGGTTTGTGAAGAGCTGTTTGGTAAGGATCTCTGCTTGGAAAAGAAACTTAGCTGCTGAGCTACGGTGGGGCTCTCTGTTCCCCATTACGTCATTCACAGCCTGGTTCTCGGAGGCTGCTCCTCTCATATAAGGACCATGTTCTGGGCAGAACAATGCCTCTGTCTGAAATCAGAAAGCCATACCTACTGGCTGACTATCCCAAAGCCAGTGGGGAATCTCATTCATGGCTCCCATGTGTTAACTATTCAGCCAACTCTCTGCTAGAGTTCTCTGCCTTGTTTTATCTCAGCTCAGAGATGGGCATGTGGGAGATCTGACAGTCAAATCCAAGTGCTGATGCACTAAGGGCAGCTACCAGGACCTGTCTGTGTAAGCAGCATGGATTTTCCTCCGTGCCTTCCCACACCGAAGCACTCTACCTCAGGACCGTGGCTTTATTCTATTTCAGGTGACGCTCAGTTTGAAACCACAGCTTCTCAGGCAGATGCTACACAGGAAATCTGATTTAAATGAGACACAGTCAGCTTGAAAAGGACAGGTGTCACCAACAGGGCCTGAGGGGTACAGCGGAGTCGTGGTATCACCCTAATGGGGAGCCACAAGGGCAGATGTTCTGAGAGCCGTCTGGTCATGGCCGAGCCCTGGGTCTCTGGAAGACCACAGTCCCTCCATCCACTCCCATCTGCAGACCTCCGAATCACCGCCCAGCCCCCTAAAGCCTCAGTCTGTCTCACCAGCATAGTGATTCTCCAACTTTAAAGTGCACATGAATCATGGCGAGACACTGCTAAAAGACCACTGCTGCTTCAATAACTCTGGGGTTAAGCCCTGTACTCTAGCAAGTCTCCCGGAGATGCTGGTGCTGCCAGTCAGTGGACCAAACCTTGAGCAGAGACATACCACTAGAGGTGTATGATTAAAAAAAAGACAGAGAGAGAGATCTGTGGGCAATAATTATATGAGGAAATTTGAACTAAGCAAAAATAAATAAGCTCTATCAGTGCAGGGCTTTTCAGAGCCCTATAAACATTTGCAAACATCATTAATCTCTAAGAGGAGAACATATGAACCTTATAAATCAATAAATACTGAGTTGGGGGGTTAAGGATGTAACCAGAGATGGCCCAATGGTTAAGAGGGCTGATTGTTCTTCCAGAGGTCCAGAGTTCAATTCCCGGCAACCACATGGTGGCTCACAACCATCTGTAATGGAATCTGATACTCTCTTCTGGTGTGACTGAAGAGTATAGTGTACGCGTATAAAACAGATAGATAGATAGATAGATAGATAGATAGATAGATAGATGATAGATAGATAGATAGATAGATAGATAGATAGATAGATAGATATTTTTAAAAAGGGAGGTGTGATACTTTGGTCTAAAAGAAAAAACAAAAGTTAGTTATATAGATTTTCCCCAGCTTACCTGGGCTCCAATGTTCCAATATTCTACACCAGCTCTGCCCTCCTCTTCTTGCTCTCATTTTCTCCTTTGAGGAATCTGAGACCATTCCAGCCTCCTCCATCAGACCTTAGACCTGGACATCCCTGCTCTTCATCCCTCCCCCATCCCACACTCAGGGTCTCCGTGAAATACCTTTCACAGACTCGCACAGTCCAGGCAGCGATGATCCACAGAGAGATGCTGAACACCAGCAGCACCGTGCCAGGGCAGATGGTCATGAGCGTCTTCATGACGAATCGGGTGTTGAAGTTGATCTTGTTGAGGGCCCCGATGCTTCGGGAGGAGGCATCAGTGAAGAGTTTGCTATGGAGCAGCATGACTCGGGCGATCAGGTACAGGCGCAGGAACATGGGGATGGACAGAATAATGTCCACGTCAGCCTCTGCCCGAGATGGGGTATAGGAGAAGGCCAGGCGTGCAGTCCAGAAGAACTTGTACTCTCCAGGGATGGGGTGGATGGCGCACACCAGCATCTCCAGGCTGATGTAGAGAATACGCTCGTAGGTCATGGCTATCCGCCAGTCATCTGCACCATTGTCGATCACAAAGAGCTGGAGGAGCGAAGAGCACGTTAGTGTGGCCAGGACAAGTGAGCAGGAGTGTCACACAAGAGGCAGGGGTGGGGGTGCTGGGGATCCATCAGCCTGACCACCTCAGGGGCAGACTAGGAGTCTACCTGTGTGAGAGCCCCAGCAGAGTCAGAAGACCTGCTTGGATCCAGATGGAGGTCTTAGCTAAGACACCCACTCTCTGAACCTCACTTCCCTCCTCTGGAAGTTGCTTCCTAGGATATGTTTGTTTGTGACAATGTCTCACTCTGTAACCAGCTAGCCTCAAACTCACTGAAATCCGCCTGCCTCAACCTTCCCAGTTCTGGGACTGCAAGAATAAGCCATCATGACAAATTGGATAACAATACATTCATAATAAGAAATAATACGTTTGGCCCTCACCTTGGCTGAAGCATGCAACTACTAAAACCCAGGAGAGGGCTGGGGTATAAGAGCATGCACAAGACACTGGTTTAAGCCCCAGCAATACACACACATGTGCACAGGCACACCACACACACACACACACACACACACATCATACATACATACATACTCAGGCCCCATACACAAATACACCCACATATGAACATACACCACACACACACACACACACACACACACACACACACACACACACATCATACATACATACATACTCAGGCCCCATACACAAATACACCCACATATGAACATACACCACACACACACACACTGAGCTTCAAAAATGATGAGTCTTTGGGGCTTGTTTTCCTTTGAGGCAGGGTTTCACTATGTAGTCCTGGCAGGCCTGTGTTTTGTAGACTAGACTCGCCTTGAACTCACAGAGGTCTACTGGCTTCTGCCTCCTAAGTGCTGGGGTTAAAGGTGTGCACACCTGCCTACTGTTGTTTAGAGTTTAAGCCCAGGGTCTCCTAAATGCCAGGCTGGTGTTTTTGCCACTGAGCCACATCTCCAGCACTGTCAGGGTCAGAGTCTTCCGAACGCCCATGTCCTGACTGGCCAGCCTCGGGATGGGAGCAAGGAGGAGAAAGATTACCAACCCCACCCTCCCTAGCGGCTGACCATCAGCGGCAAATACTTTCATCAAGTGTGCTACACAAAGAAGCCTCTGCCAAGCCCAAGGACCAGGTTTGGAGACTTCTACATAGCTGACCACATGGAGGCACCTGAGAGGTTAACACCCCCCACAGGCTCCCCGGGAGCTTCATACCTTCCCGAACTCCTGCCCTCGGAGCCTACTCTAGCCTGCTGCTCGGCAGGACGCTCTGAAATACTCCAAAGAATAACTGTGCAAACGTTTCCCTGAACTGTGCACCTGATTCCATCGGGTGACTCAAATCCAAGGTCCAGGTCATGGGAGCCCCGACTCACAGCTCAGTCAGCCCCATGTGGACTTCTGAAGTGGGACAGAGCTGAAGGACCAGGCCAGTAACCAGTGGCATTTAAGGTAGCTTCAAGTAGAATGTTAACCAGCAGAGCACCTCTTTGTTGTTCATGTTTGGCATGTGGACAAAACTCCCACAAATCGGAGCTGGCTCAGCAACTGAGGACACTGACTGCTCTTCCAGAGGACCCGGAGTCAAATCCCAGCACCCACATGCCATCTCACAATCACCTATAATTCCAAGATCTGACACCTCCACACAGACACGCATGCAGGCAAACCACTAGCGTACATAAAATGACAATAGATACATTATTAGCACTCCCCCAAATCCAATGAGCAGAGGGAAGACAGCATGAGGAGAGCACTGGGTCAGTCTCTTTCTGCTATCCACTGCCAAGTCCCTTCCGGCAGGAAGGATCCAGCCTCCGTGTGTTACTCGGTGCTAAGGAGGATTAAGAGTGCTTTTGTATTTAAAGGAGAAACAAAAGCAAGCAAACCCCACACCTCTGAGTCTCAGAAGGTGTGGCTTCTGTGGAGAGGGATGTTTCCTGTAGCAGTGAGTTTACAGGGCAGCCAGGTTCCCGACCCCAGCTCAGAAGGGGTAGCAAATGTCTGCAGGCCACACTGCACTCTTGGGTAATGCGTGGAGCATTCATTGCATGGCTCCTGAGCCTACAGTTAGCCAGCTCTGGCTGGAACCTTGGGTGAGTGACTGAACCTCTCTCCATCCATCCTCTTGCCTGCGGACAGGCCATCTGCTGCAGAAGCTACAACGGGGTGCACTGCATCTATCATATACAATAGTATATCCGATGTTCAGCAAACTTGCCGAGCACCCATTGCACTATTAGCAACCATGAGCAAAGCAGTGACTATTACTATTGTTAATACTAGCTGTGCCTTCTTTTTAGCCTTATCTTGGTCTTTCCATACAATGAGGGCCGGCTCGGCTATGTCTCCATTCCTTTCTAACCCCAGTCTTCCTCAGAACTCTGAATCTTGGGGCCATATCATGAGGACACACTCCAGCAGACAGTCCCTGGGTGTCTACTACTGCCTTGCGCATACTCAGCTGAGATTCACATCCTGAGGAAGGCCCGGGCTTTGTCCCTGAGGAAGCCCTACTATGGGATCCCACTGTGTTCTGTTCAGGAGCTCCGCTTTGGCCTTTCAGCAAGCTTGGTCTTCTCTGTTGACAGCAACTGTGTCCCAAGCAACTGGGGCCTGCGTACGTACGGTTGGAGCTATAGCCAGGACAATGGCGGTGCCCACCACACCCTCTACGGAGGCTGCCTGTATACATCTCCCTGGCTGCCATGCATCCCCAGGGAACTGCTGCCCTCTGGCATGGCTTCTCCTAGCCTTCAGGGAAGACCTAGGGTGGAGGTCCCATGGTCTAACTTGGCTGGTGTTTGGGGGCAGTGATGACAGGGATTCCCACTTGCACATCCGGAAGGGAGAGTGACCCGTGAATCTTGCCTGGGACCAGTTCTGGAAGGCCAGTGAACAGTCAGCATGGGAGAGAAAGAAACCGATGATGTTGTAGAAGCCGGGAAAGATGAGCTTCACCTCAAATCCAGCATCCACAGAGGAGAAAAGACAGCTGTGTGGGGAGTTGAGGGCTGCTCACAGGTTACAAGAACTAAGGCTCCTGCTGCCCACTTCTGCCTGCAGTGGACTGCCTCTGCATCCTCCAAGGTCTGGGCCCCACCCTTCTGTTTCCGAGGCCATCACTAAGCACCCCCCTCCCCCCGCACCCATTTCCACTGCCTTCCCATGAGCCCCTTCATCCAAGGAGAAGATTCATGCTGCCTGAGCCTAAGGCCTCCAAGAATGAAGCCTGAGAGTCAAAGAGTCCCTGGCACACCAGATACAAATAGAAGGCAAACAGGTGAGTTACGTGAGGTAGACAGCGCGTGTGTGCTGTGGAGGGCTGTGTGGAGATGGGCTTTCTTGCTTTTAGCGTCTGCCTGTGACATCTGCGTGCTGCAGGATCAAGTTCCAGACATCCTAGCAGCCCACTGAGAGGCAAAAGGAGAGGCTATGGGGTGGGCCAGACTCCAACCTCAATGAACCTCAGCTTCCCCCTCTCCTGTCCTGGGACCATACAGGGCCATAACCAATATGAAACTCAATGAACTCATTAACCAGTGTTCAGCAAACGTATTAAAGGTCTGCTGCCTGTAGGGAGAGGGTAAAGCAAAAACATCCAAGCAAGGCCCCTGGGTGAAGCTCAGTAGGAAAAGCAGAAGCTACCACGGGAATGCCTGGCTCAGGGGCCTCTCTTCAGGAACCAACTGTGAACAGGGGAAGGTACCAGCAACAGTATCAGGGGAGACTGCTCTCTCAGGGCAGTGCAGCCTGGGTTTTCCCAGGCCCCGATCCATCAATGAGAAAGAGAGATCTATGGCCATTTCCAAGGTGTCTGTCTGCTCCTAACTGCTATCCAACAGCCCGAGTCATGGCAACATGACTCTCTGGCCGAACTCTTTAAATACAAAATTAAAGCCTTCCATCCAGTAATAAAGAAGCACATTCAGTTGCTATAGTAACTGGGTCCACGCAGTAGGAACTGAAGCAATGAGTAACGGGTTCCTTTGATTGCTTGGTGGAGACTGAGCTGATACATCATCTAAACTGAAGGACGGGGCCTCCACTGAGCTACTCGGCTCAACAGGAAAGAACTGGCCTGGGGTGCTGCCCCTGTTTCTTGATGCAAGGAAGATGGGTGTAGTAAGTCAGAAGCTGGTGAGCTGGCTGGAACCTCCCACACCAGGTGTTAGACCTCAGAGTCTGTTCGACTGTCTCCATTATGGGACACCTGTTCCTGGGCACTCCACTGACTATTCTCGAGGTGGATCTTGGATATTGGTGCTGGGGCATTTACAAGCAATGTGTACTTGGGGGCGGTTGTTTGGAGTAGAGGAACAAGGAGAACTATTTCATGCTGCAGACGGAGAGTACCTGCTAGACAGGCATTATGACAGGTTTCATGGCCCTGCAGAGTGGGGCATCTCCCAGAACATCCGCAGCTCTCCTACACAGGGCAGCCTTGGGCCTTCTAGCCCTGGAATCACAGCTCTGCAGTGTGATCTCGCTTCCTGCAGATCACCCCGAAGCTCCTCGGCCTCCTGCTTATTTCTTGCCAATCACAAGTTTCAGTTATTTATTGGTCTTTTCTGCATTTGCGTCTGTCTTGTCACTTAGACCAGTGGCTGTCAAAGTGGCTGCACATCAAAGCCACTTTGGAGTCCTGTTAAAATCCCCTTTTCCTTGCACAACAGGAGCTTAGCAGAAGAAAGGGAAGGGAGGGAAGAGAAGGAAGGGGAAAGGGAAAGAAAAGCATCTCTCTGCCAAGGTCCACCCTCAGACCAAGACTGGATGAGTGGGAGGGGAGGGCTGATGTCTGAACCTGTGCGAGGTGGGGCAGGGAGGGGCTGACATTTGAGTGTTCATACTTATTTTCGGATATAGCATCTGTTATCTAGCACAGGCTGCCTCTGAACTTACAATCTCCCTGCCTCAGCCTCCTGGGTCCTGGGATTGTTCTCTTTTTCTTTTTCTTTTTCTTTCTTTTTCTTTTTCTTTTTCTTTTTCTTTTTCTTTTTCTTTTTCTTTTTCTTTTTCTTTTTCTTATTTTTCTGAGACAAGGTTTCTCTGTGTAACCCTGGCTGTCCTGGAACTCACTCTGTAGACCAGGCTGGCCTTGAACTCAGAACTCTGCCTGCCTCTGCCTCCCAAGTGCTGGGATTAAAGGCGTGCACCACCACTGCCCGGCCTGGGATTGTTCTTAAAGCTCCTGGATACCAAGGGGTAACCAGGGCTATGACCCAGTGATCTCAGTGGAGCTTCTTTGATCTCTACTATTGCCAATGCCTAAGCTCAATCTCAGCATGTGGTAGACGTTTATTAAATGCTACCACTTATGTGACTTTGGGCAGCTAATCTTCCCTCTCTTGGGCAGTTTCCTCCTCTGAAGATAAAGATTTCATGATGGTCCTCAATGTGCATTGTCTTAGGTTTCGATATCTGTAATAAAGCACCAGGACCAGGAGCAGCCTGGAGAGAAAAGGGCTTATTTGGCTTACAGGTTACCATCTATCATTACATTAGGAGGGGCCGAAGCAGGAGCTGACGCAGAGGCCATGGAGGAATGAATGCTGCTTACTGGCTTCCTCCCAGGCTCCCCCAGCCTGCTTTTTGTTAGGACAACTGGCCCAGGGGTGGCCCCATCCACTCTGTCATGTCAGTCATTAATTGAGGAATGGAGGCATTTCTATAACTGAGGCTCCCTTTTCCCAGATGATTCTAGCTTATGTCAAGTTGGGGATGGGGAACCTAACCAGCACATGCATCCTGCTCTAAGGAGCCAGAATTGGGTGGCACTTTCCTGCCGGCGCCTCCTACCTAGCGTGTGTTCTGTGAGCTCCTTAGAGCAGAACCCATGCTGGCTCACTTGGCTTACAGCATTGTTGGCACACGGTGGCATTAAGCCAACTTGTGGTGAATGAGTGAGAACTCCTGCAGGAAATTCATCCCTAAGCCTGTGGCTGCCAAAGGGCCTGACAATACATCCTGCACCATGGAGGAGGCTGCCCCCTTCCCAGAGGATGGCCCACTCTGCAACAAACTGCCCGTAGGTGATCGCTGATGTCAGAAAGTTCTAGAGCTAACCTGGAACAGGCAGCTAGTATTATTTTTCAAAGTGACATTTATTATTATATTTATTATGTTTATTTGTTCATTTATGGAGATGCCGACGTGCATGTGTAGAGAGACAGAGGACAATATGCTAGTCCTAGTTCTTCCATGCCACTGTGAGTTCTGGGCACTGAATGCAGGTCATCAGGCCTGGGGCTGAGCACCTTTACCTGTTGAACATCTTGCTGGTTCTGGAATCAGGATCTCAAGTGGTGCTGGATCAGAGTGATCCGGGGAGGAATGGGCAAGGAACCAATCACCTTGTCTCCACACGGAACCAGTCACCCCAGGGCTTGATCTCAATGGCTCAGCCTGACTGCCTCTGGAGGATTTGGGAAAGGCCCTGGGTGATGTTGACAGGTGGCAAGAGCAGAGCTGCAGACAGCCCTGGAAGGGAGAGGTATCAAAGACCCTGGGCAGACAAGGACGTTCTCTCCTGGCCCTGCCTGGGTTCACCCCCCTGCCCTGCCCCATACACTGACTCCTTGGTTAGGAAAACAAACTCTGTCTCTAAATTGCTGAATCGTTCTGCCTCACATTGGAAAAGCTATCTTCCCCATGCAGGGAGGGGTCAGTCTGCAGAAGGGACATGTGGCACCACAGCCTGTGGACGTCCCAAAATTCTACTCCTTCCTCAGATGGTGAGAGTTTGCTCAGGGCTGGAGCCTTCTACTACCTCTCTTACTCCTGTGAGCAGGAGCTACTGCAACCCCAAGAGCTTCTAGAGGCTGGTTGACACAACAGAGTGATTCCTAATGTGCAGTAATTAGAGTAAAGCCAGAAGTAATTCAGTTCAACTCAGCTCAATTCAGTGAAACAACCAGCGAGAGCCAACCGGCTTAGGCCATTGTCGGGACATAAACACACATCAAACACATGTCCTGGGAGCCAGTCTGCAGTCTCAAGTGGCTCTAGCCTCAGAGAGGCACATGAGGACCCTCAACGGAGAACTCGGGTAAGATGGGACTTCAGCACCGCTTGGAGACAAGTACCAGATGTTGATTACAGAAAATGTCCACAGAGCCTCTTGCTTCTGTGAGTTTGACATCCCCTCTCTGTCCTGCAAGAGGCATAGCCTACAGTTCAACATCTTGAGTTTAACCTGACCGAGTGCCTTCCATTGGGAAATGGGATGTTATAAAATTCGATGCATCTGATGTTTAGAAGATCAATTCTATGGGGCTTCTGCAGATATATGGCCTCGTTTTCTCTGTCACTCAACTTTGTCAGGGGGTATAGCAAGGCCTTCCTAAACCAGCACATGACTAAGCTCTGCAGAGGACCACCACACTGAGCCCAGTAACACAGATGTACTCTTAAGCTACTGTCTTTCAGCGGCATTGCTATACAATACCATCATCAACATACACTTATACTGATGTGTGCCTATAAATATTAGGGCAGCTAGGTCATTAGCCTTCCACACCCCACACTTCCCTTTTCAGTACTCTTGCAACAACATCTAGAAAGAGCCCATAATACCTATTGACACTCTCTAATTCCTATAGTTATAGTTAGGGCTGGCTGGTCCAGAGGACTGTGGGACAAGATCATAGCCATTCCTCCTGATACCCTATGGAAACTTCACTTCAGACACCAAGAAATAAAGTGTTAAAGAGTTATTTTTCTGAATTGTTTTGTTATTTTAAAGCTTTTTCTGGAAGTGTTTAAGGAAGTTCACTGGTGAGCAGAATTTATGGAGTGCCAGAACAGCTAGTCTCCTTAGCAGATCTAGGGAATTACATGATTAGCTGGCAGGGGCGAAGGGATCATTGTGAGTATCCTAACTCTGAGTAGCCACTGATGGCACCAAAGAAAATGATCTCAGAGAGCACAGGGTGTGCCAGCGAGTATTGAGTTTGCCCCTGATGCCTGGTCTCCACAGGCTAAGCTCAGAGGAGCCCTCTGGCCCCTCCAGCTCACTGGGGTGGGGCCTACTTCCTCCACAGGGAGTAGTCTCTCAGAGAAGCTCTATCATCACTAGCTCGTGACAGCCAGCTCTGAAGGGCCATCTGGTCACCTCAGAACAGGTCAGTTCACCCAGACACCCTGGAGCCTCCTGTGGGACAGCTGCAGGCTGGGGAGCGGCTGCCCTGGCAAGGAAGCAGGCGAGGCCTTAACTGTCCTGTCTGTCACAGTGAGTCTGAATTGTCTCATTAGATCAGTAGTTCCCTTCCATTTGAAAGACTTGGGCCCTTCTGCTCTTTATCTGAGCAAAACTGTCTCATAAAACGTTCTCAGCCATCAAGGGAGACAATGTGTAGACAGATTCCAGCCAAATGAAAAGCATTCATTCTTACTCAACTATAAAGTTTTCTAAATTAAAGAGAGAAAAATGGAGAGACAGGGGAGGGAACTTTTATGTTCCCTCTGTAGGAGAAAAACCCTCAGGGGATTTTTCCATCATTAAAAAAATATGATAGATATGGCTCAGCAGTTAAAACAGTATTGACTACTCTTCCAGAGGACCTGGGTTCAATTCCCGGCACCCACCTGACAGTTCACAACTGTAACTCCAGTTTCAGGGGATCCAAAATCCTCACACTGACATACATTCAGGAAAAACAACAATGCACATAAAGTTAAAAAATAAATGAATGATTTTTTTAATGCAGAAGATAACATTTCAGATTTTAAAAATCCAGATATTCTTCAAATGTGTTATTAATATATAGCTTTTAGATGAATAAACATAAACTCCTTATACTATATATCATGTATGTACGCCATAACTATGGGGTTACCAAGGAAACAACATCAAAAAGTCCTGTGATTCCATAATTGGGTTTCCCTGAGGACAAGAGCTGATTGTCAGTGATGAGATGAACTTCATGTCTACAGCAGCAATGAACATAAAATTTCCAGTAAGCAGAAGCCGCATGGAGCTAGATGAGGAAAAGGACGAAGAAAAATTGAAATTCAAAAGCAAAAGTTGGGCTAGGAAAATGGCTCAGAGTTTAAGAGCGCTGGCTGTTCTTCCAGAAGTCCCAGGTCCAATTACCAGCACTCAGCTGGCAAAGTTCCAAAGGATCCAACATCCTCACACAGAAAAACATGCAGACAAAACACCAATGCAGGATGAAGGGGCCTCTCTTCCCGATGATGGTTGGCCCCTTGGTCTTGCAAACTTTATATGCCCCAGTACAGGGGAACGCCAGGGCCAAGGTGTGGGAGTGGGTGGGCAGGGGAGCAGGGTGGGGAATCGGGGAGGGTATAGGGGACTTTTGGGATAGCATTTGAAATGTAAATGAAGAAAATATCTAATAAAAATTAGAAATAAAATAAAATAAATAAATAAAAAACACCAATGCACATGAAATTAAATAACTAAATCAAAACAAATAAACAAATAAATAAAGCAAAAAAATTTCAAGACACAAAACAAAACAAAACCAAAAGCCCACGTTGTTTGGCCTTGTCAGAAAAGCCATCGTGTGGCACCAGCCAGACCGGAGCACGGTGAGTGCTGCTCTCCTGCCCTGCATCTTTCTAAGAAGAAATCCTCCCCACCTGAAACTAACTTCCTGCAGCTGGTGGCACTGGGCCATGTGTGATGTCCCACAGTGGCTTTGGGTCCAGCCAGACCAAGGTTCTCCTAAGTGCCCCTGGCAGACTCTCTAGTCTATTGCTGTAGACATGAGAACCCTCTGGGACTTTGGCGTCTGAAGTTCACGTGGGGCTAAAGGAGACCAGCAATGACCATAAATCATTGTGCCCATCCCCAGTTCTCAGAGCATGAAAGCCAAGCTACAGCATGTGAGAAGGTTTTAGTCACGAAGCAAGAGTCTACCCCTGAGCAGGGCCAATGGGGACAGAGCGCTCTGTCGCTGGCAAGTGTTTCTCAGTTCCCTGGCCCTCATACTCCTCATCTAGAACACAAGGGTTGGAGCCAGTTTGCAGCATTCCATTTCTTACTAATGAATTTTTTTTTTTAATGTGAGGTCAATGTGAGAAAGAAACTCAGCTTTCTAGGCTAAAGGGTGGACAACATTGTTCAGTGCCAACACACTCCCCTCCACCTACACAGATTTCTGTAGGACCTCTGTGCCCCACTGGCTTAGCAGGGAAACCGTTGATTTCCCCTGGCTGTGGTGAAAGACAAGGTTTGATGCTAGAGGCCATGTTCAAAAGCTCCTAGATGCAGGGCTGGAGAGCTGCTCAGAGCTGCTGTGCTTACGTGGGACTCAGACGTGATTCCCAGCGCCCCTGTGGTGGCCCACAACCTTTTGAAGCTTCAGTTCCAAGTGATTCAGTGCCCTCTTCTGGCTTTTATGGGCATTACACCCAATTCCAGCACAGATGTACATGCTGGCAAAACAGCCAAATCCATTAAAAATTAAAAATTAAAAATTATAAAAAGAAAATGTTATGTTGCTGGATGCACAGGCATGAAGCTTTACTCTAAGGGCTCATGGGTACACTCATCTATCCACCGTGTTGGGTTCTGACTGTGGACTAAACTCCAAGAACCCAGAAAACAAGTGGATAGGGAGCCTAGGCTACGGAGCATGCGCTGTGGGAAAACAAGTAAACATGAACCACGGGATTCCTTCCCTACGTGATGCCTGTTGTGGTGAAAATAGACTGGGGAAGGAATTAGAGAAGTCTGGGAGCAGACAATAGGATCCTACCGGGCATCCAGGACAGCTCAGCCTATGGAGAGGAGGAAAGGAATGGAGACGACCTGGTGCCTAATAGGTGTGAACTCCGCAGAAACAGGAGACTGGCTCTGGAAATTTCCAAGAAGCCTCCCTCCTGGAGATTTCTGGAGTAACTGGGCCTTCTTCCTCATGTAGGTTTGGAGTTTGTCCAGTTCTGTTCAATGCAGAAGGCCACAGCGACCCAGCCATCCTCGGTTACAGTGGCCACGCCCTAGATTTAGCAAGTGCCCCATTCCAGCCACCTTCCACTGCCAAGTGTTCCCAAACAGAACCAAGCCACATAACTTCCCTCACTGGACCCTGCCAGTTTTCTGCCAGGAGGTTCTGGGTCAAGTTCAACCGCTTAGCTCACTTGGTAAAAAGAGCTCTTCCCACCTGCTCTCAGCTGAACCTCCCTCCTCGTCATCAGCCACAGCGCATCCAGCACCGCACTCAGACAGCAATCTGGGTCCTGTGAGGTGTTAGCAACTACTGTGCCACTCCCCTGCTTCTCCCGGGAGAGCACCCCTATGGACGGATCCATGTCCCCAGTTCCACTCATCTTCACGCCTTTCTCAGGGTCTTCCCAGTGCTGGTCCCCAGCTCACAGAAGCTGGGGAAGAATGACCAGAAGTTAGCAGTGCCAGCTCCAATTCCAGGATACCCTTCCTTCAATAGCAACAATGTGCTGTCAGTGCCGTGCCCTATAAACGGTGTACATTACAGCACCATCTCATTCAGCCCTGAACAGGGTTCCAAAAGTATGGTTAAAGCCCCATTGTACAGATGGAAAATTGAGGCTCAGAAAATTGTGGGAACTTATTAATGGTTATATAGTTAAGGAAGGGCAGGTTTAGACTCTTTTAAAATCCACTCTGTTGTACATCCATGTTTTTGACCACACTGCAGCCCAGCCCAGGCTATGCTGGGGGTTTGGTGATCTGGTGTTTGCTTATCAAGGACCAAGCTAGTGTGTGTTTCCAGTTCTTTCTACCTTGATAGTGGCAGCTTCTGGCACCTGTGATGTCTGGGGTAAGCAGGATGGTTTTCCAAATAGGAAGTTTCTTAAGTTTTCATTTTGGCTTGACACAGGAAAGTATCTTTGGGAAGATTGGGGTGGGGAGTGGGTTAACCATTTGAGCACCAACTGCCAGACCAGTAACCCAACCTATTTACTGTTTGGAGATTCTTAAAGGGTGTTTTCAACAACTCAGATCAAGAGGTTTGGAATCATTGAGCACCCTTGGGATCTGAGAGCTGGCGTGTCATGGGCCGACTAAAGGGCTCTTCAACTCACTGTCCAGGACCAGCTGTGGAGGCCTTGGCTAGCAATGCCAGCACTGGGCAGCTACTTCAAGGCCATCCTGAACGACAGAGAGGATCCTGTCTCAGAAAAAAAAGAAACCAGATGTGGGAGCACTACCTATGATTTCAGCCCTTGAGAGGTGGACACAAGAAGATGGAGAATTCAAGGTCATTCTGGGCTATGTTGGGAGTCCAAGGCTAGCTTGAACTATACGAGAGCCTGCCAACATTAAATAAAGGCACGAGGCACTACAGGGTCAGCATAGGTCACATGAGACCCTGTGATAGATAGGTAGATAGATAGATAGATAGATAGATAGATAGATAGATAGATAGACAGATAGACAGACAGCAAGAGGCAGTGAGACAGCTCAGTGGGTAAGGATGCCTGTCTGATGGATGACCTAAATGCAATCCCCAGAACCCACAGGGGTGGAAGGGGAGAGCCAGCTCCTGGAAGTTGCTCTATGATTTCCATACATTCACTGTGGTATATACATGCCTATATGTACACACACATGAGTAGCTAAATAAACACATTTATATGTGATTCTTAAAAATTAAAAGTAAACAAGTGAAAAGGGACTCTCTGAAGCACTAGCCCCCAGGGAGCACTCATTGCTCTTCCAGGGAGCACCTCACCACTTGTTTACTCCATTCGTACAGTTCTAATGTTCCTTGTCTCTTTCTAATGTTCCTTGTCTCTTTCTAGTTAACATGTAGTAACTGTACATTTATGGGGCACAGTATGTGATACTTTAATACATGTGTGTTGAGTCCATAAAGGAGCTTAGCTTTTTATCTCTACCAATTCTTTCAGATTTATTTATTTATTTATTTATTTATTTATTTAATTATTTATGGGTGTTTTGACTGCATGCATGCAGTCCAGAAGAGAGCATTGGATTCCGTGGGACTGCAGTTTTAAACAGTTGTGGGCTGCCATGTGGATGCTGGGATTTAAACTCAGGACCCCTGAAAGAGTAACCAGTAGTCTTACTGCAGAGCCATCACCCCTGACCCTCTGCCATTTCTTTACACACCCCTATGTCTACAGCTTCATAGGATACACAACAGGCTGTTGTGAACTCGGGTCATTCTGCTGTACTCTAGATCGCTTGAGTCTACTGTTGTCCTACAGAGTTTGAGGTGCAGTTGCTCATTCTTTCCTCACAATGGCCCCACAAGAAGAGCATTGTTGGGTCTCTAGCCCACAGCTGAGCTGGGTCTCCAAGACCTCAGGTTAGAGAGGTGGAGTCCACATCCTCATTAATAAACACCTGTTTTCAGCCACAACCCCACTCTCCAGCTTGCTCCCAAGCGAGCAGCTCCTGCTTAAACCAAGGATACCTGACCTACTGCTGCCTGTCAGCCCCTGGCTGATACCGGGCTCTTGAGGACTGGTTTCCACGTGGCGGGGGGGGGGGGGGCAAGCACAAGCTGGGGAAAGCATGGGCTTCCCAAATGGATCTAGATGCAGTAAGTTCTAACCTATGTCACTGTGACTGAAAAGAACAGAACAGAACTCCCCAGCCCACCAGCTTGCTAACTCTCCCAAGGCAGGAGAATAAAGACATGCACAAAATAAAGAAATCAAATGACATTCACTAAAGAGCTGCTTGTTTAACATTTGTTTTTTTAAAACCTGGAAAATGACCCGAATATACCTCCTTGGGGAGCCAGTTGAACCATGGTGCTCACACTATGGAACATTATGCAGCTGTTTAAAGTGAAGCAGGTCTATATGTATCGACTTAGCAAAGGCTCACAATGTATTGCTAAGCAAACAGAGAAAATGACCGTGCAGTGAGGCATAGTGTGAGTCCACCTTTTAATATCGGCAGCACGCCGACAAGCATCTCTCCATATGTGTACACGGTGACCTGGTTTTCTGGTAAGTGTGAACAGATATGCACACAGGTGCACAGACCACCTCTGGCTAATATCACATAGTTGACATCTTACCTCTCTGGGGAGGTAAGAATGGGAATCGAGGGAAATATTGATTTTTTTTAACCTTTAATAGTTAGAACACACCTCTGTGCTAAAACAAGCCAATATTGTTTCTGTAATTTTAAAAAGTTAATAAAATGGGGTGTTTTTTCAGTAGAACTCTCCTGGGGAAAGCCACTCCTGGAGCCTACTGGAGATATTTTAAGCTTGGCCATTCTTGCAGGGAAATTGATCCTCCGAGTGCACCCCTACCCTGCTATTTTTCTCTGCAGAGCTTCCAGCCTCCCCCCACACTGCTGGACAATGCCTCTCCTGGGGGTCCCCAAAGTGTTCTGCTCCAAGGCAAGCTCCACGACTTCCTCCGGACTAAGCCACCCCGTGAAAAAGATTTCTTATGCATAAAAATTAAACAACGGTCCTTGTTCTCAGGCTGACCCCATTACAGGTCCTGAAAGCGACTACACCGTGCTCAGCCTGCCCAGTACCACGGAAGCTGGCTCCCTGCTCCAAAGGAGGTGCTCTCCTCACCGCTGGACTAATCAGCCACCTACCACTGCCCCTTCCTTCCTGGGGAGGGTCTGGAGAAAGCCACAGAGGCAAATCCACCAAGAAGACAGTGTTCCTGGTCCCCTATAGGCCAACTCCAAAGGCAGACTCTACAGAGTATTGCAAGGTTCAAGTGAACCCCCTGCTGAGACAGGTTTAGCGCTGTCGTCTCACAGAAGCCTGTGCTGGAAGTGAAGCTCAGGCTGGGGTGGCTGTGATGGTGACAGGGACAAGGAGAGAGTGCTGCTAGTTACTATCCAGCGCCCTGGCCACTGCACTGATAACCACCACTGCCCTGGACCCACACTCCAGGACTCCTGCTCTATAACCCACATGAGGATTCTGCCTCGCCCCATCTCACAGAGCTGGAAACCCATGGGCCACGCAGCCTCATAAGCATATGTCCAGCTATCCAGTTAACCCCAGAATTTCCTATCCAAAGAGCCAAGCCTGCCCCCTGGGGCCACATGGTACCTTCCCCATGTTTGCCCTCCTGAGAGAGAAGCTCCCCATACCTGGGAGTGGGGAGCCTGATGGAGCTTGGGCGTGATGACTGAAGCGTTGTCCCACAGACATGCTAGGTGCTGCCCATGTGAGGCTGACCTATAAACCCTGAAAACGTCAGGAATGGATCTGTCAAAACTGCCTCTGACCATCTAAGAGGTGGATTACAGCAGCAGTAGAAGCCACAACCATCTTTTCTAGAACCTTCCAAGGTCAGACACATAGGGGTGATGCCTCCTCTTGGCCTGTCCTGCCTTCTTTTACCCTCTGCACCAGCCCAGGGCTTGCAGACCTGCTCTGAGATCCCTGGTCTTTGGAGAAGCACAGGAGCCAGGGGCCAGTGCCAGGTGTTTGAAGCACTTTCCCAGAATCCACTGGTCTCATTTGTGTGTTGCGGTTCTGTGGTTTCCAGAGGGAAGCAGACTGGTCAGCATTGAGCTGCAGCTTCACAGATGTACTTGGCCCTGATGTGGTGTGACAGGGAATAGAGGGGCTACCCCTTCAAGCATCTGTGCTCCAATTTAATGATGCAGCAGCAGGCTCCACAAGCTGCCCTCCTCCCCGCCCGGCTTCAGCTCCCAGTTGACCAGACTCAAGTCTCTGACTCAGCCGTGAGGTCATCCCACTGAGACCTATGAGGCAGACGTGGCTGGGTGCTTTGGGCTTTATTTATCTGATAAATGCACACTTGTTGGTTCGAGGCGTTCAGTGACTTACAAATATTAACTCCATACCCTTAACAAACCTCTGTGGGAGCCCAGTTATTTAAAGAGGAGGAAGCTGAGGCCTGAGGAGACTAAATCACACAGCTGCTCGGCGGCTTAGCCTGGATCGACCCCTCTCCGACCTCTCCAGCATGTCCGTGTGTCTGATTCCTCTTGTGGCCTCCACACACCACAGCATCACAGATGTGTGGTCTCACAGTTTGGGAGATCAGAAGATGACACCATCCCTCTGGACTAAGTCAAGGTGTTGTGTAGGGTGGCTGAGGAGCTGTACTTCCTGGCCCTCTCAGGCCCCTCTCCTTCCCTCCCAGTCTTTTGGACCTCTTGCAACTGGCTTCACACCTTCCTCTGGGGTCAGGCCTCTCTACCTCCCTGTTTACAAGAAACTTGTGGTCAGCAGAGCCCTCAGATAACTCAGGACTGGCTGCCATCTCTGGGTCCTTGATATAACTACACTTAATCTAGGGATTAAGGGTTGTGGGGTGGGGTGGAGGGATTGGCTAAACCCACCAAGAGGGCTCTTCCCCTTCCCCTTCCTCCCCTCCGATCCCTCCAAAGTCCTACCTCCCCCAACCCCCACAAATCGATGGCACTTCAAAATGGTGACGTGCAGTGTGTTTGGCACCGTTGGTAGAATGCTTGTCTAGCACCCACAAGCCCTGGCTTTAAAACACAGCAAGGCATAAACCTGGCATGGAGGTGTATGCCTGTAACCCTAGCACTCGGAAGGGGGAGGCAGGAAGACCAGGAGTTCAAGGTCATCCTAGGCAACATACAGAGTTTGATACCAGCCTGGGATACAAGAGACCTTGTCTCAAGAAAAAAACAAAATGGAAAATATGGTAAATTTTATATTATGTGAATTTTTCCATAATTTGAAAAAAAAAAAAGACTTCCTGCTCTGTGCTGACAGTTTTTGCAGGGCAGGAGCCATAGTCAGTCGTCCTGTCTCTTCCATAGAGGGCACATAGTAGGGCTCGGCAAGGGTCTTGACAACTTGAGTGGATCAAGAGCACGTCTGTGAGCATGCGAGCTTTAAAAGCCCTTCAGACTGGCGGTTAACTAACCGTGCCAAGTTTGGTTGAAGCAATGTAACAGCCAAGCAGGGAAAGCCGGGAGGAAGAGGCGGGAGCGGGCCGTGATCGAGAAGAGGAAGAGGCTCTCAGACAGTTTTTCAAAAACTTCTCAAGTGGAGTCGTGTATTTTATAGATAACCTAGAGCTCTCTCCAACATGAAAGACTTCGGGCGTGGTGGCGCACGCCTTTGATCCCAGCACTTGGGAGGCAGAGGCAGACAGATTTCTGAGTTCGAGGCCAGCCTGGTCTACAAAGTGAGTTCCAGGACAGCCAGGGCTATACAGAGAAACCCTGTCTCGGAAAGAAAAATAAAAAAAAAGAAAGAAAAAAGAAAGACTTCGGGCTTAAAGCATGTGGACACTATCTATTGTGTTCTCTTGTCGCTAAATGAGTGGGTTATAGTTTTCCAGAGAACTCTTGAAACCTCTTAATTGTTTGTATGAATTTGGAAGGGGAAGACACACCTACCCCAAGAACTAACTCTCCTTCCTTGGATGGTTCCAGCCCTCAGAAATCTCGTCTTTTTCTTTCATCCCATGAAGAAGAAGAAGAAGAAGAAGAAGAAGAAGAAGAAGAAGAAGAAGAAGAAGAAGAAGAAGAAGAAGAAGAAGAAGAAGAAGAAGAAGAAGAAATCACCCTTCTAACTAGCCAGGAAACCCTTGGAACAAACAAACAAAGAACTCAAGCCACCATAATGGGTGGTATCTGCTTCATGTCCATGAAGGGTTCAGAATCTCCAGGGAGAAGTATAGCTGCCGTTGGCATTAAGGTGGAAATGGGCAGGTGGCCCTCGCTATGGGATCTTGATGGAGAGATAATGGGCCTGGATGTGACTGGTGAGATCAAGTGACTCAGGCATCACCCAGGTGGCTTGTCCCCTAGGCTCCTCTCTCTACTAGGCTCTTACAGCCATGCCAAATTCTCTCTTTTCACTGGGACCACACTAAATGGCCTTTCAACCAGCAGCACAGAGGATGTGGGGCTGTTAGTGGATCTCAGAGAAATGCAGGATAACAAAAGGAACCAGAATGTTCTGCAGGAAGCTGGAAGGGCTCCCCCTCTCCCACCACCTGGAGGAGAGAGGGTTTCAAAAAGATTTCTGCTGCGTTCCACAGCATCATAATCCCAGGATGGTGATTACAATCTGATGAGCTAATTCTGGTGACATCTAGGGGACATATGTCTCTGAAATGGGAAGGGGAATTTGCATGTTTTGTTGTAAGCATCCTGTACTCCAGTTTAACTTTCCCTGTGGGGCTCTAACTACAGCAAAAAAGGATTTGCCTAGAAGGACTTGCCAAACCCCAAGGAAGGAAAGAAGAGAAAGAGAGAGAAACCAAGGAAAGTTTCTCCCTGGGAAGTGTTTTTCTAACAAAGCCTAGACCTAGAGGTAAAGCCCACCAGGAAGGCAGGGGAATGGCTTGGATGGATTCTGAACCCCCCTCCAGGCTGTTTATAAGACTACCTTCCCTCGCCTGGGATGCTCTGTCTCTGAAATGTAGACAAAAAGAAACCAAAGGCTCTCTGCATCCACGTCCCTCTTCATCCAAGTGGCAGGCAAATATCTGCTTCTGTCTCCTGGGTTCCAGCCAGACACAGGGAACAGCACTCTGGTCTGTGAGCATCCGCTACACTAAAAAAAACCCAAACAATTGCACTCAAGAAAGCATTTTGCACTACCAACACCACAAGCCAGGTCTTTCCACTCCAAATGGATATGGACAGTTCAATCCAGAAAGAAAGGGCTATTTAAAACTGTAATAAATCATGTGCCAAGTGAGGTGTCAGACATGCAAACCAGGAATGCTAAGTCAGAGTCTTCAAGCAGCAGGGCGGTGAACAACTGCTGGTGGCCTCCTGCCCTCTGTCCTGTTCCCGGAGAAAGCCAGGTGGGAAGCACCCACCTTGCTTTTTGGCCAGGCAGGTGCCCAAATGCCTGTAAGAGGCAGACAGAAGTTGACCCCAGCTGCCCTCGCTGCAAACAGAAGAGATGAAGTGCTATATGGGAAGTACAGGGGAGCCACCAGGAAGGTCAGAAGACTCCAGTGCAGCCCAAGGGCAAGGCCACCAGGCTGGAAGATAGACAGACCCTAGCTGAAAGCAATAAACCACGTTAATAGTTACCATTAATGAGCTCTTTGAATTATCAATGAATCATTAATGCTTTTAATAATGGAAAAATAGTATATCCTGTAACTTACTTAAGATGCTGGGGGATACTGCCACACTGCTGTGGATGCGGCAGAAACACAACACAAAATGACCACAATGAAATAGTTCCAAGAATGGCCAGAGCAGCCAGGTTAGGGGATGGAAGTGAAGAAATGCCAAAGACCATAGTCATGACTTGGACAGAGCCTCAAGGAATGGAGACCATGGTTTGCAGGCTGGGCATCTCGCACTGAAGTGGCCCATAAGCTCACTGAGGAGGGATGGTGCGATAGATTAGTCATGTCTGCTGTGAGCGCAGCATATGAACCCTAGGACAAGTTGCCAGGAAGATGTAGAGGAAGCTCATTGTTCACTGACCTGTGGAGAGCGATTTCTCACCCAGTCTGGGAACAAGGCTCTGTGTAAGAAAGGAGGCCGTTTCTTCATAGTTAGCACTCATGACGGAACTTCAAACAACTGGGTGGGTCCATTATGAGTCTGAAGCAAGCAGGCATCCTGTCAGCTCTTTCGTATTTTCACAAAACATTCTCTGACATGCCACTGATGGAGCCCTCCCTGGAAGAGGTGACATCCCCCCAGCTCTCAGGAGGCCAAGCCAAATGGATCTTTGTGAATTTGAGGCCATTCTATTTTACATAGTGAACTCCAGACCAGAACCATATAGTGAGACCATGTCTCAACAACCACAACCACAACCACAACCACCACAACCCTGCTATCTTGCTCGGGGGAACAGAAAGACCACAATGGCCAAGTCCCAAAGCCTCAGTCTCTGTGTTCCTGTAACCTTGTGATGCTCACATTTTTATCAGCCAAGAAAACAAAAACAAACACACACAAATCTCTGGGAATATGTTCTCCTTTGTATCATGGGGAGCTGGGTCCTTTCTCTGGCTTGATATTGTACAAAGAATCTAGTCACTCATTAAGACATATGCTTTGTGGACATCTGAGGGAACATGAGGTCATATCCCAAAGCCACCTCTGCATGGGTGGCTCGAGTCCCTGCAGATAAAAAGAAGCTCCTTTAGGAGTGGTGGCTCAGCTCGGAGATGGATTGAACTGCTGCCTAACAGTGGGTGCGCATGGTGGGGATCCATTCATTTACCAAGCACTCCCTGAGCCCCTACTCTGTCTGATGACATAGAGATTGGAGCTCCAGAGGCATGGCCATGGCTGCCCTCAAAGGGCTCAGTGAAGGGAAGAGGAGGGTTTTTGTATGGCAGACAAGGACACAGGAGATGTCTACGTACACAAGAAAGAGAGAAGTTGGGGAGATAAAAGATGCTTCACACAAGGGGATGGCATTTGGAACAAGGGATACGTGACATGTGCAGAGGTCCAGAGATGTGGGGCCGAGGTTATACAGAATCTCACAGTGACTGGAGAGTGTTTAAGGAGGTGGCATAAAAGTGGCTTCAGAGCAGGGTGGGGCCAGCTCCAAGACATGTTGTCCCATGGAGTCTAAACTGTATTGAAAGGATGATGAGTATGTAGCCTCAGGAAGCTTGCAGGCAAGGTCAAGGTCAAGGTCGCATGTGTGAGTCTGTCTGATGCCCGGCCAGGTGTGAAGAAAGAGGAAAGGACACAGAAAGGGAAGGAAGCAGGAGCACCAGAAAGAGGACACCACTGTCATAGCACCGTGAGAGCCAGTGAGAGGCAATGAGTGGGATGGGTTTTTTTTTTTTAAAAAAAATGCTTAGTCGCTGGAGAAGTAACAGGCAGAGTGCTTGCCTAGCTGCCCAGGTCCCAGGTTCAATCCCCAGCACTGTCAAAAGGAAAAAGAAAGAAAACTTAATTAACATGCCCTGTGTCCCTTGGGAAATGCTCTAGGTTTATAATGAGCAGCAACCAAGGAGCTCAAAGAGCCTTCCCACCAGGTCTGAGGTTCTCGAAGAGCGCGCAGCAAGAGCCCCAGATCTGAATCGTTTCCCTTCCCTGGTCTCCAGGGCTTTTCAGCACCTACCTGGAATTATAGTTCATGGAGTACATCTCCTGTCCCCAGCAGAAACACGCTGAGGGTTTGAAAGGACACTCCACACATTCCCACCGGGAGCACGTGCACATGAACACAGATGCACTTGGCACCAGTCCACAGACGTTTATAAGAGCGTTCAACTGGTTAAAAACCTGGGAGGTTCACAGGCTGCGACAGCTCGCAATGACCAGGCTAAAAATGTGTGGCTAGGGAGACTGAAGAACCGACTCTGTCCATAAACCAGTCTGAGTTGTGTCTGCAGCCTGGGGCCTCAGGACAGACCCAGTCCCTACAACTGTCTGCATGACAGCTTCGCAGGCCACAGGAACGGCAAACCCTCTGAAAAAAAAAAACAAAAAAACAAAAAAAAAAAAAAACCGCTTCAGCGGCACTTGTCAATCTCAGGCAGGAAATGAGGCAGCGCCCAGAGGACAGGATGTGTCTTTTCTATCGAGTGCCTTGCTTTGGTGATGAATGAAATGAAGCTGGTAGATTCAAAACAGCCGTGAAACCGGAAATGAGAAAAAACCATTTGGGAGGAAGTGAGGCAGGGTACTACCTACTAACCTGCAGAAACGGGAAGCTCGCTCAGCTTCACGAGGAGCCTAGGGTAGAGAGATTGTGACCTAAATAAGGTGGCCCTGGGACACTACCACCTCATTCCTAATTAGGCCAGTTCCAGAAGGAACGGAGATGCTCACCTGGGTTATCCTGCTCACCCTTTCCTACAACAGGGGGTGTCAGAGCAGTGGCAGTAGACTCACAGACCTGGCCCTCATTTCTGTGAAGATTCAGAACTCAGTCAACCCAACTGGAAACAACCAAGGAAGATGGCTAAGAGCCCGGCAAACTAGAGTTCAAATCCTGGTCCTTCTGTCTGCCAGCTGTGTAACTGGGGAGCTTAATTAGTCTCTAAGCCTCACTTTCCTGCGGATAATACTTCAGTATCCAGAGAAAGAAAACAATACTAACAGAAATAGATCTTACGATATTCCAGTTACCATCAAAGAGATCTGTCTCCCTTGAAGCCCCAGCCTGATCCAACTCTCCTTCCATCATTTTCCACCATTGTCCAGGTCTCTTTACTGTCCTTCACCGAATTTACCGAAAACTCTTCTTTGGAGTCAGGGTCTCAGGTAGCTCAGGATGACCTTGGGCTCATTGTGTAGTTGAGGATAACCTTGAACTTCTGATCCTGCCTCCACCTCCTTAGTACTAAAGACTACAGGTGTGCACCACCATGTCTGGCTACCCTGGCCCTGATAGCCAGGCGTGATGGCGCACACCTTTAATCCCAGCACTCAGTAGGCAGAGGCAGGCGGATTTCTAAATTGGAGACCAGCCTGGTCTACAAAGTGAGTTCCAGGACAGCCAGGGCTATACAGAGAAACCCTGTCTCGAAAAACAAAAAACAAACAAACAAAAAAGACTTCCCTCATTATGGCCCCGCCCCTTCCCCTTCCACTAGAGTGGAAAATGTGAAGGCAGGATCAGATCTCTTCTGCCTGTTACTGAGATTGGGAAAGTAACTGGTTTTGACTGGTTAGTGTGGAGCAGAACCTCCCTCATGCCAAGTGCTTAAGGCTTAGCTGGAGTGCTGGGGGCACATCTTCATGCCAGGCTGTCTGGACGGTAGTGGCTCTCCCATTGCCCCGGGCCTCAGCTTCCTCATCAGCTCAGAGGACAGTCTGGAGATGGCTGCTGTGACCTGACTCACTCATGGAGGTGACTGAACATACCCAAGTCCAACACTCATGCCCATCGGCGAAGCCTATGCAGGTATCTTTTGGCTCCATAAGTGCCACACAAATCAACTGTAGGAGCTTGTAGTGAGAGGACAGATCTCAGAGCTTCTGGGGAACTAAGATTACAACTGTCTCTTCTGTCAGGGAACCTTATTAACAGAGCATGTGGCCTCCCACCCTTCACGACCTCACTAGCAGAAGTCATCTTGTTGAGCTACCCTCTCACTACAGGAGCTGGGTTCAAGTCCTAAGAGGACTCTAGTAGATTGGCATGCACCCACCCTGCCTTTTGCTATACCCTGGGCACATCCCTGAGCCGCAGGAATTTCCTAGCAGTCTACGTATATGCTTGACAAAGAGCTTGCAGGACGGCAGAGTCCTGGACAAATGTAAGACTCTCTGGTTTTACCACTTAACGCTCTGCTCTGCTTAGAGGGTGTCCCCCAAAGGTTTGTGCATTAGTAAAGTAAATCCATGGGGCTGGAGAAATGGCAGAGTGGTTAAGAGCGCTGAGTGCTCTTCTAGAGGACGCAGGTTCAATTCCCAGCACCACATGGTGACTCACAACTGAGTGCAACTCAAAGATCTGACACCTTCACACAGACATATAGGTAGGCAAAACATCAATGCAGATAAAATAAAAATAAATAAATTATGAAAAATAAAAAATTAATTCCTGCACTGATAAAGTATGTGCCTGCTGTGCACAAAGTCCAGGGTTTGTTTGATCCTCAGCACTTGGGAAAGGAAGCAGAAAGACCAAGTTCATTGTCAACTATATGCCAGGGTCAAGGCTAGCATGGACTACAAGAGACACTGCCATCAAAAGGAGCGGGGGACGGAGATGGCTCTGCAGTGAAGAGCACTGACTGCTCTTCCAGAGGTCCTGAGTTCAATTCCCAGCAACTACATGGTGGCTCACAACCATCTATAATGGGATCTGAGGCCCTCTTCTGATGTGTCTGAAGAGAGCCACAGTGTACTCACATAAAATAAATTTTAAAACCAAAATAACAACAACAAAGAAAAATAGAAACAGTTTTTTTTTAAATCCTTAATTCCTTAATTTGTGTTAATTGTACCTAGAAATAGGAGCTTTAGGACATGAGGTCATGAGATTAAACCCCGGGTGGTTTTATTGGCTTTATAAAAATTGAAAAGGCAGACTAAGCTATGAGACTTGAAACAAGCAGCCTTCCCAGCTATAGAGCATATGCCAGCATCATGCTCTTATACTTTGTAGCCTAAAGAAAATGTAAGCTAAATAAACTTCTACTCTTTATAACACACTTTTTCTATGGTATTCAGTAATAGTAACAAAAATGCACTTAAGACAGTCTCCAGAGCTATTGCTGTTATCATACTAATTCTGATGGCTTTGCTGGTCTTAAAGAATAAAGCACAAAAACTTCTCATCCCCAAACAAAGGGGGACTTTGTTGTCCCCTGATTCCCTGCCTCAACTCTTGGCAGATCACAGCCCCAGCCTGAAATCATGAGGACGACCTATGCACCTGGAGAAGCCATAAGTGTTTCTTCCATCCATCTATTCAACATGGTCTCTGACTTCCCGTGGCTCAGGTTCTCTGTACTGATGACCCTGGGCTCAGTCAGTACTCATGCCAAGTGCAGTCAGTCTGGGCTCAAGAGCTCTGTCACATGCTGGGTTAGTGAGCAGCAGTGCAGGGTAACCACCATGCCTTGCTCTGACCTTTTCTAGCATAGGACTCAAAATCGGATTTTTCTTACCCAAACTCTTACCAAAAATGAATACTTGGGGCTAATGGTTTCCCATCCCAGTACCAAGCTCCGGAGCTAGTCTGGTTGTCATCTGGTGGGATGATGAACTCTAGCAGTCCCATACAGCTGCCTCCTGCCTGGGCACCTGTTCCCAGAGCAGCAGCCCAAGACAGGTCTCCAAGGCCCACTGAGCAAACCCCTTCCCTGGATTCCCAGGAACACTAGGAAACATTTGGTCCAAACAATTAATTAGGACTCCATACTGAGCTCCCGAGCTCCAGCTGGCCTAGGCTCTAGCCTTGTTTCTCTGAGGGAGAAAACGAGAGTGCGACCATCACCCAACCCAAGAGAGGCCCCTCCATGCTGTGTGTTATTAAGTGGAGGGCTCTGCCTCTTTCCTGGCTGCCCCTGACTAGAAGTCCATTTATCTTACAAACCAGCAGCAGGCCCTTTACATTCCGAAATGAAGTGTCAGCACACAATGACAGCTAACGTCCCAAGATACCCCTAAAGTCACTTTTTATTCTTTTCTATCCTGATCATTAGGGAAAAAATCTCTCTCTATTTCTGTTAGGCCCATTCACTCGAGAGAAATAGATCAATGAGAAAGCCACAGGCCGAGAGCCTGTGCAGGGCCTCTGAAGAGCACTTTCATTCTTCCCAACAGCCCACACCAGGATGGAGGATGCTCCTCCCACGCCCTGGAAGAAAAGCTAGCCCCAAAAGTTCTTTAACTAGATAGCTCTTTCTTATCTATTATACAGCACAAATGCTCTTTCTGAGAGTGACATACCTTACACTTCAAACAAGCACAGCTTTTGCCACTTATTTTTAAGCACACTTGCCTGCTAACGTGACAGCAAAAAACCAGGGGAGGCAAAGGAAAAGAAGACAGAGGTACAGCTGTTCCTGCAGCTGGCAGCACTCGCCAACCGCAGCAGGACCTGGGAAAGTCCTCTGAGAAGACCCTGAAGGTCTGACACCCTTAAAAGATATGGGGTCCAAGTAGCAGGTCCTGACACTTTAACACCCCAAAATGATATGGAGTCCAAGTAGCAGGTCCTGATGAGGGGAATGATGAGACGGAAGCCTCCATATGGCCCCCATACCCACAGCTCTCACTACGCTGCTTCACTTAACGGCCGTGGCAACCTGTTAGGGAGGATCCGAGCACCACTGGGCTTTATGGATGAGGGAACTGAAGTAGAAAGGCCTAAACCACTAGCCTGTGGTTATATCGCCAGTAAAAGGCAGAGCTGAAATTTAGATCCAGATCCATTGGACTCTGAGCCAGAGGAAGACAAATGTCATGTGTACTTATCGAGCTTGTCAGCAGGGACAAAGACTGTGACTCAGGAAACCAGCACAGAGTGGCAGGAGACACCCAGAAGCTCTCCCCAGAGCAGAGAGGTAGGAGACCTCAGAACGTGCTGGAAAGGGTCTAGTAGGTAAGATGTAGAATCCCCTGTCTGCTGACAGCAGGGCAGGCGGAGGTGAGTCAGCCCTGGGTGTGTGTGTGTGTGTGTGTGTGTGTGTGTGTGTGTGTGGAGCTCAGTCAGGCACGGAGCCCTGAAGTCTAAGTGCAAGGGTGAGTGCATAGAGCATAGGCCACCATGTTTTAGAAAGGCAACCTCATAACCCACAAATACTACACATGCACACACACACACATACACACACACACACACACACACACACAAATATTACCTAGAATATTACAGAAAAAAAGTTAGATCCAGTCATCATAATTCTCCAGCCAGGAATGTGTGTGTTTGTGTGTGTGTGTGTGTGTGTGTGTGTGTGTATCCAAGTCTACCTCAGAAAACCAGAATGTCTCTGTACAGCCCCACTTGCTATCACCAGCATGCAAGGAGCTCCCAACAGCAGGCAGAACCCGACAAACCCCGAGGCTCCCATCACTCCCTCTGGTTGTGTTATGTTACAGGCCAGGAAACTGTTACCGTAGCCTGGAGTTTACTACTAGATGCCTGATGTTTTGGCTTATTCTGATCATTTGGAAGGGACAGTCTATCCCTGAAAGGGTCTTCTCATGTTGTGTCCTGACAAGTCAAGGCTCTAGCACCCTTCACTGGGGATGGAGCCACTATTTCCACACCAGCTGCATGCCCTGGGCTTTGGCTTTGACTAGGCCTTGTGAACAGCTCAGAAATCCTGACTCTGCCCACCCAGGAGTCCCAGGCTTCCCTTCCCTCTGCAGAACCACATAGACTCCAGCAGCCCAGGAAGAAGGGCCATCTCTTACTCCGGGTGAGCCAAACTAGTGGATTTGTGAACGCTTGGGCAAACTCCAGGCAGGGTACTGTAAACGGTTTCTAGATGTCCCATTTGGGGCTTCAGGGGAAGGTCAGCGCGCACAAGCTGCACCAACGGCAGTGAGCCCTGCGAGAAGCAGTCAGAATTGACAACTGCCGTTCGTTAACGACCTGGTGTTGTTATTAGCCCTTACCGCACCATGTTTAAACACACTAATCAACACCTGTCTGCTTCAGACAAGAGATTTTCTTCAAAACAAGAAAAGCCTACACGTCTATCTAGTAGTGTTTGTTTCACTGTCCTGCCCAGGCAGACATGCTCTTTTCCTCTGAGCAGCATATTTTACAGCTAGAACCAGGGGAGTGTGGGATCCTGTTTTTAAGTGTATTCAACCAAGCAGGGATGGGAAAATGAGCCAGGGCATAGAAGAGCCCAGGGTTGGTGCACAGCTGTTCACACAGCTGGCAGAGACGCCCACAGCTGCCAGCAGCATAAGCCAACACTGATCAAGCCGCTGCGCTGCTCCGGTGCTCCTGGTGAGAGATGTGTGAGCGGAGCCACTGGCCATTTGGCCAGAGGGAACAGGAAGGACATGTTTTGCCTTGCAAGCAACCCTTCCCCCTAAAGCTGCCCCCATCATGTGACTTCCCTCTGGCTGTCATGTTAAGACCTTCCTCTTCCCTAGCCTCGTTCCCCAGCCAGGTAACCTTTTGACTTATTCTGACCATTTGCAACCTGGACCCTGTCCGGTTTTTTTTAAGGAAGGCCCTCTCACCCTGTGTGTTTGTACTTTTCTTTCACACCCTTCATCTTTGCAGCTCTGGCCCCTTTCATTGCTGCCGGGGGCCCCTTTGTCTGCATTCTCCTCTGCAATGATTCCTGATGCTCTCCGGGGGATTCCTGAGGAGGAGACAGGGTTCACCCTGTTGAGGAGCTTGTAACTGTCCTCTTTCAGAGAGCACATAAATTCACAGGGGACCCTAAGGCCCCATTCGCACCTTTGCACTTGAGAGTAAATGCTGTTAAAACTCGCCTGGATTCACGGTACTGGTCTAAGGGGCTTGACAGACTATCATAACCCGCAAGTTCAAATGTGCAGACACAGACAAAACTCACCAAGATTTTATTATGGCTGAGAATTAATGGTGTGCCTTCATGTCCATGGCCCCCGCCATCCCTGCACCGCGGTTTCCCTGCCTTTATTTCTCACTGCCATCTGGTTCCGATATCGAATGCTGTACTGTAATTAGCTGTCTGATCTGACTGATTTACCTTTTCCTCCACTGCGAGCTATCTCAAAGCAGGGAAGACACTTTACCCTTTCCTAACCTCGCACTAAGTAAAGAAAGAATCAATGTTGGTTGAAATCAATTGGGCCCACAGGGCTAGGTGATAATACGGGTAACAGTAGCAAACATTTTGCTGTAATCTCCCTCATCTACACAGCCATTCATCTTCACACTGACTAGGTCAGCATTATTAGCATCCTGAGTTTATAGGTGAGGGAACTGAGGCACAGAGAGGTCTGAGCTAAATCAGGACCTGGTGGGCTGAGGTTTGAACCTGGGTAGTGTGCTAACATGAACAAAGGGGAAATTGACAGTTGTGCAGACAGCCCTGAAAGAGAGATCAGAGAGACCAGAGAGACCCAGAAAAGAAACTGCTCATCACAAAGGCTTGGCTCCTCTGGGTACACATGACGTCCTCTAGCCTGCAGCCCTGGCTACACAGAGGCAGAGCAGGGCAGAGGGGCCTGCTGCTCAGGGTCCCGAGTAGAATGGGAGGGGGCTCCAGACAACTCTAAGGAGACTCTGATGCAGTTACTTGGGTGACAGGCACAGCCAGGGCTGTGGACTAGTTGAAAGTGATGATTCTGTTACACTCCAGAACCAGCTGGAGAGGCTGGGAAATCCCTAAACTCAGGGCCTCCCCAGAGCAATTAAGCCCGACTCTCTAGGGGTGGAGCTCTGGCATCATTTGGAAGCTCCCAGGGTGATTCCAGTGTACAGCCAAGATGAAGAACCACTGCCTCTCCTACAGTGTCACACCAGGCCAGTTTGTCCTCCCCATTCTAGACTAAGATGAGTCAGGGTTCAAACTAGGGCGCCTGCTGTCCCTTCTCCCCTGACTGCCATGGGCAGAGGGCTAGCCTGCACTAGTGTGTTTCTCAGACTTTCCTGGATATACCAACTCTAACTCTACTTCCAGTCTGCCACTTAGCAGCCACATAACCTTGGCCGTGGGAGCTAATATCCCGTGAGAAAAACTATGCCTTGGTTTCCCTCAACTGCAAGAAGGCAGCTGTGGGAACATCCCTCAAACGTTCACATCCAGTTCTCAAGCCACAGCAAAGAAGAATGGAAGGGTGCAGACCCGATAAGATGGTCAGTCTATGGGGTGGGGAGTTCTCCCTGCGTTATCAGGTGGCCACCATGTTGTCACAAAGGTCCTTGAAATAGAGTGCAGGAGGTAGGAGAGTCAGCGGCAGTGTGACATGGCATGAGAAGACTCTGCCACTAATGGCTTGGAAGATGGAAGGCAAGCCACTTCCAGAAGCTGGAAAAGTCAAGCAAATGAATTACCCTAGCAGCCCTGCCAACACTTAGGCGCTTTAGCTGGCGCCATTTTGAACTTCTGACCCCCAACCCCTGAGTGTAAGATAATAAATGTGTGGCGGCTAGAGCTACAGCCGCAAATACAAAATAGATGGGAATAAATTGAGGATAATATGGAGGTTAAATGAGATCCTGTTTGTGCAGCACGGGGCCCTGTGCTCAATGCTTCGTTCTTTCACTGTCACCAGTGTACCCAGCCAGGCGCCAGTTCCCTGTACTTAGGGCACCACCGAGGGCTCCATGACCCATGTACTGACAACAAGCTTGTATCTGGGACCTGAGTCAGGCAATGGGACTGGCCAACCTTTAACAGGAAGGATAAGAAGCTCCCCTCAGCCTTAGGTTGGCCATCAACACTGGGAAGAAGGGTGACAAAGGAAGGCCCCGAGGAGTGTGCTGACCACAGCTAAGAGAAGACCCTGAGGATGGCCATCAAAGACTCCAGAGACCTCATCAAAGGCTGAATCCATTAAAAGCTTCAGCAGGTACCCAACATCAGGCAAGAACTGGACTGTGTGTCGTGAGCGAAGGTCGGTCTTGTCAAGGAAGAGGCAATTAGAATGTACTCACCAAAGCCCCTTGCTGTGCCGGGCAGGCTTGGTGGTGTTCTAAGCTGATACACACAACACGGGTGTGTGCCCAGTCTAGTGTACACGGAAAGAAACAGGCTCGGAGAAAGCTAGCAGTTCAGCAGAGAGCAAATCTCAGCAGCGGCAGCAGCAGCAGCGTTGACAGTCAAACTCATGATCCTAAATCTAGAATATTCCACGCCACGCCGTACTTCATTCTCTCTTCATAAAAACCCAATTAATATTTCAGATCTTACTGATTTAGTCCCGGGAACACAAGAACATGGCAGAACACACCATTAATCTGCATTTCCTCTCTGAGATATGCCAGCCATCAAAAACTGAAGCGCTCCAAAAACCACGAGCACCTAGAAAGGGGCCTGGAGAGAAATCTTATGCTGGGCATCCATCTCTGTCAGCTCAGGGCCACTGGAACTGTAGCTCTGCATAACATTTAAAAGCCTGGAGTTTCCTGTTCTCCCTGAAGCTGAGCCAGCAGGTGAGGGACAACATGGCCACCCCCCACTGTGGGTGCTCAAGGACTCCTTCCTGCACAATTAGAACATCGCGCAGCCATCTTGAGAACTGAATTCATCCCCCAAAGCACACCTAGACCAGAATGTTCTCTGCTTCGTAGATCCTGTCCCCTCACTGCCATCCCCTCTCTTCTTCCAGAGCCAGGAAGTAAAATCCATCCCCGTCAATCCAGCTTTAAGACCACACTCACACACACAAGCACACACAGACGCAGAGTCAACCCACAGTGACAAACACCGCATGCTTCAATACAAGAGGGGTGGGGGAGATGGAAAGATGGAAGCAGTCACAAAAAAGAGAGAGAAAACATAAAGAAAGAGGGAAGGGGCCAGGCAATACTAGCGAAAGGGCTGGAGAAGCTGAGAAATGGAAACAGGCTGTGAGCTAGGCCCCTGCCGCTGACTCTATGGGATAATGGCAGTTCTCAGCCAGACTATCAAGTTTGAATCTGGAAGGCAGGAAATGGATTCAAAACCTCGCCTTTATGAGAAACGAGGTCCCCAAAGCTGCTGGGGATGGATGTATTTTTAGGCGGAGGTAATTGAAAACAATAAGAGAACAGCAAGCCTGTAAAATCCTGTAGGGCTGATGGACTCCACTCCTGCCAAGCATCCAAAAAGATCTGACAGTGCGGGAGAAACTGGGGTTCCCGAACGCCCTGCCCCGGGGGCGTGTTCTGTTGATGGGATGTGGAATCTCAGGATCCTAGGGCTAAGATAGTACTTGTCATTCCTGATTCTCAACCAAGTGCACATGGTAGCTGTCATCTTTGGTCTTGGAGATCTCCAACGAGGGAGACTTTTCAACCAGCACAGACCTGAACTTGGAAATCCAGGCTGGTGCCTGTGACCCGGGAACTAAGTCCCCCACGACGTGTGTGTCTGTCTCCTCACCTCACTGCCACTGCCACCCGTCCCCCACGACATGTGTGTCTGTCTCCTCACCTCACTGCCACTGCCACCCGTTGGTCTTTGATAAGCTATGAGTAAGTTCTCATTCTTTCCAAAGATCTCTGCCACAGCAGCTTGGAGACATTCTCTAACACACACACATGCGCATGCACACAAACACACAAACACACACACACACACACACACACACACACACACACACACACACGCGCGCGCGCGCGTGCGCGCTCATGCACACGCACACACCGTCAGATTACCATCCCTTTCCCTTCTCCTAAGTAGTTTTTGGCTGCCGCCATTTTAGTCTCACCGGGATGACCCAACCCCACCCATTCTCACTTCTCTCTAGTCCCTTTACACCTATCTGTATCTTTTCCATTCCTCAAAGCAATAGGAGGCTTGCCACTGTCTTAGCTGCTGCCACATGGCTTACAGCCATATTTGCTGGGTTAGAAAGAGTGGATTTTACACGTGTGACTTAACTCCAAATCTTGATTAAAAGTGACCACATGGTATAAGCCAACCAAGAAAAAACAAACAAAACAAACAGAAACAACCCTCGTCCCAGCCACCTATCCTGGCTGCTCAGCAGGCTCGCTCCCCTACAGGTCCCACCCCCCTTTGCTCCAGCTTTCTCGATCCTTCTCCTCAGCACCAATGTGAGGTGCCCCCCCCCCCCAGTGCTATGCCTGCAAGTCGAGATGTTTATCTCAGGTTAGATCACAAGCCTGTTCAGGGGCAGAGCATTGCTGTCCCCTGTGGTGCTTAGCTCTGAACAGACCTTCAATAGCTCCCTTACTGAGGGGACTAATCATCTTTTGTCCAGTCCTCGGGCAAGGTGGACGATGGTTGCTATTTCTAACAACATGGGGAAGGCAAACATCGCCTGGCCTGCCCCTCCCTATCTCCATCCTACACACACTCATCCTAGGCAATTCCTCTTGGCTCTCAAAAGGCTACAGCTTCTAGTACATTCTAACAAGTAGTACCACAGAGAACTGACAGGAACATTTAGCTTCCTGCCCCAGTGACACTCAAGAAGCAACTGGGAGAAGCGAGGGGTGGGGTCCGTGAGCAGGAAGGTGTCTGGGGCGTTGGATGTCATGCCTTTGCTCCTGGGATGCTGCCTCATGGTCTGAATTTGGAGGCTGTGGCTGCTCTGCACCTGGCGAACGGCTCCACCGTGGCTGGCTACTGATCCCTGCTTTGTGGCTGTAGCAAGCTTAGTCACAGGTCAGCAGCAAGGGCCAAGCCCAGCTGCTGGGGAGGAGCAATTGGGAATATTAGAGCAGCGGGGCATGAGGCTCTGTGTCAACACTCTCCTGTAGCACAGGCTGTTGGAGCAACATTGTTACAACACAGTCTTACCAAATGGTCAAGTGTCATGTGTCACCCAATTACAGAGCCCAGGTGCAGCTTGCTTTCCCAGCACCAAGAAAGCACTGTAGCTCAGTAAGCATTGGTTACATAAGATGAGTGTTTCACACATGTGCCTGGTGTGTAGGGAATGGTGTGGGGGACAGGGGCAGGATACTGCAGCCTAAGGGAGACCACTGATTTTTAGAATAAAAGGCTTACAACTATTTGGGCTTCTTTTTTAATCCCAATTCCCTCTGTTTAGTCCAACAAAAGAAAACGACTGTCCCAGATTTAATTTCTCGTTCCACATCTGTCTCAGTGATTTGGACAAGGCTTTTACACCAAGAACAGGAAGCTGGAACTGCCCGGAAAACCCTGCTGCTGAATGAGATAAAAGAAACTCAGGGGAAATCTCACAGGGGCAACCAAAGGGTTGCCCTCCCCCTCCCCAAAAGCTGCCTCTACAACAGAGATGACAAGATGAGGGACCGGGTGAACAGCTGAAGGATCATCAGCTCAATGAAGACAGAATGCTTTGAATGAACCAATGAGCCGCCGTGGAAGCCATCTTTACTAGTCAAGAGAATGAGAAAACCAGGAGGTGGCCCCCTACTGTCCGGGTCAGGGTAGTGCATGGACCCAGTGCGGCACTACCAGGATCTGTTCAGAGCAGCTGCATTGGACAGAACCCCAAGCCCTATCTGGAAAAACACTGGGCTGGGAAGTTCTAGGTCCCCCTCAGGAGGTTTGGGTATAAGACTGCAGGTGCACAGCTTAAGAATGGTCACTGAGTAGAGACCCTGAGAATGCTGCCCACCCTGGCCTGTGTAGAATTATACCAAGCAAAGACAAAACATCTAAAACAGACCCCAGACTGTCCAGTCTTCAGTGCCTTGGGCTGAAGCAAATAAGAACCCAAGAAATAACAGGGCTAGTGGCTCCAGACAAGACGAGGAGGGAACAAGTAAGGGAATCCCTGGCCCACACGAGATGAATGGACACGTGGCTTGCTGCCACTGTCGCCGCGTGTGCAAACAGCATGCCAAGCGGAGGCTTGGAACAGGACCGCAGCCCGGGATACAGCATGTTACACAGGATGGAGGTGGGGTCAGGAGCTGGATGATAAAGGATGCTTGTGCAAATGAGGGCATGAAGCAAATCTATTTTGTATCAAAGTACATAGGTTACATAGAAGGTAATGAAGTCAATTCTGGTGATAATTCTTGAACCACACATGAATGTCCCTTAATGCCATTGAACTGTATTGTAAAGTGGCAAATTTTATGTTATGTATATTTTACTACCATTTTTAAGAAAAAAAAATTTAAGGGCTAGAGAGATAGCTCAGTGGTTAAGAGCACTGACTCCTTTTCCAGAGGTCCTGAGTTCAATTCCCAGCAGCCACATGATGGCTCACAACCATCTGTAATGGGATCTGATGCCCTCTTCTGGTGTGTCTGAAGACAGCTACAGTGTACTCATAGACATTAAACGAATAATTTTTTTAAAGGAACATAAAAGAAAAAAATAAATGACAAAAATCTAATCTGGACCCAGGTCAAGTGCCCATGGGTGCCCCTCCCCTCTGGCAGGAGAAGTTTCAGAGTGATGGAATTTCTTCTAACTTGCACCAAGACTTTTAAACCAAATAGAAATGAAGAATGGGTTCCATCTTCGCCTAATCCAACTACTGTGTTAGAAGGATCTGAGCAGTGCCGATTTCACCACATTTCTTCTTAGAAACGGGAAAATGTCACTTGACTAGCTCCTTGCCCAACAGGAAACTAGAATTACCAGAATTTTCTTGGCAGCAATAACAAGCGTATAGAAATCTCTAGACGGTAAAAACTGTACCGTGTCTTCCAGTCTTACAAACCCTCAGAGTCAGACACTGCTCGCCCAGTTTAGAATCGTCGCGCTCCTGCTGCGTACAGAACCTTATTAGACATTGAAGGAGCAACTACAGAGATGGCTACTGTTCCTCTGAGTGTGCAGAGAACCGTGGTGGTGCTGTCAAAGCGCATGCCCCTTGGGAAGTGGGGTATAATAGCCTGTGGGAGACCAGACACAGTACAGTGGGGCTAGTACACATTGCTGATGGAGGATTGTCACCATTGTAGGGGAGAGATCAACACTTAAATATGGTAGCTATACCCTGCAGAATCAGACTTGTCAGTCATGGATTACTAAATAAAAACCTCAGTACCAAGAATAGGATACTTCCCTATGGGGTCTGGAAGGTCCCAAAGGCCCTTAATACAATCCGAGCAATTGCCATAGCTCTTTGTTCCTCCCCCAAAACTAAACTGTAAGACCCAATTGCAGAAAGTACAACATACTTTCGTTGAAGGACATAGTGAAATCGGGTAAACTTGAAAACTTTCCCCCCTGCTGACTAACTCTCATCACGCCAGAAGGTGGTAACCAAGCCATCCCTGCATGCTACAGTACTGATCCACCCGATGAGATGTGCACACAAGTACAATAGTGGCACAAATGTTGTGGATGTAACCAGCTGCTTTGGGGTTGGATTTGAGAGTGGGTTCACAAAAGAATCTGGGCCTGGTGCTGTAATCTGGTCCAAAGTCCATGAGTCCTGAGGTCACAGGCCCTAGGGGACAACCTGTTACTGTTGTTTTACTAAATGACATGCCGTCAAACTGTCTTCCAAATATCTATGCTTATATCCATAGAGTAGTGCTGTGCTCAACGTTAGCCAGAGAATCCTCTCTGAGCAGTGGTCACAGTTAATGCAGAGATCAATAGCTAGTCATAATACTGAGAATCAATGCATACTGAGTGCTCAGCCCTAAGTGGGACCCCTATATTAACAGCCCCAAAATAACAGAAGAGGAAGATATCTGGGTATGGTGGCACACGTCTGAAAATCAGGTCAGCTCTTAGGAGGCTGAGGCAGGAAAAGCCACAAGTTCCCAGCTACTTCAAATGAAGAGATAAACAAATACACACAACATAGCAATACAAATTTGGATGAATTAACCCTGAAAAAGCCTCAGACATGCAAGTCCCCACAGTCAGAGACAGATTTTTTCATGATGTGAGCTCGCTGCCCAGGGACTTTGGAGAAGGAGGCTGGAACTGAGAGGTGGAGGAGCTTGGGCACATACCGTGATCATTCTCAAGGCTTTGAATAAGGCCAGCCAGTTTGTGTTTGGAAAAGACTTGAGAGAAGTCTCTTTTAAACTACAAGATTCCAGAGCCCCCAAAAAACCTGTCATTTTGATGGCTTTTTATTTCAACTTTGAGGCCATTAGCTAGGTGTCCAATTCTGCTTCTGAGAAAGAGGCAAGGCTGTTAAGAGAAAGACGAGGTTGTTCAAATAGGCCCCTCCAGGATCCTTCTGACCACACACTGTCTGTCATTGTCCTCTGAAGCTCTCAGACACTTTCCTTCTGTTTTTATCTCCCAGTCACCAAGTGTCCCTCAGCTGTGGTACCTTCACAGAATCAGAAGCCCCAAAGATCATTTGGCCCGATCTATCTACTTTACAACCACAAAAAAAAAAAAAATTATTAGTTGAGCTAGTTGTAGCCTATCTGGCTACAGTGACCAATACTTCAGTCACAGGCTATTACATCTTGTGAGAACAGAGCTCACTGGAGCCAGAGCCCTGGGGTGGGGCGGATCTGAGACCCTTCACACTTGCTCAGTCCCCCTGGTGTGGTATGGTGATACTTTACACTGCTGAAGCCTCTTGAACAACACACCCAATGCTCACTCCTTTCACATAGCCCAGGGTGAAGACAACTGTGTGGTTTCCAAGGCAACCTATATTCAGGTGCTGGGTCCTGTCTCAAGCCAGTGAGGAGAGAAGAAAAGGGAGAAGTCACCTTCCATCTACAAACATTAACTCCTCCCAAACTAATTTGCCCCGGAGCCCGGTCAGGATCTACCACCCTGGACTCCTGGGGCCCGGGAAGATTTTGGAAGAGTTGGCAGGAGGAATTTGCAGGGCTGGGGAGATGATTCTGTGAGGAGCATGTGTGCTGTCCTAGGGACGAGTGTGAATACCTGAGTTCAGATCCCCAGCTCCCACCTAAAAGCTGGGTGTAGTGGCCATATGCACCTGTAAGTCCACAAAACTCGTGCGTTCTGAAGATTTGCTGGCCAGCCAGCCTAGGGGAGACAATGAAACCCTGGTTCAAAAGAATGACAGAGAAAGGTATCCACTGTCGACCTCTGGCCACACATAAGTGAAAGAGCACACACACACACACACACACACACACACACACACACACCATTTCTCCCCCATTCATCCTCTCCCACAATTAAAGAGGCGTCGTCAATGGCACACAGAAGTGGACTTGGGAAGTCTACAGCTCTTTATCCTGGCTGGGACAAGTCTCAACATGTCCCGGATATGGGTTTTCATACCTTTAATAAGCACGGCATATACTCTGTCAGGAAACAGTATGATTCAGGATACCCATTTCCCAGAGACAAAACTGGAAATCAGTACTGACAGCCCAGATGAAGCCTAGACCTCCCCTCACCCCTGCTGCCATGCCTACTGAGTGGAACAGAGGCAGGAAGCCGGCTATGAGGCAAAAAGGTTAAACTCAAGTGTTTAAATATTTAGAAAATAAAGACACAGTGTCACATAGAAATTGACCATCATGGCTGATAGGATAACCATGGAGATTCATGGCTGGGACAGACCTAAGTGAGCAGGTCCTGGGACTGAGGAAGGCTGACCAGAGAGCAGCAGAGAGGACCAGAGAGCAGCAGTGGGCAAGACCGGCTCATGAGAGTAGCCTATTGAGAATACAAAACCCACGGGCCAGAACCCAGCACAGTGGACTTAGACTAGTCCAGCTTTTTGGAGATGAGTTTTCTCCACAGAAGGAAGAAAGACCACATCTACCTGTGCTCCGTTCACTCACTCGCTGTTCAGCCTGCTCTTGCTGAGTCTCGGCCATGTGCTAGACAGACATCTCTTAGCTCCAATACAGCCTCCATCACCCTGGAGCCCACATCTACCAATCAGGCATGCCGCAGCAGGCAAAGAGCTAATGCTAAGTCACAGACTAGACAGGCACCTTGCTTGGAGACTGGAGGTGTCCAGAGACAGGTCCTAGAGGAGGGATTAGCAGGCCGAAAGTGAAGGTGGTGAAGGGTCTGTGAGGACACTTCCAGATTACAAAGCACCAGCTAGGCACAGTGCAACCAACACCACCCAGGCACTGCGCACATGCCAGCCACTGAATCTCCTATCTTCACAGAAGGTGGACTGGTCCCCTGCCAGAGGCCGAGCATCTGTATTCTTGCTGCTCGCTTTCTCGCTCTCTGGCCTTCCCACTCTCGCTCTCTCCTTTCTTCTTTCATTGAGACATGCTCTCATACTGTAGCCCAGGCCTTCAACTCTTGATCTTCCTGCCTCCTCCTGAATGCTGGGGTACAGGCATTTGTAGGTGTCTTCATGGCAGGCTCTCCTCTCCTGCTTCCTTCCCTCCAGCCCTACCAAGCACAAGCTGATCCCAAGATAAATAGCACTGTGCCGAGTCCCTGGAACACCCTCTCCCATCTTCTGTTTCTCACGTGTGCTGTGATCTATCAACGCAGTGTTAATGAAAACGGAACAGGAGATGGGCACACACTTGGCAGAAGAGGCAGCCACGCAGCATGTCCTTGTCGGGCTGGATTCCCATGAGAACCACCTGCACCCTGGTCTCCTCTGGGCTGACCACACTGGGATTGAACAGATACCCTCAGACCAAGCCATGCTGAGAAACCAGACTCTTCATATCTCAGGAACTCAGAACCCGGGCCTCCAACTCTTGATCTTCCTGCCTCCTCATGAATGCTGGGGTACAGGCATTTGTGAATTCTCCGGGAATTCATTTCATGTGGTGTGTGTGTGCATGTGCATGTGTGTGTGTTCACATGCATGTGAAGGTCAGAGATCAGCATTAGGTTTTGTACTTTTTGTGTCAACTTGACACAAGCTAGAGTCATTTTGGAAGAAGAAACCTCAATGAAAAATATTCCCCCACAAGTCTAGCCCAAGGGTAAGCCAGTGGTGCATTTTTCTTGATTAATGTGGGTAGGCCTATCCCACAGAGGGTTGTGCGGCTCCTGGATGGATAGTCCTGGATGGTATAAGAAATCAGGCTGAGCAGACTAGTAAACAATATTCTTCCATGACATCTGCATTCGCCCTTGCACCCAGGTTCCTACCTTGAGCCCCTGTCCTGATCTCCCCAGATGATGAACTATAAGCTGTAGAACAAAATGAATCCTTTCCTCTCCAAGGTGCTGTCGATCATGGCGTCTATCACCACAATAGAAACCCTAACTAAGACAGCTGTCTCTCTTAGTCCCTCTCTGCCTTATTCTTTGAAACAGTGTCTCACCCAAACTGGAGCTTTTAAATTTTCCTAACTTGACTGGCCAGTGAACTCTAGAGATCTACCTTTCTACACATAGACACAGAGAAACACACACATATACATACACATATGCACCCCTCAGAGGTTGCAAACACACCAAACCCAGTTTTTACGCGGATGCTGGTGATCTAAAAATGAGGTCCTCATGGTTGGCTGACAAGCACTTTACTATCAGAGACATCTCCTCAGCCCCAGAACTAGCACTTCAAAAGCATCAATCAAGCATCCAGGAACTCCACCCTCAGGACTGCCTATGGTATATCTGCAGAAAGGACTGACATCTTCTAGCTTCCATGGAAGAAAGGCATAATTTCTTCCTCCTCTTCTTGTAACCCTCTTATAATTCCAGATCAGCTCTGTCTCTTACAGTGACTCCAGTGCCCAGGTTCACCTCCCTAGGAAACAGACCTAGCCCCTCTAGGAGACATGCCCCACTACTTCTTCCTTCCTAACACATGGACTCATGCCTCCTCTTATGGTACTTAAGACCCTGGGTCAGCTGGCTCAAGGTGGGAGTCAAACACATCCCAGAGGCAGGAGTGTAGAATGAGCTCTGAGAGTTAAGTAAATAGATGGGCATTCTGGCTCAGTGTTATAAATCACATGTGGGTAAACTCGCTAATTTAGAGACATCAGTTCAGAATGCAGCTGTCACACCCTTCCTCTTAAGGCCAGGTCACCTTCTAAGTTCAGAATGTGATTTGACTTCACTTCTCTCTAGGAAAAGGAAGGCAAAGAAAAAGACTGGACTGTCTGCCTGTCCCCTAATGAGAAGATGTCACTAACTTATTTAGCAAAAGGACCCCAAAGAGTCTGCACCGGCGACACCTCCTGTATCACAGGCATCGTGTCTTGGTGACAGTACATTGTGACCACCCAGGAGGCTGCTTGGACCTCCTGGACAACAGCACCACAGTGGGTGAGCTGTTTACAATGCGAGCTGTCTCTTGACTATAATTTATGGCCTATAATTTTAAATAAGTTCCTTGACTTCTGAAAACCCTATTGGTATTTAATAAAAAAATATATATCCACTTTTATATACCTAATAAATGAAAATCTCCAGTTTGGGTCCCTTGGGTTCCAAGCTCATAAAGTTGAAGACTCATATCTTATCACTATCGTTATGTTTCTGTCACATTAGAGGAAACTAAAGAAGTGTACAGAGGCTGCCGTGAGATCCAGACAGGGAGCAGATAAACTCCCCCCCCCCCAACCCCCGAGTCAGCGAATGAAATAACACCAGCTGTAACTGATGGCGCTTGCAGCTTCCCTCTGCTGTCCACACCCCAAGCCTAAGCCAGCACCTCCTCCCTGGTGTCCTCTACCCTTCCTCTCTTGCCGGCTCCTAGATCAGAAGGTGACCCCTGGTTATCCCCCCTCCCCTTTAGCTAGCTCCATGCTGGTAGCCCACCAACAGTCTGCAGAGGCAGACAGACCACCTATGTTCCCTGCCGTCACCTATTCAGTCTGCCCCCTCACCTACACTGCCATTCCCAGCGACTGTCATGACAAGGAATAAGTTAAGGCGAGGACGGTGTGTTCTTCAGCCCTGCCCTCCACACTGCAGATGCAAAGGCTGCTTCCTGTCCTCCTTGTAATCTTTATCAGTCTCCTAGCAGCTCCTCCCCCACCTACTTATCACCTGCCAAGGTTCCTCTGGGGCCTCTGCCCTGCGCTCTTCTTTGATTTCACTGCCCCTGCACATCCATCCCTAACTACTCAACATCATTAGCTCCCATTCCCACGCTGGAGGCAGCCAGAGGCCCCCCTCCTAAGCCAGAGTAGAACCCAACACCAGTCCCACCTTGACCTCCTTCTGTGTTTTCAGTTTTAATGAATGGCTTTCTCCAGCACTGAGTTATCCAAGCACTTGGGAGACGCCTCTCTCCCTGCCGAGAATGTAACCACCCTAATTGGTAACCAAGTCTTGTCATTTCCATTCTCTCAGACTCTCTAACACATGTTCCCCTCCTCTGTCCCCATTCCTGTACTCACCCCACTCAGGCATCACTGTCCTTCACCTGGATGTTGTAATCAGCTTCTAACTATCTTCCTGCCTCTAAGATTGACTCTTCTAACACTGGCAAGCAGAGAGCATGTCTAAAATGTAAATGTCCTCCAGCTTGGCACAGTCTTCTGTGATTCCTGCTACTACTGCCTTTCAAAGCTCTTTGGCAAGACAAGAAGGTGCCACTGGGCCTGCCCACCTTCTACAATGGAGCACACACCCCCAGGCCACTCCCTGCTCCCACCCACCCACCCAGCACTGCCCAAGACCTTAGCCTGGAGGCATTCTGAACAGACACTGAAGTTTCCACTCCTGGGCTTCTGTTTATTCTATGTCTTCTGTTTGGAGTTTGAATAAGAATGCCCCCCATAAGTCAATATATTTGAATGTTTAGTCATCAGGAAGAGGTACTATTTAAGAAGAATTAAGAGGTGTGGCCTTGTTGGAGTAAGTGTGGCCTGTTGTAGTGGGTGTGGCCTTGTCTAAGGTGTGGCCTTGATGAAGTGGGTGTGGCCTTGTCTAAGGTGTGGCCTTGATGGAGTGGGTGTGGCCTTGTCTAAGGTGTGGCCTTGATGGAGTGGGTGTGGCCTTGTCTAAGGTGTGGCCTTGTCTAAGGTGTGGCCTTGATGGAGTGAGTGTGGCCTTGATGGAGTGGGTGTGGCCTTGATGGAGTGGGTGTAGCCTTGTTGGAAGAAGGTTTGTGATCTAGCATGGGCTTTGAATTTTCAAAAGCCCATGCCAGGCTTCTCTCTCTCTCTCTCTCTCTCTCTCCCTCAGATCAGGATGTAGCTCTCAGCTACTGCTCCAGTGTCTTGTGAGCTGCTGATAACAGAGTATATAAGCCTCTGAAACTGTAAGCAAGCCTCCATTTAAATGCTTTTTTTTTTTTTTTTTTTTTTTTTTTTTTTTTTTTTTTTTTTTTTTTTTTTTTTTTTGTTTTGGTTTTTCGAGACAGGGTTTCTCTGTATAGCCCTGGCTGTCCTGGAACTCACTTTGTAGACCAGGATGGCCTCGAACTCAGAAATCTGCCTGACTCTGCCTCCCGAGTGCTGGGATTAAAGGCAGGTTGCCTTGATCTTGGTCACTTCACAGCAATAGAACAGTGACTGAGACAAACAGCCTTCCCTCGCTGTGGGCAAGGCATATGGGCCTTTATCTGAGCTGAAGCATTTTTGTAATGCCCAAATTTGTTCTTCACAACAGTCCTTGTGGTAGGGACTACCACTAGTCTGATTTTTCAAGAAGGAAATAAAGTAAAGGAGAGTTTAAAAAAACAAAAACAACCCCTAAAGGTCACCTACCATATACCTTTACCCTAAAAGGTGACAGAGCCTGGCCTCTATCCCTGTTATCAGAAACCTACTTTCTCCTGAGTTCAAATCCCAGCAACCACATGGTGGCTCACAACCATCTGTAATGAGATCTGACACCCTCTTCTGGTGTGTCTGAAGACCGCTACAGTGTACTTACATACAACAATAAATAAATCAGAAAGAAAGAAAGAAAGAAAGAAAGAAAGAAAGAAAGAAAGAAAGAAAGAAAGAAAGAAAGAAAGAAAGACAGACCTGCTTTCAAGGACAGCACCAGACACAGTCGAGGCTGGCAACCCCTCCGGGAAGCAATGGTGATGTCAGGGTTTCTAGGGATAAGAGCTCCTCACTGGCTGTGCACAGAGCACATCACTAAACCCCTGCTGAATAAATAATGGAGCTGGATGGGCAGTGGAGAAGAGGCAGGCCAGCTATCAGGAGGGCAGCCAAGCCCTGTGCCTTCCACATTAAGCAGGGGTGCACCAAGGGCATCTGAAACATAATGACACAGGAGTGCATTTGTCTGTGAACAAGTATGGCTTCCCGCTACATTTTACTGAGGGTCCAAATTGCATAGCTTTTGCATTTTCCTTTCTTCTCAGAATACACTGGCCTGGGGATAAAAGGTACCTGAGTCTTTCAAAGCTCCACTCTAAAAATGCCACAAAAGATGAAGGCTGAGGAGAGGCGGGGTGAGCATCTTCAACAACAGAAGTGACCACATGGCAACCTGGCTCTGTCCTTGATGCTCCAGAGACAGGAGCGGGGCTGAGAGCAAGTTCCTCTCTGCAGAATGAGGTGCGTTCTAAATGCATGCTGTCACTGGTAGGTGACCCTCCCCAGGCCGTTACTGTAGCACTCAGAGAGCCCAGCAGGCCCTGTGCTAGGCAGGTAGCCTTAGGAGATGGCACAGCCACAGCCTTGCCACCCTGCTCACCGCAGCAGAGGCTGGCCTACCCTGAGGATGGCAATTCCATTGTTTCCCCCTGGAAACTCTCTGTCAGCCACACAGGGGACAGCTCTTCCCTAAACACTCAGTAACTAGGGCCCTGAAAAATGAACAACCTCACCTAGACTGGGCAACTTAAAACTAGGACCCTAATAACTAGACAAGGAAACTGAGGCCCAGGACCACATGCAAAATCATGATGTCACTAGTTTTAGAAATGAGAGTTCTTCAGTCCAGTACCTTCTATCCCAGCTCTCTGTCAGGCATTGTATATTTTTGGAAATGCAAATATTAAGGACATCTGTGTTTCTTTGTTTCTGAAGTGATGGAGAAAGCCATCATGCAGAAAGCTGTAGCCTGGCCAGGTGATTGCAGATAGGAGCACCTCTCTTGCTGGCTCTCTGGGGCCAAACCATTCAGATTCCCTTCAAGGAGACAAGAGACAGCCCAGACAGCTGTAGGGACAATGTGAGTGTTAAGGTGAAGACACTGCCACTTCCCTTGGGAGTCAGTGGGTACAGCACAATGAGAGTCTAAGCCATGGAAACCGAGCTTCGCCACAGCAGGAGGAGAGCCAGACACTTGCAGTTCTGGGCAGCAGTGCTAGTGGCCACGAGGCTGGCTCAACTGGTATATTCCAAAATGCAAATAGAAGTTAGAGAGAGAACAGCTGTGTATGGAGCAGGAAAGGGAGTAAGGTTTCCGTTTCTAGAAACCACACCTGTTCTCGGTACCATCCCCACACCCTTAAGAATTCAGCAGAGTGGATGGTGGGACTCCCATTCTTTGGGTGGGAAACTGAGGATTTGTTATCATCCGAGGTCATCCAACCTGCAGTATCCGAGGTAGGAGTCAAAGCCACTGCTTTGGTCTGAGTGTAGCACAAAGGCAGAATGCCGGCCAGACAAACACAGAGCCTGTGGTCCATCCCAGAACAACCCATAACAGCAATATATAATTAAATCAATATCAGTAATAGATAATATCAATTAAAAAGACCAAAGCCACCCATTTCACCTTGTTTCTCTAAAACGGTGTGAATGCTGGGCCAATGTAAGTTACCCAGAGAGCAGTGTGGTTAGGGCTGAAACAGATTGGTCCTAAGCTGAGGGTAGACTAGGGTCTGCCAGCAGCGTGACTCTGTCCCCCCAGACCAGAGGCACTTTGCAGTTGAACTATGTCAGGTCTGTGAACCTGAAGCAGGAAAGAAGACTGAGCCAAAGAGAATCAGAGACCTTGCTCCTTCCTCACAATGCCTGGAGCAGAAAGGAGAGGTGTCTGGGAGGACCTCCGTGTGCTAGAAACTGCCCGCTGCCCTTCCTCCCAACGCGGGTCCAGCTGGGTTTTGATTCTTCTTTTTCAACCTGGCCTCTGTGACAACTTCCCACACAGCCTGTCTCAGATGAAAACATGAGGACACCCAGAGGTTGAAGAGCCTCAGAACCCCGTCCAGCTGGGTCCAGGTAGGGCTGAAGCTAACGCTGAAGGTTCCATCCCGGCATGGACCCTTGGCCATCTTCACTAATGCTACTGGCTCCTTTCAGAGATTTGCTGGACAGTGGTCTGGGTTTGAGTCCAGAAGCTTTGCCCGGTTAGAATGCTATGAAAAAAGTTGCCTAGTAACCTCTGTACTCGGCCCTCAAAGTATAGTCCAATCTAAGTACACAAGACTGCAAAACACTAGAGTCCAGCCTCTAAATGGCTGTCCTATGCCACTGACGTACTGAGAGTCCTACGGTCAGTCCTGCAGAAGACCTACAGTAAAAACCACTGCATCCCATCTAGCCACAGGAACTCCAGAACTTGGCTAGAAGCTGGACCCAGGAACAAGGAGGCTCCCCACGGTATCTCTGTGTCAGGACAATGAGAACAAAAGCACCCAAGCTTACCAGCATGCCAGCTAGCATTTACACATACACACAACCGTTTTACTACCCTCACAGGAGCCCAGCAAGGTTGAATAAAGCTTCCTTGTTCCAGGTGTGAAAGGTCACACGACTAGCCAAAAACACACAGCAAGAAGTAGTCCTGGCCAAGACTTGACCCCAGTCTTCCTGACTCCTGAGTTCTGGTCTTTGTCAGTCTCTTCCTGCTGCCCAGATGTGACTCTGTCTATGCTCCTCTGACCAGAGGATGGAGGGAGCATCCAGATTCACACACACATGATCAGAAACATCTGGATATCTTGGATGACCTGGGTCAGCAATGAGCAGATCAGTCTGCAGGCCCCAGGGGTGGGGGAAGGGTGACAATTCACTGCCACAAGAGGATGCCGGGGTTCACTCAATCCTGCCTTAGTCTCCCAGTCCAAATTGAACCAACCTCCCTATATAACCAGCCAAGCTGAATATATGGATGAATACCCAGATGTCCAGGAAACTTTTCCCAGAGTACTGAATCAACCCTAGGCAGCCAGAAATAGAGGGGTCACTTCAACCACATCACACATTACATCTTCTCCTGCTAGAAAATGGCAGGCAGATCCCAGCCTGGTGTCTTCAGAGGAGTCGTCTCCACATTCAAAACTGCAGGCTCCCTGGTGTTTGAGGCACTCTGTGTGTGTGTGTGTGTGTGTGTGTGTGTGTGTGTGTGTGTGTGTGCTCATGTACATGTGCACCCACACACAGCCCCCAATCATGAAGCCATATGCCCATTCATGAGGTCACCCAAGAGGAGGGTCACAGGGTAGCCTCAAGACACCCTCCGTGAGGAACTGAAGAGAAGATTTAAAACACCATCTTGTGGAGCCTCTCAAGTTGGGTTGAGGATGGGTGGGTTCAGCCTAGACCAAGGCAGAAGGATGGGCTACTACTTGAAGCCAGGGAATGACATACCTGTACTTCCCTTGTGTGATAGGCGATGATCAAACCAAGCAGGATGACGGTGGATAAACTGATAAGGCATTTCAGGGCCAACGAAAACATGGAATCCTGCAGGAGAGAGGGAAAGAGAGTTAGGGAGTCAGGCAGGAAGCAGCACATGGAAGAGGTATAAGAGGGAACAGCAGGGCAGAGGACAAACCATACCCAGTGCCTCCGAGGAGCAGGGTAGAACAGCTAGCCTGAGCCTGGGCTGCCCCCTCTGAGCCTTTGCTTTCAAGGAGAAAACATCCTTGCTTTCCCAGAATGACCCCACTGTGGCACAATGTTTTATGTATGTGATACCTGGCTAGATTCTAGTTACTGATGTGTTGAGTACTTGCCTCCACACTCATAAGTCATACGGGCGTAATTATTTTTTGTGCCACTATTATATGGTTTGGGTGTCCGTACCATGACAGCTTGTGTTTCTATCTTAACACAATCCAGAAGATTTTGAGGTCCCTTTTGTTTGTGGCCATGAAGAGCTCCATCAGGAATAAATCAGAATGTTCTGGTAGCTGCTCTGTCCCCTGGCTCAAGCCAAGGGCAGGAGTGGGAGACAAGAACAGCAGAAGAGTCCCTGGATGAGGGTCCAGCAAAGGAGCAGAAAGAGGTCCAGGGCAGGGGAAGGTTGTGGTGGCCTGCTGCTCAGGGCAGAGGATGCTTCCTGCAACTTCAGCCCAGGTGGCTTAGAGAGCCTATAGTCTGTGCGTAAGCTCTTTGGCTGTCTGCTGAGTCCAGAACCTGTCCCAGCTACTCAGAGCTGCGTGACCATCACGGTACCTGAAGCAGCTTGGCTCAGTGAGTGCTGGCTGCCAGTACTGTTCGCCCCTTTCCATCAGAGCATCTAGTTAGGGCTTGCCACACTCCTGAGTGGGATGAGTCTGGAGGGAGAGCTACCTCCAATTGTAAAGGAACACAGGAAGAGCCCTGAGCAAAGGCAGCTGATAGGTCAGGCAGCATTTCCAAGGACCACCATGTGGGCTCTCTACATGGTCTGAGAGCTGAGGAAGACCAAAGAAATGGTGCTAACCAATAATGCATAATTTCTGCATGCCCCACCTGTATAGAATGCCATGAGGGGTGAATGTATTACACCAGAGTTCAGAGCCAGGGCCTCAGACCCCCAGGCCAGATCACTGCTCATCACCCCAGGCCAACTCTCCACCAGGAGACAGGAATGCTCATGACAAGACCCAAATGGCAGATCAAGACAAGAGACCAAAACCCAATCAGGCAATAAAGACTAGAGCAGTGATGGTTATAAGCAACTATGGTGCATTGCAAAAAACAACTAGAAAAGGACCAAGGTGAAGCCATATTGAACTGCCCAATGTTTGAGGTGATGGGGGTGCTGATCAAGGTTATATGATAATTACACACCAATACATGTTTCCAAGCCACTAATGAAACTCCCATAAAGGTGTACAAATACTATGTCTCAGCCAAAACAACTAAGATAACGATGGAAGAGACTTCAACAGCAAGACATGATTAATTGCCAGATGATACTATGGGAGAAATGAGAGGACTTAGGGGAGGGAGGCATCACTCGCTGGCAGAGGTGAAACGTATTTGGTACCTGCAGAGCAAGATTCTATGGTCCAGTATGGTGGCTACAGTTAAGGGGACAGCGTGATCCTTGAATCCAGGGCTTGCAAGTGCCCATGCTGACACTCTCCCCACCCGCTGTGGACTGAGAATGGGAGCTGCTCTCTCTGGTGTGTCTAGCCTTTCCATCTTGATGTGGCTATTGAGACCAATTTTAAGCCAGGCACAAATTAGCCCTCTAGCCATAAGGGAGAACCAGTGAAATGACTCATGCGTTCATTCACTCGCACCTTGGTTTCTTGTGTGTTTGGCTTTAGTATCACCTGTTGATGTGCACAGGTAACAGCAGGCATGTGCATGCATGCACTATAGCACTCACGTGGAAGCCAACGGACAACATTTGCAAGTCAGTTCTCTCCTTCCACCTTCATGTGAGGTCCAGGATCTGAACTCAGAGCATCCAGGCTTCAGTGGCACCTGCTTTCACCTGTGATCCCATCGCCCCAAGACCCCCATTTTGGTGTTTTCTGAGACAAGGTCACCATCTTCCTACCTCAGCATCCCAAGTTCTAATTCCTTTAAATTTCGCAACAATTTCAACCAGTTCTTGCCTGCTGAGTACCTATTGGATACACTACCATGTGGTCCATACAGAGCGGGCCCCGCCCACCAGAGGTTTTCAGTTTGTCTTCTTGCACAAACTCTCACTTACTTGTGCTATTCGATCTTGCTGTGGAGAAATGTGTAGATTCTGTACTACCCAAAAGCAGACAAAGGCTAACTCAGTGGTGGTGTAGCTCGGAGGTAGAGGAGTACTAGTCACACGGGTCCAAGGTTCGGTTCCCAGCACTGAGCCTGTTTAGCTTCTTCCATGACCTTCAGAGTGCTGAGTACCCTGGAGTGTACCTCCTTGAGCTCGCATGTATAAGGCTGTCTCGGGGAGTCCTGGTGCTTTGCTGAGGCAATGTGGGCACCAAGATAAACAGAGCACAGTTCTGACCCTCCAGAAGGATCCAACCTTTGAAAGCTTACTTGATGCTGATCCCAGACATAGCTGGGGCTGAAAAAAAAAAAAAGGCTGGAAGCTCAGGGACACAAGGTTGATGTGGGGCCAGTTGAATTTCTCTACAGGAAAGAGCTGGGACAGCTCACGGTGCTTTCTGGCCAGAAGTGAGCATAAGGTGCTTGTCAAGAGGGACACAGAAGCATGTGGGGAGCGTCACGCCCACTCCAGGATGGCTTGTGACCAGTGGCACACTGCCACCTCTATTTCACATTCTTGGCAGAAATTAGCTAAAGTCAGCCTCTAAGTGTGTTTCCATCATTTTCAGGGGAAGAGGTAAAGGATGGAGGCCAGACGCTGTCTCCTCTCCTTTAAACCTCTTCTCAAAGTGATGCTTTTCTATTAAAAGGCAGCTCCCCCAGCTGCTCAGTGGTTTTGCCTGGTGCAGCCTGCTGGGCCAGCAGCAGCCTGCAGAGAGACAGAGCTATACACTGGACTAATGGAGAGTTACATACAGCCTTGAGAGCTCATCCCCTGGGAAATATGTCGAGGAAGTCTAACTGGATCTGGAACATTTTTTCTACTCGCTAAAATGTTGAATTATCTTCTTTTCCACCTGAACTCCACTGACATGACCCTTCAGGTGACACCAATGACACAGGCTGACTAATTAGTCACCAAACACCACATGGTGGTGCACCTGCCATACCCGCTGTGCACCAACCCACTCCATCTGGGGCCTTAAAACTGACTCGATGGCTGGGAGGAGTCACATGGCCAACTGGTCAACCCTTCTCCCCTACCTTTTTAAAAAACAAAGAAATAATCCCCAGCATGAAGAATACACAGGGACAATTTTATATGTGACGACTTTACTTTTAGTTTTAAAATCTGAATGTAAGAGGGGTGCACGTGAGTGCAGCACCCACAGAGTCTGGAAGAGGGAGTCAGATCCCCAGCTAGAGTTATAGGCAGTTGTGAATCTTCCAATGTGGCTGCTGGAACTCTCCCACATTCTGGAACTCTGCAAAAGCAGGATGCACTCTTAATGGCTGGGCCATCTCTCCAGCACTCTATCGGGGGGCGTTTTTAAATCCTACAGGCTCATGGATGTGTAAGTGGCTCAGACCATCTAAGAACAGCCAATGATGGACACTAATACAGCCCTGAAGATAGAGAGTATCTGAAGACATGGAGAGAAATTGTGATGGAATATTAACTGGAAAGCTTTGAGCTCCAAATCGTGTATGTAGCATGGTTCTGATTGTTTTTGAAATTTCCCATGTAGAAAAGATTGTAGAAAATGCATTGTAGGGCATTTTCTTACCATGTTCCTCCTCTCCTCGAATTATTAATAAGGACATAGCATTTTGTTATTGAAAAGTTTATTTTTCAAAATCTGAGCCCTGCACTGTCAGGAGGATTTTGTGCAGTGGAGAGATCCAGCTTTTCTTGTCATGGGCACTCTGCCACGGGTGACGGCAGGAGCCCATGCAAGCCTCAGGTCCATCCCTGTGATGAGGACAAACCACCTAAGCTTCTCTGGGCTTTGAGACCTCCGTTTTACTTACCCACGCCCATTTCTTAGTGTCAGGCTGGAAATGCTATTCTCAGCCTGAGCAGGGAAATTCGCACTGAAGCCAGCTGGGAGCTTAGGCCTCTGAGTCCCTGGGCAGGGCTTAGGGACTTGCACCCAATTCAGAACAGTCTTATTGCTTCATGGATTCACAGTCTACCTAAACTCACATAACACACTTATACTATATGACCCCATCACCTATTTGATGCCCTGACTCTAAGAGGAGCTTAGTAAGCACTTTATAGCTAGCTGATCACGTGCTACCTCCAGCAACACACCTAGCACGCACTTTATCTCACCTCTGATAGAACCCAATGTTTCCATTTTACTGATAAAAAACGCTACTAGTTAGAGAGCTGTTAAAGTGACTTCTCCAAGGTCATGGGACAAACTGGGATTTTAGCTATCTGCCAGATTTTACTTACCCTGCCCTTCAGTGTCCCAGGTACTGTGTGAGACTGTGTGTCTTGTTACCTCAGTGGAGCCTTGGGCTGCACAAGAGACTAATGGCTGGGTAGGAGCCCAAGACACATTTCTGGAGATATTCCTACAATGTGGTCCCTGTCCTGCTCCTGGACACAAGGCAGCCCTTCTCGGGTCTGTGATTGCCCAGTGATAGTAATCTGGAACAAAGCATTGCTGCTGCTGCTGCTGCTGCTGCTGCTGCTGCTGCTGCTGCTGCTGCTACTGCTGCTGCTGATACTGCTGCTGCTGATACTGCTACTACTACTGCTGCTGCTACTACTACTGCTGCTGCTGCTACTGCTGCTATTGCTGCTGCTGCTGCTGCTGCTGCTGCTGCTGCTGCTGCTACTACTACTACTACTACTACTACTACAGGCACTTACCATGCAAGGGAGGCATCATGAACTCTCTTTCAGGGACAGGGAAACTGAGGCTCCAAGAAGTCTAACTTGTCAAAGGGCATAGCCAAAAAAAAAAAAAAAAAAAGACAAAGTCAGGAGGTTTGAGGGAGCCATGTTTCCACCTAGACCGTCTTTCTCTCAAGCTGTGAGCCAGCAGCCCTGAGGCTGAGCCCCACTGGCCTCCAACTTCAAAGAAAAGCTGCTCAAGGCTGCTGGGTCCCTTTCTGGGGCTATGCACAGGGTGATGGAGTGGTTCCCAAGCCTCTGAGCCAGAGGTATAAATTGCTCTCCTGGCCTGTCTTGTAGCTTCTTCCAGAGACAGGCCAGAATTGTAATGATTACAGTAGATCTTCCCAGAGACTTTGAAGTTTTCAATGTGTTTTATTGTTTGGAACATTGGGGGGGGGGGGGCGGCAGAAGATGATGCATGGAGTCAGGTAAGGGCACCAGCCAAAGTGAACATAAGCTTCCCCAGCACACGGATGCACAAGCTCCTTCCCCAGCCAAGGTAATAAGCTCCAAGGCTGTGCATGTGAGCACGCAGTGCTCGCACATGGCCCATTCATGACTCCTGTCACTCGTTAGAAGCCCTCAAGGGAGAAAGGTGATAGCATCCAGAACCTGTATTTCCCGAATTAAGGTCTGATGTGCCTTCCTGACTTCACCTCGGTTGGTGCATTCGACTTGGGGAAATAATTGAGTTAGAAATCTTTTCTGTTTAATAAGGTCAACCTTTGCTTCAATTTCATGGAACTGCTCCAAGACTGATTGATATTCAGCACTGGCTTCATACTGTAGCTCTGTAATGGTTGTCCTAATTAGACACTCTTGCTAATTAATGCTATGCAGATTAAGCCAGGCCTTCCTTCCCTGATTCACCACCCCCAATCCCCTGGCAGGGAAGTCAGCGTTCCTGGCTGCTGATCTCCAGGGAGACCCCGCTTCTCTTCCCTACCTGGGCCTTTGGTTCTGCACCTAGCCTAGCCTTCCTCTTCCCTGGCTTCTATGCTGCACCTTTCTCCTGACTGCCTTCTGAACCTTCACCATCTTGCCCGATCAGACCTTAGCTGGTCTTCCTCCCGGGTGTAGCTGCCTGAGGTCGTCAGGGGTCATGAGGTCACCTGAGGTCATGCTGGGCCTACCAGCATCCTCGGCATGATGTCCCCTCCCATTGTAGGTATTCATGGTCCAGACTGGAATCATGGGAAGGCTCAACCCACTCGATGCTGCCCTCCTGAGATCAGGGGAATCTGATGCCACCATCACAGTGGGTAAGGATGGTTGCTGGGCACTGTACAGGTCTGAGAAGCAGAACTAGGACCCTGGGGACTTCATCAGGAAGAGGGCTTGGAAGTCAGCTCTAGACCCGCTATAGAGTGACCAGTAGTCACTGCTACGGCTGGTTAAACGCCTGGCCTGTGCACCCTTCACACCTCAGACCTCCAAGAAAAGAAGGTTCTAGAACTCAAACAACCCCGACATTTAGCTATGTCAGGGCCTATATGTGCTCAATGGCCTATAGCATCAGGCATACACTGGTCAGGACACATACGGGTCATAGGAACACTCCTTTTGTAAACATTTCTTTTGTAAGGAATGAAGTTGTGGGTATGAAATGACCAGCTCCAGATCCCATTCATTCTGTCTCCTCAACAGAGCAAGGAGTGGTTTCTACTGTTAGTGTGGGGGCTAATAAGAAGGTTTTTATTGTCTCTTTCTATAACATAGAACTTGACACCAAAAGACTTTGAGACTTATCCACTGTCACACTGGGCTTCCAGCTCCTTCCTTGGGCCTTGACCTCTCCAGGGTCTCCAGTTCCTCAGCTCTCCTTCACATACATGAGATACAAGTGAATAAAGATAAGGTTATCTTGCCACCCAGACCAGAGAAAAATGAATGGGTCTCAGTGACAAGCTCCACTATCAGCACCCCAGAGATGCCTTGGGGTGTCACTAGGCCACACACATGCTCCTTCACTCAACCAGACAGACTACTGAGCGTTTGCTCCGCCCAGACTCTGGGCTGAGCCCTGCCGTGAGCCTCAGAACATTGTTGTCACAGTGTACTGAGACTGAATCCTGCCCTGTTCCATCGTGTTTCACACTCATCTCACCCACAGCCAAATGTCAGAAGAGACAGAGGCAATGGGCAGGGGTGCCTGGAGGGCAGGAAGCTCCAATTGAGAGAAGACTTGGTTCCTTTGGGCCTTAGTCATCAGGGAGTGACTAGAACCAGGAGAGGTGGCACTAGCAGGTGTCTGAACAGCCCTTGCTTCCATCTTGGGCACCAGTGAGCTGCAGCCTGCAGCCTTTTCCATAGGCAATGAGACTAAAGAGGGCATCCCTTCCTCCAGGGTGTAACCTCTGAGGGTGTGGGTTAGCCTGATAAAGCTCTAAGCCTCAGATACCTTTCCTGAGACCCTTTGTCTAAGATTCCAGTGGCTACAGAGGGGCTTCAACCTCACAGTGGCTGGTGCATGTGACTCTCTTCCTTTATATGTAGCACATCTGTTCTGAGCTTTCCTACCCCTGGGGTGCATCTGAGGCATAGTGCCCTGGCAGAAGGCCTCAAATGGAACACTCTCTCCTCTCAGTCCTAGGTTCAGCAGAGCCATTATATGCAGGCTTTCCAGCTTAGGAGGGGCTCTGACCTTAATTGTGGGCAAAGAGCCTCCTGGAGCCCTCCCATCTGTGCCCTCTTCAACCACCTTCTCTGCCTCCTGACTCACTCTCATCTTCTCAGCTGGGAGCATTATCTGCCTAAGATGATCTCAGGGACTTGGTATGGTCCCACACTCTCCCTGGGGCTGCACACACAGGAATCTCTGCCCTGTCAGTACTACCCAAGCAGGAATCACTTAATAAGGTCTAACCTGTTCCTCACCACTGCTTGTCCCAGCCAGAGTGTCAGCCATGGAGGGTAGCATCTCTTAATTAATAAATTCATTCCTATGTCACCACATGTGAAATGCTGTCCAATGCTTAGTAGGTTAATAAATATCAACTGAATGCTGAATACTATTTCAAGGAAGGGAACAAAAATTAGAGATGTGCCAACAGGTAGACACTTCTATCCTGGATTTGCAAATACAAGAAGCAGGGGGCGAGGGTGATCAAAAAGTCCCATACTGGCTTGCTGTGTGGTCCCACACTACAGAGAGGGTTCTGAAGCGGAAAAGAAGCTTATCACTTAGCCACATTCCTTAGACAAGGAAGGAATGGGGTAAGATTTGAACCTGGGCAGTCAGGCCTGGCTTGTGCTCTCATAGCATAGTGTCTGGAGGGAACCTCACAACCAGGTGCCAGTTGTGTGCTTAAACCTGGGTGACTTCAAGGCATGTTAACAATGACAGCTTGAGGTCAGGGATTGGGGTCTGGGTTGTTCCTGCAAGTCTAACCCAGGCCCAGGCTGGCAGGGGAAGGAAAGACAGGAAATGCTAGCGAGTTAAGGAAGCCAGCCTCTTGGACTAAAGTACATAAAATCAGTTTGGCCTAGGGCATTTCTCTGTGGCCTTCTACTTTGTCACTTCCAGAAGGACATAGGACCTGATGTCTGAGGGACATCATGTAGTGAAAATAGAAAGGACATTCAGCTCTGAACGGAGGGTGGCCAAGCATTGTCTGGTGAAGCCAGCATGATGACCAGAACACCAATTAAGAGGCAACGATCCTCCCCAGGCCTGACTCTCCTGCTGTGGTGCCCCAAGGAAAGCAAGAAAAGGTCACTTTGGAGACCAAGCTCTCCAAATATCAAGTCCCATGAGTTGCCCCTCCGGCCACAAACACAATTCTGATTAAGGAGATGATTTCCTTTACAAGGTCTGGGCAGAAAGGAGATGTCAAAGCAGGAAATCTCTGCAGCGTGCTGCTTGTCATGTATTTCCTGCCAGGCTTAGAACACCGGCCATCAGTCGGGGTTGTAACTAGTATTGCGTGCGTGCCATGTGCCGGGCACTGCATTGTGTGGGAGGCAGACACAACAGAATAGGGCTTTCCTAAAGCTCAATTGCTGCTGCAAAGGAAGCCACCAAGGCTCCTTCCAGACACAAAATAAGCGCAAGCAAATGATCTCCAGTGTGCGAAGGCAGGATCCACTGCAAACCTAGCTGTACCTTTCAGAAGCAGAGTGAGCCAAGGGGAGTGTGTCTCTTCATCCCGACAGTGAGTCTGGACATGGGTGGCAACTCCACCAGGTACAATCACCCAGGTCCTAGGATTATGTGCCCTTGGCCCCAACCGAAACAATGAACTCAGAATCTCTGCTGACTTTTTAAAAAGTTCTCCAATTATGATATACAGGTTAGAGGTGAGAGCTTCTGTTTTGGGAGTTCAAGAAAGAACCCCCAGGAGGCAGGAACCAACATCATCACTGACATACCACCAGACACATACATGGTCATACCCATAAATAATGGAGTTCCTGAATCTTGACATTGGTGGCAACTCCCATGGGAGGAGATACAGAGACAGAGTGTGGAGCAGAGATTGAAGGAAAGGCCATCCAGAGACTACCCCACCTGGGGATCCATCCCATATACAGTTACCAAACCCAGACACTATTGTGGATGCCAACAAGAGCTTGATGACAGGAGCCTGATATAGCTGACTCCTGAGAGGCTCTGCCAGAGCCTGACAAATACAGAGGCAGAAGCTCGAAGCCAACCATTAGACTGAGCATAAGGTCCCCAATGGAGGAGCAGGAGAAAGGAACAAAGGAGCTGAAGGGGCTGAAGAACAACAATATGAACCAACCAGAACCCCCAGAGCTCCCAGGGACTAAACCACCAAACAAAGAGCACACATGGTGGGACTCATGGCTCCAGACACATATGTAGCAGAGGGTGGCCTAGTCAGACATCAATGGGAGGAGAGGCCCTTGGTCCTATGAAGGCTCAATGCCCCAGTGTAGGGGAATGCCAGGACAAGGAAGCAGGAGTGGGTGGGTTGGTGAGCAGGGGAAGGGAGGATGGGATAGGGGGTTTGGAGAGGGGAAACCAGGAAAAGGGATAACATTTAAAATGTAAATAAAGAAAATATCTAAATAAATAAATAAATGCGGCCAAATACCCTCTGCTCTCTGTGAGAGTTGCTGCAGTCGTCATCTAGGCTTTGTCTGACTGATGGTTTCAGAGACTGCGGGCTCACTTCCTCTCCAGACAGTCTTTGAGAGACACCTGGGAAGGCCCCGACTTTCTCAGAAATCTGATCTCAGTTTTCTTAGGTGTAGCGCTGAGCTGGTGCTCCCGCCATTGCCTCACAGGGGTCTATCACAGTTCCCCTTCTCAGGACACAGTCATGCCAGGTCTGGAGGTAAGGACACAGAGGACAGGATGGCTGGTTTGTCCCCAGCAGAAATCAGCCTGTGTTAGGGCAACCTTCAAATCCAGGCTTGAGCTGCCAGGCTCATCTGGTGGTCCATCCAGCCATTCTTAAATTCAACCGCTCTGCAAAAGCCTGGGTCCCTGTCGGAGAAACCACCTCCAGACCTAGTCATTTGCTTTCTCCAGCAGTCAACCTACTCCTACTTGTCTTTCTCCTTCCTCTTCTGTGGCCAGTGAGTGTCCTCAGCCAGTCACATTCAAAACAGAAAGGGACAAGGGTCGCCTTCTCCCAAAGCTTGGGCTGCCATTTCTCCCTGCACCTGTCCTTCCGGTATCTTATCTTGAACACCCCCCCACGCCTCCCCAAAAGGGCAGGGTCCTGTCTGACTCTTCCCACCTTCTGAGTGTTCTCATCACAAGGTTGGAAAAGGACTATTTCTCTGATGGCACATTCAAGGGCAAATCAAGAGAAATAACAATTGCCTACTCCAGGTTCTCCATCTTCCTTTCACTTAAAAACACAACCACTTAAACATAAATAAAGGGAAATGGTCTGGAAAAATAACCAGTCGGCGTGGAACAATTGGCATTTCAGTCTGCATAAGAAGTGGAAATTCTGTTTTCAGAAACTCAGCCCAGCCGTGAGTTGTTAACTCCTAACCATTTGGCATGGGCTCTTCAATTGTTTGAGTGTGATAGATGATGTTGACAGAGTGGCAGAGGCCAAACACGGGCTATTAATAGGCTTGAACATGGTACCTTTATAAACTCTATAAACTCACGCTACCTTCTCTAGTCCTCTGGCACCAAACTGTTGCCAGCCTGCCTATGTTTTGCCTTGACTGCCATGGCTGCCAGCAATGGGGCACTGCATGAGCCATGTCACCCACCCAGATCAAGCAAGCTTATCTGAGGGCCCAGAAGGCTAGCTACAGGTCACATGGTCACCAGCCTCTATGGAGATCAGGGAGTTGCAGGCAGCGGATTTCCGTCCTACAATCCCCAGCACGCTTCTTTTCCAGCTGGGACCTGAAAATATGGCTTTCCCAAAGAATGGTGACAAGCCGTTCTTGATCTTTAATCAAGGTGACGAGCCAAGAAGACATCGCCCACATTCATGAGTGCATCTATGATTGGCTTTAAGAAGCATTCCTCAGGCCGTGGCAGCCATCTTCCAGTAACTCTCCAAAATGACGAACACAAAGGGAAAGAGGAGAGGCACCCGGTATATGTTCTCTAGGCCTTTTAGGAAACATGGCGTTGTTCCTTTGGCCACATACATGCGAATCTACAAGAATGGGCGCTGTTCAAAAAGGAATGCCCCATAAGTGCTACCATGGCAAAACCGGAAGAGTCTACAATGTCACCCAGCATGCCGTGGGCATCATTGTAAACAAGCAAGTTAAGGGCAAAATTCTGGCCAAGAGGATCAATGTGCAGATTGAACACATCAAGCACTCGAAGAGCAGAGACAGCTTCCTGAAGCGGGTGAAGGAGAACGACCAGAAGAAAAAGGAAGCCAAGGAGAAGGGCCCCTGGGTGCAGCTGAAGCGCCAGCCTGCACCACCCAGAGAAGCACACTTTGTGAGGACTAATGGAAAAGAGCCTGAGCTGTTGGAGCCCATTCCATACGAATTCATGGCCTAATGTACAAAAAGAAATAAAGTACCAGGACTGCAAAGTGTTTTCCTTAATAAAAAAAAAAAGAAGAAGAAGAAGAAGCATTCCTCAAATACCCAAGGGACAAGCTCAGGGACATTCAATAATCTGCCATGAAGGGAACTGGGTCCCAACATGTACACTAGTGAAACAAGGCTCAACAAAGCTGTCCAGGCTGAAGGAATAGGGGCTGTCTCAATTCCATGGTCCAGAAATACAAAGAGGGCGAAGAGTCACAGAGCAAGCGCCGTGCTTTGGAAGCCTGTGTCCAGCTACACGTCAGTGCACCTAACGTGGCACGGCAAATGGGTATGAAACTACCCTAAAAAAACCCCACAGTGTGAGCATGTCCCTGTCTAGCAACAGTAGATTGTCCACAGCTTTGGGGACCCCGTGAAGGTTGCTCCTGGGAACCTTCCAAGCTTAAACACTCAAGAATCTCCTGAGGAACTGCTGCCTTGCAGATCCTGGGGCTAGCTGGTTTGTTTCTTGGGGTTTTGTTGGGAGTTTTGTTTTTTCAGTTGGTTGGTTGGTTGGATGGTTGGTTGGTTGGTTGGTTGGTTGGTTGGTTGGTTTGGGCTTTGGTTTTTGGAGACAGGGTTTCTCTGTGTAGCCCTGCCTGTCCTAGAACTTTCTCTATAGACCAGGCTGGCCTCAAACTCACAGAGATGCCTCTGCCTCTGCCTCTGCCTCTGCCTCTGCCTCTGCCTCTGCCTCTGCCTCTGCCTCTGCCTCTGCCTCTGCCTCTGCCTCTGCCTCTGCCTCTGCCTCTGCCTCTGCCTCTGCCTCTGCCTCTGCCTCTGCCTCCTGGGTTTTGAGATTAAAGATATGTGCCACCACCACCAGAGGAGCTGGTTGTCTTTTTTTTTTTTAATGGAATCTGTGTTGCCACTTGAAAAATAGAGAAAACAAGTGTAGAGAGCTTTTCCAAGGTTACTCTGGAGGTGAAGGTGCTAGGCTCTAACCTCAAGCTCTCTCTCCCCACCCCACCCCTTCCTTTCCTCCCACCCCCCCAACCCTCTTCTCCCAGGATCTCTAGGTAACCCTGGATGGCCTGTAACTCACTATGTAGACTGCCCCAGACACACAGGGTCTGCCTATTTTGAGTGTCAGATCAGAGGCCCAGCTAACCTCGAGCTTTCTAATTCCATGCCCAAGATTGTAGGAGCCCAGACAGAGGCCCTGCTAAGGCCACTCTGCTCTTGCTAACACCTGCTCCCCTTCCGCAGAAGCCAGGTTGATGATCCCTCCCTCTGTGCTCCATCTGTTTCCATGGCCACAGAGCGCCCTGATCCCAGCCAGCTGCCTCTACCTTCATGAGGCCAGCCACCTAGGGAGTTAGTCCAAAAGTTGCAGGTGGACCATTTGGTACTGTTACCATCTTTAATATCAATTAAGTGACGGCAAAATCTCTTCTTCCTTTCAGGATTGAAAAAGACCAGACATCCCATGAGCTCACAGTACAGCCAATACACAGGGTGTCCATACTCCCTGCTAATCCATAAAGTCCAGTTTGTGTCTGGCACAATTATTAATATGAATAGTAACCGTGTATGATACTAGATGGTGTGTCAGATACCTTCTCATCATACACACTGTTTGCTGCCAGAGGGCCCGAGAGATGGGCTCCCCATCCCTGCGCCTCCACCCTAAAGCTTCTCGCCTTGCAAAAGAGAGGAGTGGAGTTTTCTACTGCACTGGCAGACCCTCCGCCCGTCCTGCCCCAGCCAGCCTAGCAGACAGGCATCATTTGCTAGATCAAAGTAATTATTAGTAGACACTATTTTTAGCAAGGCGGTGTCACTGTGCCTGGATTAATTGCACTTATATGTCACTCCTTTAAGGTTTATCACATCAATTATGGACAGTCATAGTCATGAGCCTAGCTTGCTTTAACTCTTGCTGGCTTGAGTTTCTCAGCACAGAGGGAGATGGTAACCTGTCAAAGGCTAACTATCAGAATATATTTGATATCAAATCAGTGAGTCCTAGACATCGACTTAGAATTTTCCTATTTATGGGTTTTGTTTGGTTTTTATTGTTCTCAATTTCCTATTTTATCCTTAGGAGATAGAGCAAGTTGCTCCCATCTCATGGATAGAAAACCTGAGGCCCAGAATATTTAAGCAATTAGAGCCACAAGATGAAAGGTCCAGTTCTTCCAACACAATGTTACCAAAACATTGTCAAGTCTTCCCCTATAGACCCATGAGCATGAGCTGCACTGGGGGCAATCTCTGTGCTTTGAAGTAGCCCCATGGTTGGGTACTTGGGATGACCATGGGCACTTGACATCGGGCCTGACAGGAAGCTAGGCAAATGCATGGGGGAGGGGGATGTGTGCCCGACTCAAGAGCCCTGAAAGCTTCAAGGGGCTTCACCGACAAGAGGAAAACAATCCCTAAAACTCTGAGAAGAGTATGTCCAAATCGGAAAAATATGCAAATGCAGAGACCCAGAACTTTCCATCTTCCAGCAGTGTGACTAGAAAACAAAATCTTGCAAGTGAGGAGGTAATGGGGTACCCATTGGCCCCACCAGCTGTCTCCTAGTGTCAAAATGGGAGAAGCCAAGGAAAGTCAGTTTATACTTGAGTGGCTTCTATTTGGGTCCTGACTCTCAGTTCACCAGCCCCACGCCACTCTCTTAAGTGTAGATCTAAGCAGGCCTTTGTAGCATCTCATCAAAACCTGGCTTTACAGATGATGAAACTAGCCAAGTATGGTGGCTCACATCTTTAATCCCAGCACTAGGAAGACAGGCAGGTAGGTACCTCACCGTGAGCTCCAGGCCAGCCTGATCTACAGAGTGAGTTCCAGGACAGCCTGATCTACAGAGTGAGCTCCAGGACAGCCAGAGTTACTTAGTTAGACCCTGTCTCAGAAAAACAAGCATGATAAAACTGAAGCCGTGCAGAGCAGAGCAGGACAGGACAGAGAAAGAACGGAGACCTGTCCTTCCTCAGCCTCCTGCTGCTCAAGGCCGGGGGTCTCAGCAGGGAATTGTGGCCTGCCTGTGAGGAACACTCCATTACTCCCTCACAGGAAAGTTTACTAGATTCTCCCATCTCTCTCCTCCAGTTTCGGCTCATGCTCCTCACCCACACTTCTTCCCTTTTGCACTATTTCTGTTTTCCAGGAACAACCTTTAAGATTACCAATTAAAGAGTGAAGCCCAGAGGAGTCTGCTAGAGCCCGGAAGGCCCATAGGCCCTGGTCTTCTCCTCTGGCCACCAGAGGTAGGAGGGAGGCTCACCTGTCCTTCTATCCCCTTGCTTTGCATAAGACTTAGCACATGCAGCCTGGTGGCACATGCCTTTAATCCCAGTACTCAGGAGGCAGAGTCAGGTGGATTTCTGAGTTCGAGGCCAGCCTGGTCTACAAAGTGAGTTCCAGGACAGCCAGGGCTATACAGAGAAACCCTGTCTTGGAAAAGCAAAAAAACAACAAAACAAACAAACAAACAAACAAAGACTTAGCACATGCACAATGAATGCTAGATGGAGAATGAACGGATTCCCAAGGAGAGAGGGGTAGAGCGTTACTCCACCACTGAGTACACTCACCATCTTTCAGGTAGTGACACTTAGGAATTTAAAGCCTGAGTCACCTTAATTTCCTCATTGCACTGACTAAACAGATACTTATTTGTTTAACATGCATTATTTAAGCTTTTAACTCTAACAGCTGTGATCAAAGACCAAGGAAAACAGAGAGCCTTGCCAAGCCCTCCCAGGGCTCCTTGCCCTGGAGGAGCACTTAGATGGGATAGGGAGCACGGGGCCAATGAGCCTTTCAGAAGTAATTCCCTGGGCAGGAAGAGCCGACACTGGAGTTCCCAGACAACCGCTGTAGATAACAACAGCTGAGTTTTAAAACCCAAGGCAGCAAAGGAAAAAGTCAGTACAGGCCAAATGCACTGTCATTTCTCCACAAAGACGTCACTGGCTACCAAGCAGCTGTCTCTTGTCACTTGCAGACCAGGTGGAGTGTTGTAAGCAGGAGAAGTGGTTACTTCACTGAAGCAAGCCAGCTGGGCCCAGGGTGGGAAGGGTGGGAGGCCAGTGTGCTGGGGTCAGAGGGAGGAAGCCAATGGTCCGCAGAGTCAGGAGAGTGCATTCCTCTTAGAGGAGCCATCCCTCTGGCTCCAGCCACTGCCAGCTGCTGGTTATGGTAAAGCCAGGAGACAGAGTCAGGCAAGGGGTGGAGACAAATACAAAACAAAGAGATGCCACCAAAGAGGGAGAGGCCGGGAATCTTAGGGCAAGGTCAAGCCTCGGGCTCCTCACACACCGGGACACTAAGGCCCGGGTCACAGTCATCTAGGTGCAGAATCCAGATCTAGAAACAGGACCTAGTGCCTAGATCTTAGATCTACACCCCAGGGCTCCTTCTGTTGCACCATGCAGGTTCTGTTGCACATTGCATGAAACAAGCTGCACACCACACACACACACACACACACACACACACACACACACACACACACACTTGAGACTTTGGCCACTTCCCCAGCTTCTGGGACAGGAATAGGCACTGCAGGGTGCAAGCCCTGCCTATGTCTACAGCCCCAGAGCTCACACTCACATCATGGGATCTGACAATCAGAAACCCCCAACACATACACACACACACACACACACACACACTGAGTGTTATCTTCTGGTCTCTCTACTTCCTCCAGAAACCCAGCATTCTGCCTGAGATATGAGGAGAAAAAATGTCACTAATATTGGTAGACTCTGTTGTCAAGTTAAGAAGGAAGTGAACCCAGACCTCTTTGTCTTCAGGATGCTGCTTCCTCTACAGAAAGGCCAGACTGCTGTGGACATGCTGTAACCTCTAATTTTCTCTCTGCCCTCCCCACATGGGAGAGGAGTCGGGTTTCAGATACAACTGAACTGTGTGAGGAGTCACAGGGAAATAGCGGTGGAAATCCAAGTGGCCGGAATATCAGCTCCGACTGGTGCTGACACAGGTCATCAGGTGGTGATGGCCAAGAAGTCAGGCTAGTGACTGAGCTTGCTTAATCATGAAATGAGCCCATAAACGCATGACCATGACCATAGAGTCAACTGCAATTAACAGCCCTTAGGAAGAAGAGCACAATGTCCCCTGCCCCTGCCCAAGAGACGCATTGACTCACAGGCACACTGAATGACCAGGACCCTCTAAGGGTTCCCATTGAGGTGATGGTTTTACAGATCATTGCCTTCCGAACGGCTTTCCCTACATTAAACACAAACAGGGTGCTACTCCTGCGCCACACCCCCTGTCCATCAACAGCTGGCAAACAAGATGATACCCATGCAGCAGAATCATAGCCGAGGCTAGACCTGGGGATACAAATGACAGCATCATGTACAAATGACAGCTTACACAGAATATGCCACCACACTCGGGTAACCAAGGAAATGGCCTAGGCACGGAGTGTCTCCACATCAAGAAGGTCATCCAGCTCAAACCACAGCCCAGCTCATGTTTGGCCAGGTCAAGGACTCCCTGCCCATTGCTTAGGAAAGCAGATCTCAGCCACCCACCAGAGCACCCTGGGGGCTCTGACCATGCGTGGAAGTGGTTTTGAATGACAGAGCACAGAGACAAACACAGACTGGACAAGGCGCTGTGAGCCACGTACTGCGAGCCACGTACTGCGAGCCACGTGAGCCCCATACCAGAACTGTTTCTCAGAGCTGCACCATGCCATCAGCTCTTTACCAGGAGCAAAGCAGCAAGCAGGCCTGCAACGTAGCACAGGGTAGATCTCTGGGCTTGGATGGGGTAGGGGCTTGGGGGTCAGGGATTTCAAAGACCCGGACTAGGAGCCCACCAGGAAAGGCACTTGCTAGAAATGGTGCTTAGTCTGTTTAGTTTGTCTATTTACCACTTGCAATTTATCTAGTATTTCCTGAAAGGTCACTGGGTGGTGATTTCAATATTGTAAAATTTGAAGAGATGCTCCAGAAGAAATGTACAAATTTCACAGGTTTATGCTGGCTTAAATGTGATCTATTTTATTAAAAGCATCTATTCTGGGTGTACTTTGGATAGGATTTGGCAACTGATTGGTTAGAGATCCAAAAGGCCTATGCTATTAAAAGATTCACTGTGGGGTTTGGGGGCTGGTAAAAAAGAAGTAGAAATCAAAGGCGTCTGCAAAGGTGTGGTTGGTAGACAGAGCAAAAAGCATTCCAGATCATAGAATGCTTAGTCATTGTGCAGTTCCCCCCAGGCAGGGGGCTGGGAGAAATGGCACTGACTGAAGTGAGAGCAGCTTGCCACAGCGCTTCCCAGCTGGCGCACCTGCACAGGTCCCCTCTCACTCTCCCCTCACGGCTCCTCATTAGCTAAACCCAATCTTTGTCACTGAGAGGAAAATAAACGGGGAAATTGCCTGAGGAAAGAGAGGCCTCGTTGTGGACCAGAAGATTCTACGTTTTTTTTTTTCCCTCAGCCCCCATCAGATCCTCCCAGCAGCAGAGCCATTTTCTTCCTGTCAGCCCATTGATGCACAACTTCCTGTCAGGACAGCAGAGGAGTCTGGGGAAATGTGTCTTCCTTCACAGCCTCAGCTGGTGCCAGGCAACAGCGGAGAGCATTTCAAAGATACAGCAAGCATCTTGAGCTTCTGATTCCATTAGCCATTCCTGAGAACTCAAAACCACGAGGAGGAGACTCAGGAGACACCTGACCTCTTACCTTTGAGTCCAGCACATCCCCAGCTCCCCTCTGGGCACCCAAACCACTCATAACCCTCATGGCTATCAGGAAGGCTCAAACTGGCCCTCAAGTGACAGAAATGGCGTTAGAAATGAAGGAACAGCTCTTCTAGGGAAAGCCTAGCCACTGAGGACAAACTCTTAGTGGAATAAAGTCGAAAGCCTCCCTCCCTCCCCCCTCTCCTATCAGAGCCCACATTAAATGCACTGAGGAAAATCCTAATTACTACCATTTATTGAGTTCTCCCCAGGAACCTGCATCATCTTCTTTAATCCTCAAAAAACCCCACAGAGTGGTTCCCAAACTTTGCAGCACATCAGAATAACCTACGGAGCTTGGGAAATTCCCTGGGACCCAGGCTGTAGTCCTAACCAATGAGGTCAGAAGGTAGGTAGCTGGAACAGGCGCAGGTGCTACTGTTGTCATTTCTTTTCTTTACATCAGGTTTAAAAAAAGAGAGAGATCCCGAGGTAATTCCAAAATATAACAGAGGTTGGACACGATAGCAAACACCTTTAACCCCAGTACTTGGCAGGCAGAGGCAAGAGGATCTCTGTGAGTTCAAGGCCAGCCTGGTCTACATAGAGAGTTTGAAGCCACCCAAGGCTGTAAAGACCCTGTCTCAGAAAAAAATGTAGCAGAGCTGGGCGGTAGTGGCGCACGCCTTTAATCCCAGTACTCAGGAGGCAGAGGCAGGCAGATTTCTGAGTTTGAGGCCAGCCTGGTCTACAAAGTGAGTTCCAGGACAGCCAGGGCTATACAGAGAAACCCTATCTCAAAAAAAAAAAAATGTAGCAGGGGCTGGTGTACCCTCAAAGAATGTGTTACTATCCTCTATTTCATTCATGAGAAAATTAACAGGTGAAATTGCCCACCTGAAGTCCCACAGTCTATAAACAGCCATCACTTTCAGCCTCTCAGATCTGCACGCCAGGTGCTCCTCCCTTACTGTCCATCGCCGACGTTAACCAGAGCCCCTCCAGGGTCAGAAACCTGGGCACTGAGAGGGGGGAGCACAAGGGTCTGTGCAGGGCTGGGAGAACAAACTGTGCGCGTGTGCACAGCCCCACCTTGCAGATGTAGGATATGCTGGCAATACCATGTGAGAACTCTCCAGAACAAAGTCCCGCCTAACCCAAGAGGATGACGATATATATATATATATATATATATATATATATATATATATATATATATATATATATATATATATATATATATATGCAAAAACATTCATGTTCCCAGGAAGTAATGATGCAAGTCCAAAGTGGAGCAAGTGAGGAGACTCCTGTGACCTGGAAGCCAGAACCCCTATGAGTATCACTCCATTGGCTACCGGACATGAAGACAGTCACTTTCCCCTCTTGAGGCCTCAGAGTCCCCTTTGGCCTTGTCTATGAGACTCCGTCCGGCGCCGTCATCCACTGTGCTTGTGGGGTCCGTCCTTGGGTGTGAGGGTATAGAAAGAGCTGTAACCTCATTCCAGAGGGGAAGGGTCCACAAACTGTTCGGATGCCCTCAACCCCAGGCAGGAGATGCCAGTGCACCAGCTGAACAAAGAGGCCAATGGGAGGAGCAACACTGCACCTGCCCAGCCACGGCCCTGTGAGCAGGGCAGGAGCCAATATGCCAGGTCTACCTCTCCTGGCAGCACCCCAATATCTGGGCAGAAAGGGTCTGTCAGTCTCTGGAATTACCCTGCTCAGTGTCCCTACCCACCTTCCCTTACTCTCTGGTGCCGGCCCACCTCACCCCCACCCAGGAACTGCTTCCAAAGACCAGGCCAACTCAGACTCCCTGACATGCCTCATTCAGGACCCTCTCTACTGTCCTTCATGCTCCTGACTCTTGTGTCTCCGGCTCTAGTCCTTCTCCTTGCTTCTATCACACTGCACGGACCCTCTGTTCACACCCCCGGCACCAGAGGTCCAGGTCAAACTCCAGTCTCAAGAGAATAGGCGTTGGCAAGGGGAAGGGGGATCACAAGATCTCCACAAGATCTCCTGAGCGCTCACTGGCCATGAGACCAAGCCTTGCCATACTCTGCTATGAAATGGGGACAATAAACTTAGTGACTTTATGAAATACCAGGACTCTCAGTAGGAACTCAGCCAAGAAAAGCTGGAAGCTCTTGTTTATCTTCAGGGTCTCAGAACCTTGCATGAGCCCTAATACTGGGAACTTTGAGTGGGTTTGACCACACCAAGCTCTAGACTGTTTGCAGACTTAGTCCCCTGTCCACCCTCTCTGCCAGAAGGGAGTGGGGCTCTTGTGTCTATCAACTGCACAGAACACCCGCTGCACCATCCAGAGAAGCCAACTACCCAGCTGCTTGCCACACCTGTCTCTCACAGATGGTTCCCAGCACCCCTTAAACCTGAACCCTCCAAATCCCCAGGCTTCCAGCGAGTATCCATTGGGTTTCTGACCTCAAATACCCTTGGTCTCAATTTCAGCTCTTGTCAAACTCAGGGGAAAGGTGAGTGTTAGTGTTGGAGCTCAGTTCGCCTAGCATGCAGAAGACCCTGGGTTTGAGCCCCACCCCTTGGGAGTATAGGACAGAGGAGGATTAAAAGGGGTTCAGGAAGTAGGGTGGAGAAACAGAACTTTGAAACCCCTCATAGCCAGAGCATAAAAACCTTTCAAAGCAGCTGTCAGATATGTCCAGGGAGAATGTAGATGGATCAGGAGGTATGCTCCCCTAAGATACCGCCCCTCCTCTGCTTCACAGAGCCCAAGAAAAAGTCACCCAGTGACAAGACTCATCAAGATGTCACTTAACAAAGTCCAGCACCTCAGCGGAACAGATATAGGACACATAATGACCTGCGGAAGCTCTTGGGAAAAGCTGTCTGTCCCCAGAGGGACTGTGAGAGTTAATGAAGCCCCTGTGCTCAAGAAACAAGCATGAGGCCCCCTGCACCTGCCTGGGTTCAGGTGAGGGATGAACACAGAAGGACAGGCAGCTAGCCAGCAGGGAAAGACAGACAGTAATCTCAAGGCCAAGTAGGAACATGGGGGAAACTCACCCTGTGGGGTGACTGGGGAACCCTAATATACACAGATCTGGGCAAGTACCCTCATTCCCTCCCTTTCTCCTTTCCAGCCCTCCTTCAGCCCATCTATTATGCAAATTAAGTAACTACGCCCAGATTTGCATAATGTATGCATTGTTAATACATGATCCTGTCAGGCTTTCAGACTTTATAAAGCAATTTTGCTACCTTTAATGGAGATTCAGAGACAAAGTTCTAGAGAGAGATATCTGGCCTTTTCTCATTACACACAGAAACAGTGTTTAAATCTTCATTTGGGGAATCGTTGACAGAAATTAAGTGACTACCATCCAGAAACGTAAGCAAACACTTCTTGGACACTTTAGTCAAGACGTATCATGGTCCCAGATTCCTGGCACAGGCCTGGTCAAAGGTCATGCCAATCCACTGTCTTGCACATTGTTCTGTGGCTCCCCCAGCAAGCAGAAAATGTAGAGCCCACACTACGGCTATGAAGTCACTTTGGGCTCCTGAGTGAGCCCAAAACAATGACACCCACATTCCGTGTCTTTGCCTTGAATAAAATGTCTAATTCTGTTATCTTACTCAATTCCCAATAACCTTATCACTCCCATTTTAAGACTAAGGAAACTGGGATGCAAAAGCATATGAGTTATTCGCTAATGGTCAATCTAGGATCTCTGAGTTCCTTCTGCAATACCAATGAAAGCAAACCCCTTCTTCCCTCCATCTCTCCTTGCCATGACAGACATCACCAATCAATCACAGCACTTTTCTCACTAAGCTCAGATAGCAGCTCACCATCCTTCTCATCACAGCTCTTCTGGCAAATGGTACAACCATTCAGAATTAACATGATAAAGCCTCTTTGCTATGCCTACTCTACATCCTGTCAACACTTCAGTACCCAGCCAATGTGGTGCCAAATGCCATACATTTCTGAGGAGAGCTTATAAGGCTATGCCCAGCCTGGTTGCTCAGCCTCAAGAGCCCCATACAACACCTCTTAGTCTACTGACCAGTTCTAAATGGGTTCTGAAGGAATGGAACACACCTACCTTTGGAAGGGATCACATGGAACAAGGAAGTCTCTGCTGTTACAGCAGGGGCCCTACCACACAGGACCCTTTAACCAGTGCCCACATTCAGTTGCAACAGAGACATTTCCAAAATGATTCTGGCCTAGGTATTCTGGAACAAGGCCCTCCAAAGGGTTCAGCCAGAAAAGGAGCCAAACACTGCCCCCAAAACACACACACACACACACACACACACACACACACACACACACCTCCAAGCAACCTTGTTTAAATAACTGCAGGACAATCCTAAAGTGCTCACAGTGACCCTCGGGGACACCCTTGTTATTCAGGGCAGGAAAACGTAAATCTTGCCTTTCCCTGGTGCTCTACAATCCCTCAAGCTCAGAGGAAAGTCTTGGCTCCTTTGCTTCCCAGTTGGAAGACAAAGCTGTCCAGAACTAGCTCCAGAACTCACTGTCTAGAAAGTCTTCTGGAATTCATCAGTGCTGGCTTTTAGCCTGCTGAGATAGACAAGACGTGCTCCCCTCTGGGTAAACCAAGGAGCCAGCCAATGCCTCTTCTGCTTGAGCCCTGGCTGCAGGCTGCACTTTCTTCTTTGCCTACCTCTACCTTTACTTCACAGAGACCTTCTACCCTTTCTTGGTCTCCTGGCTCCCAAATCTAAGCAGTCCTGGGAGGGTTCATCTTCCAAATCACCCAGAGCCTCCTGGACCATGACTCAAGAGAAGTCTTAGTGTTTGCATTCGTATCGATCCTGGGCTGGGACCAGGACCATTGGCCAGCCACATTCTAGCCTGGAGGAGCATCTACACCCCACCACCAACACCACCAAAGAAGAGTATCGCTGACCATGTTCACAAGTGCACAGTGAACCACCTTCCCGTCGGTTTTATTCATGTTTCATATCTCAGCAGACAACATGGCCCCTCATGGTGCCTGAAACAGACAAATCTGTCCCACTGCTCAGTCTGCCATTGCCCTTAGACGGCTGTAGCTAGTTTCCTCAAGGTTAGATCAAATTCCAGGAGAAGCAGACAGCCATAAGTCCCGTGGGACAGAGATACAGCAGCAGATAGAGCTCTGCATCTCCTGCCACTGTTGGAGGTAATCCAGGCATTGGGGACTGCCCTTGGGGACTGCTGTACCCACTGAAGGAAGAATGGATGCTGATTAGTCTGCCAGTCACTGGGGCTGTTGACACAACCACACCTTGTCACCTGCTGTGATGAAAGCACTGGAGCATCCCCAAGCCAGCCTCCCCCGCCCCCAACACACACACACATGGCTGTCACCTCCACCTGCACATTGAGCCAGCTAGTGAAGACCCTGGAGTACACGCTTTCTGCTCTCACCTGGCTGACCCAGGTCCTCCCAGCCTCTCATCACAGATTCTCTGCTGTGGGCCTCCCCTTAGGCCTGTCTCACACTCACCCACCTGTGCCATTCTGTGCCCACCTCAGCCTTGTCCCCTGACACCAGCAAGCAGCCTCTGTGTGTTGGTGTCAGCACATCATTGATCTCCTGGAGTCTCCCTGAGGACTCCAGAAAGCTGCATCACCATCCCGCACTATGCAGGACACTGCCCCTCAGGGAGCCTTCATGTCTGTTCAGCTCACACATAGAAAGGTCAGAGGACAGCAAACATCAGTGCAAGCATGCCAGTCCAGGCAGGACTCCTTCTCTAGAACCTGAACTAAGCCAGGCCCCAACTGGAGCCCTGGAAAGAGACCCAGCTAGCTTCTGAGGGCCACCGCGATGGAGGGAGGCACTGTGAGCCCTGGAAAGTCTCCAGGAACACAGACAAGACCAGAGGCTAAGCTGATCGGCTGAACACGCTGACCTCTCTGGTCACTGCACTGAGGTGGCTCGTAAGGATGCTGGTGTGTTGAAAAGATGGTCCTAAGGTAGATAATAAAAACCATCTGTGAATCACAAGGTGGGATGACCCCAGGCTGCCACCGGGTAGCCTCCTGCACTGCCCCCAGCCCATCAGAGCCTCGGCCTAGGAGAACTGTCAACCCTACTCTGTCCAACTCATCTCCTTCAGTGGTAACCATAGCTCATCTCTCCTATACATCCTGTCCAGTCCATCAAACCACATCCTGTCAATTAAAGATAGTGACTGTGGCTGAGCCAAGAACCTCCCGACTGTGTTCTTGAATCCTCTCTTATAATCACTGCACGGGTTGAGCACCAGTACACTCAGAAAACTCCCAGAAACTGAAGCCCCAAAGTGCCCCGACAGTTGCCCACCTGCTCCTTATGCACAGTCACAAAATACCCAGGCTACTACATGAAGCCTAGAGGGGCTGGCTCTGCATGCTGTCACTACCCCACCCATATCTTTGAAAACATGCAGGAAGAGGGTGTATCCAACTCCATCAGGTCTGGCTGGAGGCCAGGGCTGATGGGTTCCAGAAGGAGAGCCCCCAGCCAGGGTGTTGGTGCCAGTTGGTGCCAGCTGGTATGGGCACTCCGCCACCCCACTCTCTGGGACAGCAGGCTGCCTGGCTGCTCACTGCTATCTACCCTCCAAGGAAGGGCTGGATTTTGATCAATGTAGCGAGGTACTTAAGCCACAGTTCTTGTATCAACCCTCACATGCAGCCTCTGTCATCCCAGGCCGGAAGGAGGGCGCCCCACATTGCTCTCTTGTGGGTTTCCACCTTCTCCTTTCCACTGTCCCTAGCTTGGTTCAAGCCCTCACTTCACGCTGCCAGCTTCTTCTTACTACTCTTCTCTGTGCCAAAGCTTAGTCACACCACTGCCATGTTTCCCCTGCCGTCCAACAAGCGTGCAAAGCCCTCTGCCTGGTACGCAAAGGCCCAGTGAATAGGGAACTCCTGTCCCGCTCAAGTCTGTTCTTTATCTCTCCCTGGGAAACCTGCCTCCTTTTTTTTTTCCTCCCGAAGAACACCTGGCACTCTCTGATTTGGAGCCCACCAACCGCACCCGACCCACCCCACCACTGTCCCTTCGAGCTCGGAACACTCTCCCGCTTCTGCCTCGTGAGGCCCTGAAAGCCAGACTCAAGCCCCACTATGTCTGAGAAGTCAGACATTCAGATTCACAGCACAGCCCTAAGAAGGAGGAGCCAGAAGTCACAGTAGTCTGCTAGCCTCCGAGCTACTAAGCCCGCACACCCCTGAGCCATACGCTGTCTTCTCAGTGCTCCCTAACATCACCAGAGTCAACACCCAGCAGAGAGCCAGCAAGCTTCAGTGAGAGTCCTCCCAGTGGGAAGTCCACAGACCTTTCCTGGATCTGCCTTCCCCAGGAATGGGTCTGCTTCCCAAGGTAGACCTGGAGAGCAGTGACCCACACAACTGCAAATGGTTTCTAGCTTGACCCTAGCTGGCGCACCAACTGTTTCTCCCCATGCCGGGAAATCTGCCACTAAACCAACTGAGCCTCCCACTCACAGAGACGTAAGCCCTGAAAATCCCCTCTTTCTTAAATGGAGACTTCAGCTCTACTGGTTCTCAGAAACAACAACAAAGACGAAGATGTGGGGCTGCAGAGATGGCTCAGGGGTTAAGAGCACTGGCTGCTCTTCCAGAGGACCTGGGTTCAATTCCCAGCACCCACATGGCAACTCACAACTCTGTGTAACTCCAGTTCCAGGGGCTTTAACACCCTCACACAGACACATACGCGAGCAAAAGACCAATGCACATTTTTTATAAAAAGAACAAGATAAAGTGGGGCCAGCATATGAGGCCTCTTGGAGGTAAGAGGAAGTCCTGGAAAAGCCCTTAAGTCTTTCCTCACAGGCTCTATCTCAGTCATCTCCTGGTCATGGGAGTCTCTGGCTGCTTCTGACCCTATCCATCAAAGCGTTCTGGGGTCAGCCCGGAGCAGGGAGACTTGATCTTCAAATGTGGACTGACTCAGAAAGGCCCTATTAGCTTCCTGTGACCTTTGCCCAGCCCTCCCCCCACTTCAGCAGACTCACGGGAAGGCTACCTACCCTTCCAAACACTGGGAGGACCAACTACCTTCACCACCTGGCTGCTACGTCCCGGTCTCCATCACCACCAGCCTCACCTGAAGTGTCCCCAAACCTCTCGTAGGGCTTTCCTGTCTGTGCCTAACTCTAAAACCAAAGCTGTCCTGTTGGCCTCTGCTCAGAGGCCTCACCTGATGCCATCTCACCAGGGTAAAGGGCAAGTGTTTCACAGCATGCTTCAAGTCCTGTCTCCTAGCTGGCTTCATCCCCGTGCTCCCTATGCTCAGCCGGGCAGGGGGAGGGGCTGCTCACTCCTGGGGAGTCTCTGATGGATTCCACATGTTCTACCACACCCCACTGACATGGAGAGGGTGAGGGATTTATGTGTACATTTTGTTATTAATCATTCATCTGAAAACTGATGTACCAAGGGTGTGGGACATAGCTCAGTAGTATTAGTATGTGCCTAGTGCATGTGAAGCCCAAGGTTCAACCCCTAGTACCAAAATAACTAATCATAAATTCTAAAATGGTTCACCATTAATTTATTAGAAACTCCTAAAGTATGCTTGCAACAACGTGAGTGTTTATTTAACTATAAATTTTATGGACTCTAAAACAGGGTAAGTGTTTCCAATGAAGATTTAGTGTCTGGCTGAGATGAGCCATCAGATATACACCAGACATAGTATGGCAGATAGGATGGAAAACGTCTCATTGAAAATATTCACGTTGCTTACGCATTGAAATTGTAATATCTTGCTTCATCACATGAAATGAACATATTAACAAATTTCATACGTCCTACTTTTAAAAATATATGGCTACCGGAAAGCATAAAAGGACCAAGATAGTTCGTGTTCTAGGTCTACTGGACAGAACTATCCAGACCACGGCAAGCACAAACCTGACGCAGGCCTTCGAGAAGCAAGTCCCCACCTCCAGGGTCAAGGAAGGCTGGCTTGCTCACCAACCCCAGACCTTCACCAAATGTCACCTTCTCAGCAAGGCCTCCTCTGAGCACTTATTCGAGATGACTAGCTTCCCCGTGGAACGCCGTGCCCTCCTCGCCCAGCTTTCTGGTCCTTCATAGGACTTCAAACACAATATATAATTAGCTGATATCCTTTACTGTTGAGTTCAGCTATGGAAATGTGCGTCCCCAAGGGCAAGACTCTGGCCTACTGTGGTTTTTCCTACTGTGCTGTGCCTAGAATAATTGGCTGGCCCCTCACAGGTGGTCAGGAGCCATCTGTTGGCTGCGTAAAAGCACATGCTTTCCTGCCTGGACAGGAAGTTTCTCAAGGCCGACATCTAGTGCATAGTAGGTACTTGATGGAGGCTGTTGCCCAGTCCTTGGGAAAACAGGCAGCTTAGCTGAATTAGTCATAGAAGGCAAAACTGAGTAGCAAAGGCTCTGAATTGAACAGGGTATCCTGCACCTGCCCCGCCCCACGGCTACCTGTTCCTCTCCCCTTATTCCCTAAAAATCTCCCCATCAGCTCAACAGCCTTGGGACCTCTGGGGATGGGGGAGAGGGAGGTTGGGGACAGTCATTTCTCTCTCTTCTGTCAGTTTTTATTCTCCCAGTGAGAAGACAAATTTGCTTCCCCTCTGCCAGAAGGCCTCGAGCCTGGGCTCCTTACATTATAGTAATTAAATCCCTGCTGCTCAGAGGGTTCAGGAGACAAACAGGCCTCATGCCAAGGGCTGGCCTGCGGGGAGGAGGCAGCAGGGAGGGCAGCTGGCCAAAGGGCCTGTCTCTCAGCCATCTCCTGATAGTGAGGAAATCCACTTAGCTGCATTACCTTCACACCTGGGACATAAAGATAACCCTCCAGCCCACCCTTCCAGTAGACCCTGCACTCACTGACTGGCAGTGCCCTGCCACCAGAGCACCTCCATTTTCGTCTGTTCACTCCCCCAGTTCCATGTGGTCACCAGCCCAAGATGGAAGGAGACTCCTCCAGCTCCCCGCTCCATTCTCCAGATGACAAAACAAATGGCCAGCCGCCAAGCTTGGCCATGCCTAGCCCGAGAGGTTCCCACCAGCCGTCACAATCTCAGCTGACCCTTTCTGAGAGCCCAGGGGATGGCAAAAGCCATGTCACAAGCTTACTGTCAGCAGCCTGACGTTTCCCTGCAGAAGCCTGACAGACAGATTACCAGGAACCACCAGGAACATTGCAAGTCAATCTGTTGGAGCAACTTCCTAAAGCTAGCAAGTGACAGACAGGTCTGAGATCTGGAGACTTCACCTAACCTGTGGCAGGATAGCAGGGTAGGGCCCAGAAGACTGCCTGAAGGAGGCAAGGAGGGGAACCCATCCTAGCCCTCAGGTGAGGGGACAACGAAGCCATGTTTGGAAGTCGATTTGGTGAGAACATTATTAATGTGCTATTATTTGACACTCACTATGCCCTTCCCAAAGCCTTCTCTTCATCTTGTCTCCATCACAACACACACTCTCCCAGGGAAGGAAACATCATCATCCTCATTTGCAAACCTAGAGACTAAGACTCACGGAGCCACAGAGCCAGGACAGAGAAACTCAAAGGATGCACAAGCCCAACCTTCCCTGTCGCTGGCTCCTGGAACTCCCACAAACTTGTGCACCACACTGACAACACCCTGCCCGCCCCTCCGCACACCCCAGGGGTGTCGGGTCAGGTGAGCGGACCAGGAAGAAGGAAAATAAGGGGACAGGGAGCAAGGTGAGACTCTGACAGACTGAATGGGGGTTTTTGCCTTAAAAGAGCACACTCTTGGGTGGTGGTGCACGTCTTTCATCCCAGCAGTTGGGAGGCAGAGGCAGACGGATCTCAGAATTCAAGGCCAGCCTGGTCTGCAGAGCAAGTTCCAGGACAACTACAACTACACAGAGAAACTCTGTCTCAAAAAAACTAGGAAGGAAGGAAGGAAGGAAGGAAGGAAGGAAGGAAGGAAAGAAAGAGAGAGGGGGAGGGAGGGAGGGAGGAAGGAAGGAAGGAAGGAAGGAAGGAAGGAAGGAAGGAAGGAAGAAGGGAGAGAAAGAGAGAGAGAGAGAGAGAGAGAGAGAGAACCCACGAGCCAGCCTGCTGCTGCCTGTCTGCTGGGCAGGAAGGCTTCAGTCGCTCTGACTTGCGCTCAGGCCCCAGCTCTGCTACTCCTAGCTTCAACTTTCTGGGCAGGACATACATCCCTTCTGAGGCTCCACACCAGCATCTCTAAAATGGGGCTATTAATCTCCCCCTCGTATGCTGTAGCGAGGTATTAATGAGGAATGTGAAAACACGGAATAGACCCTTTGGAAATAGTCATTATCTTCTCCCCTTTCTGTGTCCTCTTTTCATCACTGAGTTAGATACCCATACCCACTTGCAGTCTCTCTCTCTCTCTCTCTCTCTCTCTCTCTCTCTCTCTCTCTCTCTCTCTCTCTCTCTCCTTTAGGGAAGAGTATGTGGACGTCAGAGGACAACTTACAGAAAATAGTTCTCTCCCTCCCCGACCTGGGGTTTGAACTCAGAAAGTCAGCCTTGGCACTGGCTCTGCTATTGTTTCCAAGGAAGAGAGAGGAAACATCTGCTTCAAGACTGTGTCATACTCTCCCAAGCTGTGCGGACAGAAATAGTGCCTATGATGTCACCTGCCCATGATGAAACCTTCCCGACTCAGCCTACATCCAAGTCTGACTCCCTGCTCCCACCTATTCACTCCCGAGGGATCTCAGGATCCTTGACAACAGTCTGGACCAAGGAAGGGTGGGAACCACGGACCAACAAAGGCCATGGACTTTCAGGACAGACATCAAAGGCAAAAGTCACCACTGCCAAGAACCAGATCCAATAGAGGCCATGCTTGTCCAGCTTGCCTGCTCACATTCTCCTTGCCATCCTGGATGTGAGACCCAGTGCTGTGAATATCTCAGGTAAACAACAGACCAGTGACTTACATTCCCAGCCTCACCCACTTCTAGTCCACTGCTACCCTCGACAAGAAGAATTAAAAATCCCACCTTCTGTAACTGGAGAGATGGCTCAATGGTTGGAAGCACTGGTTGCTCTTCCAGAGAACCGGGGTTCAATTCCCAGCACCCACATGGCAGCTCACAACTGTCTGTAACTCCAGTTCCAGTGGATCTGATACCCTCACACAGATATATATGCAGGCAAAACACCAGCACATATAAAATAAAATGAATCATAAAAAATAGGCATTAGAAATAAAATTTTTAAATTCTACCTTCTGTTCTGTAAAGCCAGCCAGCTCAACAATCAGTTACTGCTGCTGGGCTGGGAAAGTATAAGCACTTTTTGCTTTGTTTTTTGTTTTGTTGTTTTTCCAAGACAAGGTTTTTCTGTGTAGCCCTGGCTGTCTTGGAACCCACTCTGTAGACCAGGCTGGCCTCGAACTCAGAAATCTGCCTGCCTCTGTCTCCCACATAAGCACTTTTTTTTGTGTGTGGTTTTTTTCGAGACAGGGTTTCTCTGTATAGCTCTGGCTGTCCTGGAACTCACTCTGTAGACCAGGCTGGCCTCGAACTCAGAAATCCACCTGCCTCTGCCTCCCAAGTGCTGGGATTAAAGGCATGCGCCACCACTCCCGGCTCCACATAAGCACTTTTAAGAAGAGATGGCAGGGCTGGAGAGATAGCTTAACAGTTAAGGGCACTGACTGCTCTTTCAGAAGTCCTGAGTTCAATTCTCACAATAGATAGATAGATAGATAGATAGATAGATAGATAGATAGATAGATAGATAGATTTCCCAGCATAGATACATACATACATGCATACATGCATGTATAGATACATACATACATGTTAAGTAGATAAATAGGCATAGAAGATAGAAAGATAGATAGATAGATAGATAGATACATACATACATACATACATACGTAGATATGTAGGTAGATACGTAGATAGATACAGAGATAGCTGCATAGGTAGATACAAAGATAGATACATAGATAGATACATAGATAGGTGAGATGGCAGAGAGCAATGCTAAGGAGAGACCCGAGACAGAGCTAGCTCTAATTCTCTAGGTCACAGATCTTCCCCTCCTGGCACCTAGATTTCCCAGAGAAGGGTAGGAGAATGGGAACGAAAGAAAGGACAAAACCCAGAATCCTTGGGTTCCTATTGTACCTGCTTCTTACAATGCCCAGTGCTCTTGGATAACTCACATAACCTCTCTGGTCCTTGGGGTCCTGAACGATGTTCCATGCCCTTTCTTCCTCATGGAAGTAGGCCCTGTGCAGGAGTCATGCCCACCCACATTGGTGGAGCTTGGTCATTCCAGGCAGGTATGACACTACCTAAGGTAGAAATGTCCCCAGCTATCCCCAGAAAAGGCTTGTTAGGGTCCCTTCCCCAGTGGCCTCCAGGTCCAAGCCCCTCCAGGCACAGTGGCCTGAACCATGGCATCACTCTCACACTCTCAACATGAGAAGGCACAGCACCTCTGTCAGCAGCTCCAAAAGTCTCCATGTGCAAGAGCTGTGTGAAAAGTTAACATCTCACCTGCTAGAAGTCAGAATAGAAAAAAAAAAAATGGCTGAGCCCCAATCTGTTAACATCAGAAACCTCACAAAGGAGAGAAGGCCCAGCAAAAAAAAAAAAAAAAAAAAAAAAAAAAAAAAAAAAAAAAAAAAAAAAAAAAAAAAAAAAAAAAAGCCCTGCTAGTAGAACCTCGCTGGAATGTGGGCAGGTGGCAGCTCAGGCGAAGGTGTGAGGAGGAACCGCCAGCCTGGGAGAGGTGTCAGCCAGCCACTGCGCTGGCCACTTCAACTGTCACCAAGTGAGAGCTTCACTGGGCCAGTGAATGTCAGTATTCCCATTTACAAATGGAGAAACTGAAGCTCAGAGAGGTTGAGTCATGGTCCTTAGGGTGACTCAGCAGTAAGGGTAGGCCATAGTTAGAACCCAGAGCAGTCCTGGCTCTTCCTGACTCCCAGCAGCCTTCTCTGGTCCCAAGATCCCCACTAGGAAGAGGCTCTGGAGATCAGCTGATCTTCCAGCCTCCTTGCTCTTTGCTGGGCGACCCTCTGTGCAAAGTGCTCATTGTTACGGACTTCTCCAAGCTAAACCCCGAATAACTAGCCTTGAACATGTTAGATGGGAGAGGAAGAGCCTGAAGCTCCAAGGTCCAAGTGCCAGCCCGTTCAGCAACAAGCTTGCCCCAAGCTTCATCTAAGCCATTGTTCATGCTCAGTTGACATCTGAGCGACCTTCCTGTCCTTTAAGAAAAATGCCTATCGACCTGACGCCACAACAACAGATGCTAATTTGCATATTGTTTCACACATCATCTGCCTGAATCACCGAGGCTCTGTTTAGAGTACAATTCAAGTAGTTTGGGATTGAGACTTGGGATGGGAGGAATGGCTTCCTCACCAGCAAGCCCAGGTTCCCTGGCATAGCTTCCTCCACCCAATTACTGCTGGTGCCCCCTGCTGCCTGGCTGGGAACATGGCCTTAGTGTTAAGCAGGGTAAAAGAGGCAGAGGAACCTTTTAAGTTATACAAAGTATCCCTGTCTCAGGTCTTGAAGGGAAACTGTGTTCTCCTGATGGAACTTTCAGCAAGATGTACCCATCTTCGCTTGCCTGGGTCTGTCTCAGGCCAGTCTCTGGGCTGGTTCCTGCCCTAGAGTCCCAAGCTCTCAATCTCATTCTGCTTGATCATCATGTGTCCTCCTGACCTTCCTCTCAGCCTCTGGCCTGGCCCCATGGGTCTATTTTTGTGCTCTCTCCACCTGTCCGATTTGAATGCCTACACCCAATTAGCTATGCCCAGGCCACAGACTGCCAACCCTGAGTATACTCATGATAGGAGACTCTAGAAGGCCAGGCCAAGCCACCATGAGAGTCCACCTTCCCAAGAGTAGCCCTCCCTCTCATTACACACGGAGACCTTTCAGCAGTAGGGTGGCTTGGCCATTTTTCTTGAGAATGAGGGCAAGGCCCCGTGTGCTCAACTCTTCCAGAGTCCTTTCTCCTAACCTGAAGCCCATCTTCTCTTCTCCACAACCACCTGGAAAGCATGCACAGGGGACATGTGTACTTGTGTCCCTCCAGGCTCGGTCCTCCAGGTGGCATCCTCTAATAAAAGCAGCATTTAGCAGCTGCTGAGGTTCAATGCACGCCCAGCTCGGTGCTGTAGTGCAGGACACTGACTAAGCTAGGTACTACAATACAGACAGAAGTCTTGAGTGCTACGTACTGTGCTTCAAAGAAGGATGCTGCGTGCTATGGTGCAGGGAAGGATTCTAGGCGGTTATATTACAGGGAAAGGTGTTGAGTCCTATGATCTAAGGAGGGCTTAGAATTCCCTCTTCCCATATGAAGAAACAGGGTTCAGCAAATTCCCCACCACAGGTATGCCCACAGAGTTAAGAAATAAACTTAGATGCCAACCCTTTAGCTACCATACCAAGCCATCAGTAACAGGTAAGATCATATTTGAGGGGGAAAAAAAGCATTGGATCTTTAGAGTTCCTGGCAACTCACTATTAAGTCAATCATTGAGCCCATACCCCTGGCAGGAGTGTTTTGATCCCTGCTCAGAACCCCTCAGGAGAAGCACAGCCCCCAAAACTCTCACATTCTTCTCTTTTCTCCCATCTGCCCTTGCATGCACATCCTGGGGCATCTTCAAGATATCTGCATAGATTACATTCCTCACACACTTTATCCTCTATCCCCTAGTCCTACAGAAATGAGTCTCTCTTTCCTCAATGGCTCATCTGACCCTTCAGTAACTACCCCACCTTCTATGGGGAACCTCCAGCAGGGCTAGCCCAAGTTCCTCTCCTCCCTGTCTCCCCCTCTCCCCCTCTTAGTGTCTCCAAGCACCAATATGGTAAACCACCCAACCTGGATGATGTTGTCTGGCCGTCTGACTGCCCGAGGGACACCCCTGGTGAGCATGGCTTTGAGAACAATGGCTCAGACAGTCCTTGGAACAAGGACAAGACCTGGAGGCAGAAAAGGAACTCAGCTCTCAGGTTTAAGTGGGCTAAGAACAATCTCAAGAAGCACCGAGTACCAGCACCTCCTTGGGGCTCCATAAAGGCAAAGACAAACCCTTTACAGCACCAGCTATGCTGATGACACGGAGAGTGGGAAAAACTCCAGAAGGAAGAAGATTCTAGAATAGCAATGGAGAAACCCTCAGAGACTTCCTCACTCAGTTCCCAGCTTTCTGGTTTGGAAATAAATAAATGAAATGAAAATTAAAATAAAGCTAATAGCGTACGTCAGCTCTGAGCTTCATTCTAGAACCATCTAAGAAGGGGGTCTGATGGCTCGATTTTCTCAGCTGGGAAGTACTGTTGGTTGTAATGATCCTGAGCCACTGTGGGGACCATGCAGAACAGCAGCTGGGCTATGCCTGCGAGATACACCATGCTGATCCCCAACTCCCCATTACCACCTCAGCAGCCAGCACTAGAAAAGAAGGAGAAAATTAAAAGAGGATCCAGGCAGGGGGAACAAGGTAAGCCAGCTAGTTCAGGAGGGGGGGGTGGTAGGACAGTGGCTTGGGAGCAGGGCAATGAGGCTGTGGTAGGTACCTACAGCAAACCTATACAAAGCGAGCTCGCTTTCCCTGTAATCCCCACAACTACTTCTTCACAATTTATCCAGAGTCGCCCTGACAGTGGATGGCCACACACCCCCCATAGAGGAAACATCTCAGGGACCCAGCACGGGCCTACCCAGCACCTCAGTGAGCAGGCTGCCTGCCCCTGGGGAGCTGGTTGCACTACAGAACTTTTGGTCTGGGTCCCTGCACCAACAGCTCCCATCTCAATCACGTTCTGCCTATGTCTTGACCAAGCTTCTTCTAGCCCAACATTTTGTATCTCTGGTCTCTGGCCCATAGATTTTGATCTGTTTCTTCCAAGAATATATCAGAGGCTGGGGGGGTGCTAAACCAGGAGGATGGGTCCATCAGCAAAACACCTTCCAGGCAAGCACAAGGGTCTGAGTTCAATCTCTAGCATCCATATAAAAACTAGGATACGGGGGGTAGATGGGAGAGGGTGAGAGCCGAGCCCTTGAGCTCGCAGGCCAGCTATGATAGCTCAGTCAGTGAGCTCCAGGTTCAGGAAGAGATGCTGTCACAAAAAGAAAAGACGCCAGACACTGACCTCTGACTTCCACATGCACACATGTTATATGCACATGTACATATAACACAGCACATGCAGAGAGAATGCAAGCAATCTAAAAGGACAAAGCCAAAACAGAGTATAAGCAATCTGGGCTGGGGAGATAGCTCAGCAGACTGTTTACCTAATAGGTGCAAGGTTCTGCATTGTAATTCCAAACTGGAAACATATATGCATGCACGCACGCACGTGTGTGCGGGCACACACAAGGAATGTAAGCAAGGCCTCCAGCAGCAGGCACAGAAACTTAGAGTCAAAAGGGTAGGATTCTTATCCCTGTACCACGCCCACTGGCAGTGTTAGCTTAGTGAGTGATTTCATCTGCATAGGATGCCTCCAGCACCACCTACTTCTGGGACTCTTGGGTGTAAAGTCATCCAGTTCTTAAGAAAAAGGTCCTCGCCTTCCCTCAGCTGTCACTCAGCAGCAAGCAGGAGCAGTGTGGGGCAGAAAGAAACAGTGTGGTCCCTGCCCCCAGCCTCTCCCCTGCCTCCGAGCACCTGGGGGTGGAATGACAAGGGGAGGGGGCCTTGAAAACCCATTAGCCTCCTCCGGACTTTCCACACAAGAAAAGGCACTCGAGTTTCCCTCCCCACAGCTCCTGAGAGCGAGCAGTCTTAGAATTACCAACCCTCATTATTTAAAGAGGAACTGATGGCTTTCTTCTCTCTCTCTCTCCCTTTCTCTCTCTCTCTCCCTTTGGGGTTTTGAGAGAAAAACAACTACCCAGCGAATGCACTGGTGGTCCTGTCATGGCGCAAAGAAAGGGGATATTGTGTGTCAGTACAGTACAGCCGCCCCCTCACCACACACACACACACACACACACACACACACACACACACACACACACACACTTCCCCCCAGTGTGCTTCATAAGTAACTGGCATGCAACCAGAGCGCTCTGTTCTGATTTTACATTTGCCTTGGAGCCTGAGTCACAACACAGGTTACTCCAATTTTGTTCTGTTTTTCTCTACCTAATTTTTTTTAAGGGAATCTTTTGAGGATGGCCTCATACATCCTCCTTCCTGGAAGCTAAATAAGGGAATCAAAGGCCATGGAGTCGCTTTCTAATTAGCTTATGCAGAAGACAAATGCCCAGCCATTGTCCCAGTGCCCAGTGCCTCCTGTGGGGAAGGGAAGTCTGGAAGCCCTGTGGAGCCTGTCCCCAGGACAGTTATAAACAGTGGGTGACATGGAAAGGAACGTAGGTGACAAGTTACTGGTAATCCTATAGGTTACCAAGATCTGACTCATTAGTTCACTGTCCACAAGGAATATAAATAAAGGGTCAACATGGGTACAGGGTTGTGGCTATCTCACACTGTCAGATCTGCTTGTCTTCCCCAGGGCGGGCATGGTCAGTATGGCCTGTGACAATTAAAATGGAGACCTGGGTCCCTTGTCTGCTGGCTCTCAGGGTCCTGCAGCCAAAGTGCTTTACTGAGTCTTCTGCCTTCACATCCTCAGAGGACATCCTGCAGGAGGTGCACTCCAGAGTCTGACCTATGTCTACCTCCCCAGCATGCCTGAAATCATAGTTACTGGGGCCCCACCAAAATCCTCCAGAAATACATGCTCCAGCAACCAGTAACCTAACCTCAGGAGGCACTTGGCCCCAAAGAGGACAAGCAGGATCCTTCATCCTACGTACCCTGGCTACCACTCTGTCCTTGTGCAACCAGGAAGGCAAAGGATCGGGACAGAGATGCATCTCAGATGCTGGAGACACGCTCGGTAGAGTGTTTACCTACGGCATGAAGCTGTGGCTACCACCTCCCCACACACACACCCTACAAAGAGCAAAAATAAAAGCCTAGAATACTATCCGTCATTCCAGCTGAAGGCTGGAGGGACTTTATGATATCTGCGAGGCCAGCAAAGACATAGGCAACAAATTGGCCCAGGCCTAGAAGCCACCATTCTCGGGAGAGTATGCAGTAGGGACCTCCTTTAGCTGCTCAGTAGACCTAGCTCAGGGTGGCGGCCCAGTCAGTGGTCTGAAGAAGGAACAGTAAGAGGAAGTGAGGAGAGTGTACCCAAGGGAGCAGATAGGGACTCCTGTATCTGTGGCTGTGTCATCCTAGCAACAGGCCAAGCTGGAGTATCAAAAAGGAACAGGACAGGAAGTCTGATTGGGCAGGCAGAAGGGGCGAGGGAGCAGAGCTAAGGCTGAGATGGATCTCAAGGCCAGCGGTGGAGAGCTATGGAGACTGTACAAAGTCTATGGAAACAGACAGCTACCCTGCTGCCACAGGCTGAGGCCTGATGTCTTGTTGGGGTGTTACGAAGGAGAGAGCAGGCCAAGCTACCCCTAACTCTTTGGATCTAGTAGAGAATTACTGACCACTTAAGGTAAAAGGGCTACATGGGCCAAACCAGCTCTAGAAGAAAGTAAAGAACACAAGAACACAGAAAATAAATAAATAAATAAATAAATAAATAAATAAATAAATAAATAAATAAATCCCCATCCCCTAACCCTGCTAGACTCTAACAGTAAGAGGGAGCCATAGGCAGAGGCAGGATCACTGAGACTTCCAAACAGGCTCTGGAAACTCAGCCCTCTCCTGTTGTCCAAGTTTCCAAAGAGGAAGCCCACCTACTAAAGACGAGGAAGGCAGGGGAGGATGAGAGGGGAGGGAAGGAGGGACACACCAGAGCCTCCATTCAGCTCAGAGACAGCCTTGCACCTTTAGGGGTCCACAACACCCCCCCCCAAGTCAGGCTTCCACCTCCTTTCTCAGTGGAACTTCCTTCCCTCCAGTGTCATCGCCTACAGCCTGTGAGGGTGGGAGCCGGGAAGCACTTTGTCCCCATTTCTCAACCTCCTCACTCTGGCTCCCTTTTGCATCACCTCTGAGCACGCTCGGGGTATGTGCCACGCTGCTTTTCCCCCAGACCCCTGGACCTGCATGATGAATGACTCTCCCAGCAGCAGGTACGGTAGGTGGACGGGGCGGGTACAGCCTCACAAGATAAAGCAGAGAAGTTCAGAGTTAGCTAAGGCCCAGGGCTGCAGGCCATCAGTCACTCAGGAAAAGGAACCTGTCTCTCACCAGGGCCTTTACATAGAAACAGCCGTCGTAAGTAACCAAAATGACTGGTCACCCGGTCTATCCTCGGGCTTCCAGAATCATCAGCAAAGACAGGCGGGCACACAAGAATCCTAGCAAAGGAGAGTCCCTAGTCTATCCTGAGTGTCTCTGGGCTCTTCTGTCACAGAGCCCATCCCCCTGCACCCCAAAGCTGGGGAGCTGACACCTCTCCCCAACAGCTGCCTCATGTTTAAAGACAGTCTCCAAGCAGACCCAGGTTCCTTGTATAAGTTTTCTCCTCCGTCCAAGTCTTACTTTCCATCTAATTACAGAGGAAGAAGGTGTCTCTCTCCTCAGTGATCACAGACAGCCACAGCCGACCCTTCTTACATGAGCAGGCGCTCGGGGGGGGGGGGGGGTTGACCTCATCTGACTCAGTCTCCCCACCAGAAAGCTGGAAGCAGCCTTGCAGGGTATCCTGACATCCAAGAATCACACAGCCAACAGTGACAGAGCTATAACTCCAGATTTGGTCCTATTTTTTGATATGATCCTCTTTGCCTCCGAGGCAGATAGGGACATTTGCCTCACTAAAATAAACATTTTATTGTTTCAATNTCTCTCTCTCTCTCTCTCTCTCTCTCTCTCTCTCTCTCTCTCTCTCTCTTCTACATACTCCTTTTGTTGAATGTATAAAGAGAAACCACAGTCCCTACCTTTGAGTACAAACCCCAAGACAGTTCGGTCTCTATCACCATAACAACAATTCCAAACATCCCAAAAATCAGAGCATAGTCACTCAGTCGCTTTCTCTTTTCAAACAGGGCCCTCCTGTGTCCCAGCTTATAGCCAATGTTTTGGTTTTTCCGCTTGTTGGCTTTGGGGAAGGTGGTGCTGCCGGCCGTGGTGCCGGCATGCTGGTGGTTGTGGGTAGCGTTGGGGTGATGGAGCAGAGTCTGGTGGGCATGGTTATCCTCCCTGGAGGAGATGATAATCTCTGGGGGGTTGCTGGGACTGAAGAGCTGGAGGGGTTGGCCCTCAGGCTCGGCCTCGATAAGGTTTCTCCGAGAGGCGCTGAGGCGGCTCAGGGGCTTCATGACCCCACCGCTGTATTTGCAGGAGCTCATAGCTATCTCGGTGAAGGGATTGCTGTCCCGCCGGTGCACCAGGGGGCTGGCCTGCCGGTGCCGGCTGCCTCCACCGGGCCCACTTGTGGCTGTGGAACTTGGAGAGTGGCCAAGCAAGTGGTCATTGAGATTTAGCTGGCTGCCTTGCCTGGAGGAAGGGTGGAGGATGGCGGTGGAGTTGGCTGAAGTGGGGGCCCTGAACGCCGTGGGAGAAGAGTGCAACAGACCAGGATGGACAAGCTGGCTCTGGAGTTGGGCAAGCTGAGGCAGGGGGTGCAGTGGAGCCTGCTGCTGCTGCTGCTGCTGCTGCTGCTGCTGCTGCTGCTGCTGCGACTGCTGCTGCTGAAGCTGCGGAGGCTGCGGCTGCAGCAAGGGTCCCGGAGGCTGCTGGGGGACTGCTGGTGGAGCTGGCGGTGGTGGCGGTTGCTGTTGCTGCTGTTGCTCGTCCCCAGAAGATGGACAGGGACACTTGGAGTCTTCATCCAGGTCCCCCACCCCCGAGTCATGGAAGTGCCCAGAAGTGTCCATCTTGGGGCCTGGCTGGGTTCCCTGTAGCACGACCCTCCACCCCAAAGCCACCCTCGTTCCAAAGATGACCTCAAAGAAAGCCAGGCATCCAAGCTTCCCCACCAGAAGTGTCTTGGCTCCAGTCCTCTCTCTTTGGTTTGCTTCAGTTTTCTGGGGCTGCCACTCGAGTATGCATTGTATTGGGCGGGTAGAAAAGCCAGGAGAGGAGCCGGGGGAAGGAGGAAGGGGCGAAAAGAACTCTATTCTGAAGGCGGTCCTCTAGGAGTGTATGAGGCGGACTCGGCTTCACTCCTCCCTGGCTCAATAGCTTCGCTCTCCTCCTCCTGACACTGTTATATGGCAAGCCAAGCCCACTTATTAGCCAGCGGTTTCATTGGCTTGGCTTAACTCTCCAACCCCCTCCTAACTCCGCCTCCCTCTCAGGCTCCGCCTCCAAGAAGGGGCCTGCCATCCTTCGCTCCTCGCCGGGTGGCAGCGCAACGAGGGCTGGGAACTGTAGTTTTTGCTCCAAGACCACTACCACTCCAACCCCTCCACACCCCACCCGCGAGCTGAGCACCTGCCTTCTTTCCTCTGAGCGGTATGGTCAGGATACTGATGCCCACAGAAATCTCGGCTGAATGTTGGCGCTGGGGCTGTGGAAGGAAGGGATCGAGAGCACCCTAAAGGGAGGGGAAGCTGTCACCATGCTGGGGGAACCGGGACCAGAGGACAAACGTTGATTAATGGCCAGTATCTGTACAGGTTGTTTCACACATTGGATTCCAGGTACATCTTCCAAAAGCCCAAGGGGATAGGGACTGTGCTCGCATTTTACAAAGAAAATTGACACCGGGAGACATTGAGCATAAGCCGACAGAAGCGGAAGGGACCCACTCCTGACAGGGAGAAGTTCACCTACCTACCACCGTCAGAGCACCTGCGCTGTGTACAGGAGCCGCTGTTATTTCCAATCCTCACATCAACCCTATGAAGTGACGTCATCATCCAAAAAAAGAAATAAAAGAAGGAAAAAAGAAAAGAAGCCCACTCACACGCAGATAAGAAATATGGCTCTTGTCACCCAGCTTGTAATTAAAGGTACTGGGGTTTGAACAGAGATCAGCCTGAGCCCACCACTCCTCTTCCGCTGCCCAGATGCTTCCCCTGCCCCCATGATGATCAACACACAGTGGCTGTTCAATAAATAGTATCCACATGATGGGTGGGAAAGGGCCAAAGAGAATCTGTCAAGGAAGAGCCAACTTCCCCAAAGCAGGATGTTTTAGTAACCTGGATCCAGCCTCTTCCAGAACATCTGGGTCTGGAGTCACCTCAGGGTCTATGAGGAAGACTGGAAAGCCCAGTGGCTCCTCGTCTGATCTGCCCCATGGGTCTCTGAGAGCGATGGAAACAGCTGCTGGCTTCCCTGGTTCAGTCTCCTCCTCATAAAGTATTTATTAGACTCCCACTGTGTGCAGAAGACTCTCCAAGGGGACAAGACCAGAGATGAATTTATTTCCATTTTTAATTGGGACAGCCTTAGCGATCGGAGGGGAAGAGAGTGCTATGAAATCCCTCTAGGAAAACCTGGGGTTTTAAGGGGGAGCATCTTCCTGTCCACTTCCCAGCTCCCCACCATCCTCAGGCCTCTCTGTCTAGTGTCTTCCCTAGGTAAGTGTGGGAGTGCACACATCCAGATGCATGTGTGTGGTCACACACGTGTACAGGTATGAGCATACACTAGCTCGCACACACCCAGGGTGCTTCCAGAGCTTTTCCCCTGAATAGCGAGCAGCAAATCACCATGCCAGGGAGCATGGTAGAGTTCCCACCAATGAGCTGAGTGCCCTCTGCATACCAGTCCTCGCCTCTGCAGGCTGCTGTGAAGACTGAGAGTTGAACTGCTTGCACCATAAACCACACCCTCAGCTACCTGAGAATGACACAAGATTGCTATTGATGATGATGGAGCAATGTACACACACACACACATACACGCAGGTGTATGCACGCACGCACACACACCCTGGTGCAAGCCTAGTGTCTCAGGCACATTTCCATCATCAGACAGGCCCCCCCAAGTCCCTACCCTACTTCTCAACATGGTCAGCCTGCCCAGTCCCTCTTCTCGCCTGCCTCCTTCATTTCCCCAGAGTCAACAGTCTGAGTCAAGGCTCCGGATCACATGATTAGGTTTAATGATCGAAAAGAAATTAATACTAATACATTGTTAGAAGCAAAAATGCGCTGCTAGTGCTGAAGTTTCATGACAGATATAGATTCTGTGCTGCGGAAAATTAATTTCTAGGCCTGGAGGTTTCTTTGCCCCACTATACCACCATAGGTTGTCCTCTGCCTCCACCAACCTTCCGGAGTCAGTTATTCTAACTGTGACAGCAGGATCCAAATAGGACAGGTATACCACCATCGTGGACAGAGCTGCTCTACAGCCGGAGCCCAGAGGCTCACCTGGGAGTGGTCTAAACTTGAAACTGATGCTCGAACCTTGGGTGCAGCAACTTTGTCCTGAGAAAAGGTAGATGAGGTGTACTTAAAGCTGGAGCACATGCATACAGTGGCTCACAAAGGATCATAACTCTAATTCCAGGAGATTGGATGCCATCTTCTGATCTCTGTGAGCAGTAAACACACAGGGGTGCACACGCATACCCGAGGGCGAGTCCTGACTACAGTGGATAGCCATTCGGCACAGATAAGATGCCCTTCAATCCACAGCGTCCTACTCTGTAAAATAAAAAGAAACGAGCAACCCCGGCTCCTGTGAGCCGATCTATGGATCCTATCCCACCCCAACCCTCAGACCTCCCACATCGCCATACATAGCAACCTTGCCCTTTCACAGTGTGCTAGGGCTGCGCAGTACTGGTTGGTTGGTTGGTTGGTTGGTTGGTTGGTTGGTTGGTTGGTTGGTTGGTTGGTTGGTTGGCTGGCTGGCTGGCTGGCTGGCTGGCTGGCTGGCTGGCTGGCTGGCTGGCTGGCTGGTTGGTTGGTTGGTTGGTTGGTTGGTTGGTTGGTTGGTTGGCTGGCTGGTTNTGGCTGGTTGGTTGGTTGGTTGGTTGGTTGGTTGGTTGATTAGTTTGAGACAGGGTCTCTTTATGTAGCCCTGGCTGTCATGGGTCTTGATATGTAAACCAAACTGGCTTCAAAGTCACAAAGATAAACCCTCCTCTGCCTTCCAAGTTCTGGGATCAAAAGTGTGTGTCACTATACCCAGCGATATTGGTTTTTAATAGCCCACTGTGACAGGTCATCTGAACTCCAGTTCACCATTGGCACAATAGCAACTTGAAGTCATTTGTGGTAGGAATGTTTACCCCACAGAATGCACAAACACGTCCTTCAGGGCTTGTTCCCCTCTCCCACCCCAAGTGGCTACTAAGTTTTTACCAGCTTGTAAGCATCTACCAGCACAGGGATGCCTCCTGTTCCAGTCTCAGCTCCAGCCCACCCGCTGCTCACTTCCAGAGACTCTGTTTCCAGCACAGAGCCCACAGCTGGCTTTCGGAGAAGCCCTGGGTCAGTTGCTACCACTCTCACACCTCCATTTGCTTAGCCTCGAGGTAAATGTGTGCAGACTAGTGAATCAGCCAGGATCTCTGCATCCACAGAACCTGAGTGGACCAGCCTCTCCAACTGCTTTGACCCATACTGTGCCCTGTGTCTTCCTACCGCTGGTACATGTCCAAGTGTAAGAAATTCCCAGTGCCACCCCCTGAGCCCACAACCGTGTCTATACACCACAACTCATGAGTCAGGAGCATCCTGAGACAATTGAGACGTTAAACAGGTTTTTAAGACTTGCCTATAAATAGTAATCAGTAATAAGTAGCATAGGGAGGATGAAGCACAGGTCTATCCATGTCCAATAGGCAACCCCTGGGAGCTTACATTGTTTCTATAGAGAGAAATCATAGTTACATGGGTGACAGATAGCAACAACGCAAACCCCAATGAGTAGCCAAGAAACTAGAGTTTGTTAAGACAAAAGACGCTTCATGGGGCTGGAGAGATGGCTCAGAGGTTAAGCGCACTTGCTGCTTTTGGAGAGGACCTGAGTTCAATCTCCAGCACACACATACAGTGGTTCACAAACAATCATAACTCTAATTCCAGGAGATCGGATGCCCTCTTCTGATCACTGTAAGCAGTAAACACACACGGGTACACACACATACACACAAGTGAAACACACAAAAGTAAAATGAATAAATCTAATAAATAAAATGTCTTCAAGAGAGAGGCATCATGGCAGCTGGAGAGGTGTCTCAGTGGTTATGATCACTAGCTGCTCTTCTAGAAGACCAAGTCTGATTCCCAGCACCCACAAAGCCGTGCACAACCAGCTACAACTCCAGTTCCTTTGTGTCCAATGCCCTCTTCTGGCCTCCATAGGAACTACATGTAATTGGTACAGAACCATAAATTCAGGCAAAACACCTACCTACCTACCTACCTACCTACCTACCTACCTACCTACCTAAAATAAAATTAAAATTTAAAAATTTAAAGAGGCTTCATGGGGGTGATAGGACTGGAGCCATCAAGTCATTACACATCAAGTTGTTAAAGCGAAAGAATGGCACATTGGCCTCTCCTGGCTGTAAAAATGAGGGGTTGGAGTGGAGTGAATTTCTTACCTCAGGAGTAGTGAAGAATGGATGAGGTCAGAGTCCCCAGACTCAGGAAGGGTGGCCACGGGCCAAGTCAGCTCCGGCTCCGCTACAGGCGTGCTTTCAGTCTGCTCCGCTCTCTCTCCCAGCTCACTCCTCACCACCTCCACCCTGAGCTTCAGTTTCACCAGGGCCATTCCCATACACACCTCCATGTCTTAGCTAACTCGGACCCCTCTGCTTAGCATGCCTTTCTCCGTATCTCACCCAGCACGTTTCTCCTTAACCTTCGAGGCATAACTTAAGGGCTTTTTGTTTGGGGTAGGGAGATGTTGGTTTTTGTTGTTGTTGTTGTTGTTGTTGTTGTTGTTGTTGTTTTGTGTTTTGTTTTTGTAGTTTGTTTTTTTTTTTTTTCAGAAAATCCTTCCTCTCCTGAAATCCCCAATGCTAACCAGGGGATGCCCTCTGTCCCCTCTGCCTTTGGGCCCCTCGCTAACATTGTCACCATGAAGCAGTGCAGCTCTCACGACTTTATGTGTCCAAATCCCTGCACAGTGACCTTCTCGGAGGCAGAACTGCTGTCATCGTTGTCTCTGTGTCACACAGCAGAGGCCTGATGGAGAGTGACTGAAATCAGGGAGAGATCATTTGGAGGGGAAGAGGAAGTCTCAGCCTTTCCCTAACAAACAAGCACTTTTCCATGTGTTAAAATGGGTGCGGCAGAAAACGGTGCTTCCGGGGTGTTCCAGCTCTAAGACTCCGTACTGCCTACAGAACTCACTGCCTGTGGACGGAGCCGACTGGAAGGAGTGACCCGTGGGCCTGGCTTGGGCTGCATTGCCAGCACCAGGCAGGGGATCTGATCGGGTGTGTATGACATATGCGTGGGTGGGTGACAAATACGATGACAAATAATAACGGGGTGTCTAGAAAAGATAGGGACTTGGGGCATCTCCTTAGGCATCTAGGGGAGTGTCAGAGGACCAGACATTCATCTTCAGATGGTCAGATCAGAGACAGCTCTGACTGCTCATCGAACTACCCAGACTCAGTCAGCGTTCTGTTCATATCTAGAAGCTTTGTTATTAGATTAGTTGTTGCTGTGAAGATCAGAGCAACTGTGCTGGCATAGCCCTTTATAGTTTCCACATACATTACTTTATTTGCACTTCCTGGAAGCTCCAGAAGCACAGACTGGGGTCCTACTGCTCCCACCCCCATAAACTGAGGTTAGAAAGGTTCCCGTGACTCTCAAGGTCATCAGTTAGCTATGGAATCGTCTCCCTTCTGATGCCTTCCTGCCTTAGTTTGCCCTGTGTCCAACCATCCTGGAATGTAAGGAGCAGGAACCTCCTCAGACTCCTCTGTACCCCCTATATGAACAAACACACATGCACACACGCGCACACACGCACACTCACGCACACACGCACACACGCACACACTTGGAGATCCTCTCTCCCTTTTGAATCCCCTTATCATTCCCTTTGCTCTTTCTGGAGACTTTTCACCTCATCTTGTCTTGGCTTTGTCAATGTTTGTGTCTTTTTCTCTCCTGCTTTTAATTTGTACCATAAATCTCTTGATGGCAGGAGCTTAGGGTACAAACTGTACAACACACACAGGAACACACATACACACATGAACACAAACATACACACATAAACACAAACATACACACATAAACACACATATATACATGAACACATACATGAATACATATACTCATGAACACACATATACACATACATGCACAAACACACACACACACATATACACATGAACATACATCACCACCACTCACTCTGAGTGCAGAGGGCATGTTGAATGAATAAGTGGGTCTGAGTACATTTGTGAGAGTTTGGGGCACTTTGACTCTGGGGTCCTTGCCCCTGCCCTGTACCCCTAGCCCTAGGGATGCCAGTTGGTGAGTATACATATCCTATAATGTTTCTTTCTTGTGGGTTTCTCTATGCTCAGACTCTGAGGTGAGGTGTGTTAAAACTTAACTATAGAGCTGAAGAGATGGCTCAGTAGTTAAGAGCACTGGCTGCTCTTCCAGAGATCCTGAGTTCAATTCCCAGCAACCACATGGTGGCTCACAAGCATCTGTAATGGAATCTGATGCCCTCTTCTGGTGTGTCTGAAAATAGTGTCAGTGTACTCATATTTAAAAACAAAAACAAACAAACAAAAAAACAAACAAAAAAAAAAACCACTTTTTTGTGGGGGGGGGGGGCAGTTTCGAGACAGGGTTTCTCTGTATAGCCCTGGCTGTCCTGGAACTCACTTTGTAGACCAGGCTGGCCTCAAACTCAGAAATCCACCTGCCTCTGCCTCCCAAGTGCTGGGATTAAAGGCATATGCCACCACGCCCAGCTTAAAAAAAAAATCTTAATTATAAATAAATAAATAAATAAATCTTTAAAAACATTAACTATAACCTATTTACCACCGGAAGACTAAGGTATGATGACTACAGTGCCTTGCTCCGGCCACCAAGCCACACACTGACACTAACTAGACACCTATGCATGCCAAAGCATCACACAGCACCCTACCTGGCTAAACAAAAATTAAACTTAGTTTAGGCATCATTGTGACAGGGACAAAGGAGACCTATGACCTGTCCACACCTGGAGACTTTTTTGGGACTTGTTCTGTGCATATGTGATGCCAACAGCCAGGGGTCAGATCAGCATACCCATTTCCTCCATTGGAAAAACTGGAGTCAAGGCAGTATGCAGCTAGCTCTCGCTTATAGGAGGCAAGAGGCCAAGCTATGGACCCAAACAGTCACATCTGTTGACTCCACCCTATCTCTGGGCTCTTTTCCTTCCAGGAAGGTATCCCCTATGCTTGTCACTCCTGTCCCAGACCTCACAGGAGCTTCTCTGATGACAGGAGAGGCTCTAGGGAGAAACACTGAGTCTACCATGGCTGTAAAGGTCGGCTGGTCCCTCCCTAGTCAAAAGATGGGAAGGGTTATCTGGGCAGAGCCCTGGGAGAAACCATGGGCTGGACCCCACCCCGGTGGCTTCCAGCTGCCATTTTCGTCTGCCAGCGACCATAAGGAGCACGTCTCACCACTCAGCTTATAAAGCCAGACTCTTCATGTCTCCTGCCCCAGCTGGCTGTGAAGACCAGATACATTATTAAATGCTTCTCACGAACCCTTCCTCTCTGGTGCTTTGGCGTGAGAACTTACTGTTCTGGACAGATGAATCACTCCAGATGGGAGCAGTTGCCTGCGGGGTCAAGGTCAAATGAAAGGTGTTGGCACTGTGACGGGAAAGGAGTGTGTCTAGGGATAAGGCTGGGAAACAGGCACAGAGTGCCAAGATTCTGTCACCGTGGTGACCTGTTGGGTTCCCGGTGGTAGCACATACACTCAGTAAACAGGGTCACCATATGGACTGAGAAAGCCAGTAGCTAACGGAGGCTCATACAGACCCCTGACTAGAGAGGGCTTCATCCCAGAGCTTAGAACTATCCAAAATGGTGTCTTCTTGAGGCCAAATCAAGGAGAGATCCCTTCACCTGCCAATCTGGCTGTCTTGTAGATAGTGAGGACTTCCGGTAAGAGAAGGGCTTCTTAGCCTGGGTGGCATTCATAGCTGCTGGATTCTTAGATTTGTAGCAGTGCCCACCACAGAGCATGCTCTTCTTAAAATATACAGAGGAAATTGGCTGCTTGGCCCCAGCCCCAAAATGATGGAGGAAGAGAGTCCAAGACACAAATGAGGGCCCAGTAACACCCAAGGTACTAGAGCCAGGTAGACGGGGCCTGACAGGAATAGAGGGCCCTGGAGAGCAACTCTCCTGCAAAAAAAAGTAAGAAACAGTTGTGGGACCTGAGTGAGGTTGCCCTGAGCCTGCTGAGCCCACCACAGCAGACCTGTCAGCTAAAGAGGAAAGGGCCTGAAGGCCCGAACACCAGATACAACTCTGAGATTAGACCCTACTGACTCCAAATTTGCTCTGCTCGCCCATTTAGGGTAGAGCAACCTGTGGAGGGTTTGTGCAGAATGTGGTGCCCTCTGCTGGTGGCACATAGACTTGCACTCCAGGCAACTTGGGACACACACACACACACATGCACACACTCGCACACACGTGCCCCTTATGCCCCAATCCCAACTTGCCAACTCAACAGTCAGCATCCTTCTACAAAGACCCAGGAACTAAAGTGGATGCCAGGAGCCCTTGTGCTATTCTGAAAAGATAGCTTTCTTTGGGCAGCAGGGGGGAAAGGTCTAACTATGTAGCTCTCGCTGACTAGAAACACACTATGTAGACTGTGTTGGCCTCAAATAGCACAAAGGTAGAGAAGGCGTGAGCCCTGAGGCCCTGAGAGGACAACACAGTGCCTTTGAGTGGGAAGGCTGGGCAGGCGCACAGAGCTGCCTCGGGCCCACACTTACCTGAAAGAAAAATAAGCTGGGAGGGAAGTTCATAAACTCACACATCTTAGGACAAGCTGGGTGCCCAGGTCTCTTTGGCACGCCCTCTTTCCCTGACCTTGATCTTGGTTTCACTTGGACGTATAGCAGCAGCACCACCACCACCCCCCGCCCCCAGCATCTCCTGCCCTGTTGTCCTTACAACTCCAGCCTCATGTTGCGTGAGGAAGGAAGCCCGGACTTTCCTCATACACCCCAGAGCATGCCCAGGACCAAGGGCCCAGATCCAGTGCGCTGCTGAGATGCAGGCCAGACAACGCTCCCTCGCTTATCCCTTCCCCTGCCTCCCTTCACTCCTGGTAAAGGTGAAAGCCAGAGGGTTGCTATGGACACGCAGCTGCGCTCTCCCTCCTCAGCAACAATCCGAAGCTGTCCTCCCTGCTGGAGACCAGGTCTCTAATTGCCAAGCCTAGGAGGCAGCCAAGATGCTTCGAGGGAGGGACTGGGTGGCTGAGAGCCCGAGGATTAGACGGGTTGTGGAAGGAACGAGAGTGACATGACGGAAATCACCTGAAATTGGAAGCAACAAGCTTGACCCGTGTCGGGAGCCTGACAAAACCAATGTCGATCCAGCCAGAATTAGAAAAGCAATAAGTGTCTAAACAGGCTCCCCGTCAAATCGGACACTTAATCACTCTGGCCAGTGTCTCTCAACAGGACACTAGGAGGAAGAAGAGAGGGCTGAGAAGCGGAGAGCAGGGGACAGAACAAGTCTGTGGAAAGATCTTCCACAGCCTTCTTACTTATACAAAGCAGCCACCATCCAAGTGTTTCTGGGCTAGGTTCCTGGCCACTGCGCCACCCTGTGGGCAGAAGTACCCCACATTGCCACATGCCCCCTCGTTTGAACAACCGAGAACCAGCTCATCATCACCAATGCTAGCCACTCCCTTGCCAGCCATGGGCTCAGAACAGTTCCTGCAATGGGCTCCCACTATATGACTGTTGCCTTTAATCTCACCACCACCACCATGAGACCAGAGGACATCACTGTTCTAAAAATCTCCTCTAGGACACCAGGACACTGCCACTCTATTCAGTTCCCAGCCGTAAGATCAGAGATTCTCCTCCACAGTGAAGTCACCACAGCTGCTACCTATTCTCTAGACTGGAACAAGACCTTGCCACAGACTCAAGACTCATGTTAAGCATCCTGACCAGAGACACCAGCTGCTGGACAGGACCAAGTGACTTCACGTTCCAGAACCTTCCAGAAGAGGGCATAGAGGAAAGCATGCTGGCCCTAAAAGTCACTGTGCATGACTCCCAGGGTGGCCTTCTGGGAGCCACGTTGTCTCATTCAGAGCCTGTATAAGTGACTCAGCACAGACATAAGGAGGACGAGGTCAGCTATGCACGGCTACCACCTCTCCCCCATCACTTCTTGGAAGACAAGACTGTGAACAGATAGAGACGGGAGAAGGAACAAGGTGTGTGTGCACGTACATGTATGCGTGCGGGTGCATATATGTGTGTATGACTAAAGCTGTGTGTAAAGAGGCTGGAGACGACACAGGGGAAGGGACCTAAGATGTTTCTAACGGAACCACTTGCCAGGAGCTCTCTGTATGACGTTGTCCCCATTTATAGTGACACCGGCACACAAACCTGGGGACCTGCCCCTGACCCATTACTGAGTCCAGACTGGGGTCCATCCCTGTCTTCACTCCTTCCCATCTGGTACTCCAAAATCATGCGTCCGAGGGGCAATAGGTAAGGCTGTGTGTTTCAGAAAGAACGAATGCCAAATAAAAGCCATTATTCCAGCTGGGGAGGTTTTTTTCCTATCATTAGGAAACCTTGCCTGCTCTGATTGTTTCCTAAACGGTGTTCCCAGGGCCATTTTGATGACAAATTGCTGCTCCCACAATCCTGTGGCCCCATTCTGGGAACTCCTGGGCAGCCTGCGGAGTGCTAATCCTCTTTTCTCAGAGCAGAGTTTTCTTCCTTCCTCAAGCGATTAAACCCGGCAGCCCCCATGAACTGGCAAATGTGAGCCTCCTGGGGCAAGAAAAGCCAGTGGCATCTTGCCTTTTTCATCTGAGCCAAGGGGGCCGGAGAAAAGGGCAAGGAAAGAAAGCAGGGCAAACACCAGCCAGCAGCTCCCAGTATCCACCGTCAGTCGTCTATCGTAGCCATCTCCAGCAATGCGAGCCTTGAGAGCCTTGACTGTGGCAGAGGGAGTGGGGGGTGGGGGTAGAGAAGTTTGGCATCTCCCGACAAGGGTCAGACAGGTCATCAGTTTCCCCATGCCTGTGGAGAGGCTCAGGCTGCCCAGCACTCCATCCTCAGCTGAGCAAACTACTGTAGAGGAGCAGCCGACAAGAGACCCCGAGTTTGGGCTTAGGAAGCTGATTTAGGTACTGCTAGCGGCAGAAACAAGGGAGGAGTAAACATCTGTTAGTCTGGCCAGTCAGTCCCAACAGAAGAGACTGGCTCCCTAGAAGTAATGAGTGTGACATGGCTAAGGACCTAGGAAGGTTTGGGGACTGTTTGGGGTTTGTTTTGGTTGGTTGGTTTTCAAAATATTTATTTCATATGAATGTTCTGTCTTCAGACACACCAGAAGAGGGCATTAGATCCCATTACAGATGGTTGTGAACCACCATGTGGTTGCTGGGAATTGAACTCAGGTCCTCTGGAAGAACAGTCAGTGCTCTTAACCGCTGAGCCATCCCTCTAGCCCCAGGTTTGGGTGATCTCCTCACTTTTCCTCTCACACCCCTGCAGGTAGAACCCAGAGCCTTGTGCACACTGGGCAAGCATCCTCCCACTGAGCTACGTCCCCCGCCCCTTGTCACTTTCCTTACTAAGTTGCCCAGACTAGTCTCAAACTCAAGATCCTTCTACCTCAGTAACTCCTCAGTAATTATGACTATGCCCTGGCTTCTCCGTCCCTCTTCCTGAAGATATGTATTTCACTAACTCAAAAGGCAACTTGGGTCAAGACTTCAAAAGCTCCTCCAGCGAAGGAGGAGCTTGGCTCCTTGGCTATGTTCCTGTGTAAGAGAGGGTAGGGAGAGGGGTGGTGCCTGTTTCCAAGGTATGGGAGCTCTATTCGGGGGGTCTCAGAACATTGGTGGAGTTGGTTGTGCCCACCTGAAGAGAGTGAGCTCCTGTCCACCTGAGGGTCCTTAAACCTTCCCACCCCACCTCACCCCCCTAGAGCAATGGTTCTCAAACTGTGGACCTCCACCCCTTTGACGTTCAAAGACCCTTTCACAGGGGTGGCATATCAGATGTCCTGCATATCAGTTATTTACATTACGATTCATAACAGCAAAATTTCAGTTATGAAGTAGCAGTAAAGTCGTTCTAAGATCGGGAAGGTCGTCACCACACAAGTAACTGTGTTAAACTGTGCAGCAGTAGGAAAGTTGAGAATCACTGCCCTAGAGAGCGTAGAGAAGTCTCAGCCACACTAGCCCAACTCAGAGCACAGCCATGAAGCTCCGGGGCCTCCTTGCTTCTCCTCGATCACCTCACCCTGGGCCATTTTAAAGCAAGTCAGTAGCTTTGCCAAGAAACACACAGGGAAATAGGAGAGGAGAACGTGAGTCTGTGTGGCAGTTTGTCAGCTGCACCACAGAAAAACCAACACTGGGGGAGGCGATGGATGCCAATGACTCAAAGCAGGTTCGAGGATTATCTGCTGTTTTCAATTATCCACGCCCCTCATCACCATAGAGAATCGGGAATCGGGTGTATCCTCCTCCCCCTCAGTGCTGTTGCTGGCATTAGAGATGTGATTTGTACTTTGAACAACTGTGGGTAAAGGACTCAGAATGGTCTCTGTGTAAAATTTCCCCAGCGCTGAAATGTCATTAAATAGCTCCCTGCACCTGGCACCTCTTGGTCCCTTTAAAAATAGCAGAAGATAAACACATCTAAGGAGAAGAGGACTGGCAATTTCTGAGCATTTGTGTGTACTCAGTACTCGCTCTGAGCGAAGGAAGCACCAACTCGGAGAAGGGCACTCCTCTCCAGTGGGACCACAGACCTGGCACTCCAACACGGAGACCATCAGACTCCAAGGTTACCTCCTCACCTCCATCTCAGTGAACTTCAGCCTCCCTTACAAATCATGGTGGGGAAGGCTCTCTGTATCTGCTCGGATGATGCTAATTACCAGGAAAAAAAAAAAAACACAAACATCTCAAGTACATATCCATTATTTCCTCCCCTGGGAACAAGAAGTCACATTAATTGGTAGCACGTGTGACCAGAACATAGTTCTTTGGGAGTTTGTGCTCCTCCATCCCCTGCATGCCGACCACAACATATGCAGACATCCCATCAGGGTTTGGAAATAGCTAGGGAAGGCCAACCCTATGGTTCTCTATTTAATCACAGGGACACTGCCCTAGAAGCCCCTGGACTTTCTCCCTTCCCCCCCCCCATAAAACGGGTCACATACTCAGACCTAAACCTTTCATTGCCAAAGGGTGGGGGTGCATCTGCTATGCGAGGGACTGACTTCAATGGCTGATGTTGACCCAGGAATTGGGATTTATCACTGGCTCCAGGAAAGGCAGGTGCTGGGTCACCAGGGACCCCAGGCTGTGAGTTCTTCCCCTAGAGCAGCTTCCCCCAGTCTGGAGACATGCACCAGCTCAATGCCCTTGCAGCTTAGAAAGGAAGGAGTGAGGCCAGCGTCTGCACCCAAATGACAACCCGCTGGCCCTGTGCAAAATATGGGGGACACACTCGGCTGACTTCATTAGAGAGATGTGGGAAAGAAATCTCATTAAAGATTTGTTCTATCACATACCAGGGAAACAAAGCCTTCTGTGGAACTTATGAGCAAATGATATGAACATCTGGGTCTTCAATATCCTGGAGGAAGCTTGATCATTATCCACCTAGATAACGGAGTGTCAGCCCAGGTAGACGTGTAAGAGCCTGGGGAAGGAGAAGGGGCCCTCTGAGTTCCTGGATACAAATCCAGACTCTAAAAAGCCACAGGGAAGGACAACAGCCTGTTCAACAATGTGGGCAACAAATGCCCTTATAGATGAGCTGAAGGGACCCTGAGGATGTGACCCCCAGGCGGAGAGGGAAGTGAGACGGGAAGCAGGGGGAGGTGAGACAGACTGACAGATGGGAGTGAGACCAAATCAACAGGAGAGAGGAAAGGACAGGAAGGAGGGAGGTGATGGACAGCTGTGGGAAGCAGGACAGAAGGAAGGAACCAGAGTAGCGGGAGGGCACGCTGACTCTACCATTCCCAGCCCTGGGTCCACTCTGGGAGCATCCTTGCTTCTGCATGCAGACGGAAATCCAGGACTCAATCATGTTCTCCTAGCCCAGCAGGATCCAGACATTTCCAGTTCCTGCATCAGTGGCCCCACTGGGCGGAGGGGTCATGATTCAGATGCCTTGCTCATCATAAGTCTTCGTTTAAAGGCAGAAGTAGGAAAGAACCAGGTCTCAAAGGAGTTTTGTCACCGAAAACTCGGACCTTTGAACCCTGTTCCTCACCCTGATTTCCTGGAAGGGAAGAAGACAGCAGTCTATAAATAATCTATGTACTCCTTATAGCACACATGTCTCCAAAACTAATTCCCAAAGCCTCCATTTCCCTCTCTCTCCTGACTAGAGAACTCTTATTCATCCCTCAAGACCCTGTTGAAATGATGCTTCCAAATGAGGATTTTCTTGACCTCCACATCCCCAAACTGGGTTAATTAATCCCACATTACATTGTTAATGGTGTTTATGTTCCTGAGTATCTCAGGCAGTACCAGGAGCATCCTGGAAACTCCATAAATGTTGATCAGTAAATCACTAAGTCTGCCTCCCTGTCTTGATTGAGAAACTGCTCAACTTTTATGAAACTAAACTGACTTACAGAACTTCTGAGTAAAGGAACATTAAGTACCACCTTGTAAGGTTAGTTACAAAAGGACCAACAGTCATTACATTCTCTTTATATCACTTGAAATACTTTCCTGACCTATACCAATCTATGAATGTTAAGGGGAGATTTTTTAAAAAGAGATTTATTTATTATATTATGTGTAAGCACACTGTTGCTGATTTTAGACACCCCAGAAGAGGGCATCAGATCGCATTACGGATGGCTGTGAGCCACTATGTGGTTGCTGGGATTTGAACTCAGGACCTTTGGAAGAGCAGTCAGGGCTCTTAACCACAGAGCCATCTCTCCAGCCCAGGAGATTGGCTTTGTTTTGTCGTGGATGCATGTATATGCATGCCTCTGAGTGTGTGCTGGGGGCAGAGGAAGCAGGTGTTGAGAAAGTCTTGCTATATATCCCAAGCTAGCCTGGAACTCACAATGTAGCCCAGGATGGCTTAAACTCAAGCGCTCCCTGCAGCTGTCTCTTGGGTGCTAGTGACTCTTCTGCCCAGCATACAGGGTTTTAATAAGCGTGCTTCTCTGAGTCTTCATAGCAAATATTTTCTCATTAGAAAAATTTGAAAAAGAGAACTGGGCATGGTGTTTTGTGACCATAGGCCTATCGCAGGAGAAAGGAGGTTTTGACAAGTTCAAGGCCAGCCTGGGCTATTCATTAAGTTCCAGGTTAGCAAGACTGGCATCTCAAAAGGGAAAGGAAGAGTTTGAGGACCAGCGGGTTGCTCTGTGGTGAAGTTTCTGCTGCAAAAGCCCCATGACCTGAGTCTGATCCCCAGAGCATTGTCCTCCAATCTCCACATTAGTAATCATGTTAAATTAGTAAAAATAGAAAGTAGGGGGGGCTGGTGAGATGGCTCAGCGAGTAAGAGCACCTAACTGCTCTTCCGAAGGTGATAAGTTCAAATCCCAGCATCCACATGGTGGCTCACAACCATCCGTAATGAGATCTGGCGCCCTCTCCTGGAGTGTCTGAAGACAGCTACAATGTACTTACATATAATAAATAAAATAAATCTTTTAAAAAAAAATAGAAAGTAGGAGAAAGAGAAACAAAAAGAAACTCTCTGGATCAAGATCAAGTACAGGACAGCCCCTGCACCAAGATGCCGCGGAGCTCAGAGGCTCGCTCCGACGGCGCCGCCAGCCCTGGGTACACATGGATGCCGCGGAGCTCAGAGGCTCGCTCCGACGGCGCCGCCAGCCCTGGGTACACATGGAGCCCATGAGCCTGAGGAGCCTGGACACTCAGAGCGCGCACAGGGCCTGAGATGGAACCCGTGCTCAGACACCTGGACATCTGACTGCAGCCTCCTTACATGTGTGAGACTCCCTGGCTGCAGCCCAGTGGGGAAATCTGGGAACTCCATGTCAGTGTTGGACAAATACCCCAAGTCCTTGGAACAAAAGCGCCTCTTGCAGTCAAGTTATGGACCCAGCCAAGAGAGACATCAGTGAATGTGGTGAGCTGAGTACACACCCCTCCCTACTCCACAGTACACATGGGCACAGGCACAAGCACACTCACACACACACACACACACACACACACACACACACACACACACTGACTCCCCCACCTGTGTTCCCCTGCTGCTGGGATAGGCAGAGCCTTCAGTGGAGCCAATTGTAAACGCCTCGGAAGTGGCTTCCTTTTGTCCCTCACAGAGGCACAGCCCATGTGCTGGCTGTCCAAACTGTAGAGCACCTCAGAGAGCAGACATTTCTAGGGCCCTGCTGTACCCACACAGAAATTACCGCTGAATAACGTGGTAGACCCCGTGAGGAGTGGCAGCCATGTCTCCACTAACTTGGTCTGCCTCTCCAAACCATTCAGGATCCCCACCCAGGCAGTCCTGTGTGGTGGGTACCACCCTAGGCACCTGCCACTCCATCCTGTTTACCCAACCTCCAAAGTGCTCTTGGCTGCCACCTTCCTTCCTCTCTGTATCCACTCCATCTCACTACTGGGCTCCCCTCCTACCCTCAGATTTATGCTCCGTGTGTCAGCAGAGGAATCTTCTGGGAATGAAAATCCAGACCCATTGCTCCTCTGCTAAATAACCCCACGGCGGCTTCCCAGAGCTGTCGGGATAAAACACAGCCCTCTTCGTGAGACTCCACTCTCCCCTAGATATCATTTCCCATTCCCCACGTACACTGCACACTGCCACCCGTCCCCCACCTCCTTCCAGTGCTCAGCTCAGAGCCCCACAGAGGCCTGTGATCCACCAACCCCTAATTAACCCCCAACCCTAGAGTCCCCGCATAAACCTTGCCTCCTTGGGAAATGAATCCCGACCCCGCAACTCTCACAGGTCCCATCTTATTTCCCCCATTAATACGCTGCACTTGCCTCTCCGATACTGTCCTGATCCCTATCAAGCATCATGGTCTGTGTCAGACTCCCCTCCTCCCTCAGCAGCATCCCCACTAAATAGGACCACCAAAGAGCACTTCATCCCCAATCACTGTGACCATGACACTGTGACCATGACAAGGTAGAGCTGGGTGCTATCATAGTGGAGAGGAGCTGGGTCCATCAGCAGGCAGGTATGGGAAACTCCTAGAGGCGGAGCAGAATGCTCTCAGGATGAGGATTCCAGAACTAAATGTGGTTTGTACTCTCGGCAGAGCAAAGGCTTTGGGAGTTACACTGAAGAAATCAGAAGCACTAGCCTAAGGCTTGGGTTCCCAAAAGAACGAGAGCAGGATAAGAGATGGCTAACACTGCCGTACATGGTGCCGGCAGGAAGCCGGGTAGAACTGCTGTGAGCTCAAGCCCAACCTGGGCTCTGACAGAGGAAAACCCTGTCTCAAATTTTAAAAATAAAAATAAAGAAACGGCTGAGAAATTATGGAGAAATCTGACCAGAAGTGGCTGACAACCCAGAGAAAGATCCCTAGAGAAGAAAAGGCATAGCAGGTCCAGGCTGGACAGCAACATCTTCAAAAGGCACACACCAGCTGGAATGGGGGGGTCGTGGGAGGGGAGGGGAGGGCATTGCCGTGGAGTAATCCACACAATTTAGATGACAAGGGCCCAACATAAGGCCGTGCAGAGAGGAAGGTGAGAAACTGGGAAAACATTTGAAAATAAGATTGGCCTACTGGGAGGTAAAATGGACACAGGGTTAACTGAGACAAGAGTTCTTGTCTCAAGCAGTGTGTGGAAGAACATCTCCACACTAAGGAATCAGGAAGAAGCAAAGACCAGCCAGGGAAGCACCCTTCCTCACAGCACAAGATTATATGTAGAGAGCTCTGTGGTGCACACAACTGGCTCCCAACAAACAGGCCTGCAGTCAGCAGAGGTCAGCAGGCAACACCTTAGGTCAGCGGAGTTAGCGGAGTTAGCGAGCACTCAGGCTTCAGAAATGCCAGCCCTACAGAGGCCTGAGAAGAGGGTGAGTGCATAGTGGGGAGGGGTCTGCTGGGGCACAGAGAGAAGCTTGGGTCATGAGGAAGCTTCCTGGAGAGAAGGATGCCTTTCTGAGAACGGTGTGGAGTGGTATGTCAAGGGTAGGAAACAGGACACTTGGGGCTAATAGGAGGAAAAGGGTAAGGTAGAACAGAGGTGGAGAAAAGACTGCATGCACCTAAAGCCAGGGCCTGCAGGCCTGGAGCGCCAGCCATTCAGGCAGCCCAGAATTCAGCCACAAGTTAGCAAGTCACCACTGGAGGGTTTCGTCAAAGCTATGATGTGGTCAGACATCTGACCACGTGTGGAGATGTGGTCAGATGGTGAGAGGCAGACATAGACTCCTCCCTGGCGGCCATGGACCCATCCTTCCTTCTAACAAAACCCAAGATTTGTTCAAGTACCTCATCCTCATGGGGTCATACGTCTTGAAGAAAGTCTGTATATCATCATAATTAGTCTAAGGCTACCATGACAGGCCGCTGAATGAAAGAGGCACCCCTAAGACTTCTGGGAAAGGCTCCCTCCCTTCCCTTCTTCCTCACTGCGGAGTATTGGTACCAGGATCTCCCATCACAAGTGAGGCAGACCTCTTCTTTTACTCCTGATTTTTATGCAGAGGCTCACTAAGTTCCTTAGGCTGACCTTGACCTTGTAATCTTCCTGCTTCAGCCTCCCAAGTGGTTAGGATTACATGCCTGTGCCAGCCAGCCCACATTTCCTCCATCCTCGATATCGCTGGGTCTGTGCGTGACTGAGCCTACGGTGGCTATCATGGATCTGTGAGTGGAGTTCACTAGGGAGGGCTCAGTGAGGACAGCAAACGCTACCTTAGCCCTCAGCCTGCTCTGATGAGCCCTTCCCTAAGGCGTCTTCTGAAGCCAGTGCTCGCCCTGCAGCCTCTCCTGTTGAAGCCAGCTTGGGCTGAGTTTCTCATTATTTGCATCTTAAATCATCAGCTCAGAAGGCAAGAAGAGATATTGTATTAGTTACTTTCATATTGCTGTGATAAAGCACTGTGATTGCCAGGCAGTGATGGTGCACTCCTTTGATCTCAGCACTCGGGAGACAGAGGCACAGATCTCTGTGAATTTGAGACCAGCCTGGTCTACAGAGTGAGTACCAGGACAGCCAGGATTGTTACACAGAGAAGCTCTGGCAGAGAGAGAGAGAGAGAGAGAGAGAGAGAGAGAGAGAGAGAGAGAGAGAGATGGCTCAGGAGTTAAGAGCACTTGTTTTTGCAGAGGACCCAGGTTCCATTCCCAGGACCCACATGATGGCTCACATGTCCTAAGTGTAGTTCTAGGGGACTTGTTGCCCTCTTCTGACCTCCTCTAGCACTGCTTTAAAACCCTCACACATCCTCAACTTGATAAAGGGCAACTATTAAAAACAAACTCTGGTGGCCCTTTAATCCCAGCACCAGGAAGCAGAGGCAAGTGGATCTCTGAGTTTAAGGCCAGCCTGATCTACAGAGTGAGTTCCAGGACAGCCAGGCTATACAGAGAATCCCTGTCAGGCTGCATATCTGCCTCACATCTGGGATGTTCCAGAGCTGCAGGCAAGCTATTCAGGGGAGGCAGAACACACTCGGTGATAGGGGTCCCAGCCTGTGCTTTCCCAAGTAAGAAACAGTGAGGTCTGGGACAGAGGCCGTGGTTCTCAGTCTCCCCTGTACCTAGATGCTGGGGTACAATGGGGAGTTGAAAATGGGGATCCCCCAGTGTGCACTTTCCCTACACACCAGGCAGGAAGGGGATAGTGGAGCCCAGGACAGAGGCAGAATCTGATTTGGTTTCAATTGAGTGCTGAGAGTACAGAGGGGCCGGAAGAGAGAAGGCCTTCTGGGGGGTAGGTGTGGCTCTTTACACACAGCCCCCCACCCCACCCCAGCCCACAGGCTATCCTAGATGACGAAGACAGCCCTTGCTTGTCCAAACTGCTTTATTTGATGGCAGATGTGAATACACACATCTTACTCAGGGTGAAGCAGGGATTAAATATTAATTAAATATTAAATTAGATAGGAAGGCTATCTAGATACCTCATTAGCATGGAGAACTCGGGTTTTTATGCAATGTGAACAATGGTCATGGTAGAGTCGTGCTTACTTGTTCCAGATCAGGTAGTTTGGCAGGGAGCTGGCCTTACTCCTACTGTTCTCAATTCTGAGATTTCCCGAGGTTTGGGCTGGCTCAACCTTACCAGTTCTATCTGGTGGCACAGTTCCACTTGCCCCACAAAACCCTGTCTCAAAAGAATCAAAAAAGAAAAGGAAAATGATAACTAACAACACATTTGTATAAATCACCCTTCATCACTGTAACAGGACACCTGAGATAAACAACGAGAGTGGAAGGCATTATTGTGCCACCACCCCCCCACCCCCCCACCCCCCCGTGGTTTCAATCCATTGTTCCCAGGGCCTCTGGGAAAGTGTGATAAAGAAAGCTACATACTTCAGGCAATGGAGAAGTAGAGGGAGAAACTAGAGGAGACCAGGGTCAAAATGTTGTCTTCAAAACATCACCTGGAGAGATGGCTTAGCAGTTAAGAGTACTGGCTGCTCTTCTAGACCCAGGTTTGATTCCCAGCACCCACATAGCAGCTCACAATTGTTTGCAACTTCAGTCTCAGGGGGAATCTGCTTTCCTCTCCTGGCCTCTATGTGCATCAGACACACACAATGCACAGACATACATGTAGGCAAAACACCCATACGCACTTAAAAATAATAAATAAGTAAAGTACGCCTGTAGTTTTTAAAAGCACGTCCGCAATGACCTGGTTCCCCCACTAAGCCACACCCCCGTGAGCTCAGCAACAGGCTGGTTGTAACTGATGAGGTTAACATGCTCCAATCAGCTCTCAGGATGCCCCCTCCTGAGACCAAGCCTTCAGTGCATGAGTCCCAAGAGCCATGCAGAAGGAAGGACAAATGGCTTTGGAACTCATGGAATGCAGCCCACAGGTTACCACAGCCACACAGGGAGGGGGCGGGGGGGGGGGGCTCAGTGTGGCACAGCCCTGAGGACCACGTGTCCTGAGGACTTCATGCTGTTATGGAGCTCAGCTCTGCCTGCTGCCCTCGCATCCCTCTTAATCTAAGAATTGTATGAAAACTCTAAGGGGGCTCCCAGTCCCTTGGGGGGCAGTATCTCTGGTGCTCATATTAATGCATGATCTTTCTCAGGCACTGCTGCTGGAGCCGGTTAATGATTCAATCACCACCCTAGAGAAGAACTTAGAAAACATTTGGGAAAGTAAAGTTGTTAGTGAAGCTAGGTTGGGATGTTTTTAATACCAGTTCTGATGTAAAAAAAAAAAAAATCTTATGGGACAAAATGAAGTTCAGAAAGGCCCACTCTTATTAGTTAAACTAGCGACCTTTATGGTCAGGGAACAAGAACAAAGGCAGCACTGGCTGATGTGCCTCTCACTGAGGCTGGACTGGTGATGACTGATTTCTTACACCTATTTTTGCCCTCAGCTTCCTGATATGATTTACTAAGAACTGAGTAGATATACATTTTGAGGATTTAAGGTAGATATGACTGATTTTTATATCAAAGTTTAGAGTTATGATTCTTTTAAGATTTTTACAAATTTAGCTTTAAAGATAAATAATAAAATAATTACTTCTTGGGGCTGGAGAGATGGCTCAGCGGTTAAGAGCACTGACTGCTCTTCCAAAGGTCCTGAGTTCAAATCCCGGCAACTACATGGTGGCTTACAACAATCCATAACAATATCTGATGCCCCCGTCTGGTGTGTCTGGAGATAGCTACAGTGTACTTAGATATAATAAATAAATAAATAAATAAATCTTTAAATAATAATAATAATTACTTCTTTTTTTGTAACTGCAAATTGCTGCCTTCCAGTAAGAGAAAAGGGCTGAGAAAACTATTTTTTAATTAGATATTTTCTTTATTTACATTTCAAAGGTTATCCCCTTTCCTGATTTCCCCTCCAAAAACTCCCTACCCCATCCCCCCTCCCCCTGCTTCTATGAGGGTGTTCCCCCACCCACCCACTCACTCCTGCCTCCCCGCCCTGGCATTCCCCTACACTGGTGCATCAAGCCTTCCCAGGACCTCTCTTCCCATTCTCTACTAAAGAAAACTATCTTGCTTGCTTATACTTCCTTAATCTATAACAAGTTGCTTGGGTATTAATATACATGGGTTTTTGAGAATAACTTTTTTTCTTTACCTGTACTACATAATGTTATTCCTTGCATAGGTACTGGAAAACACACTGTTCTTTTATAGTCATTTATTAGGAAAAAAAACCTAAAATGTAATCACACTGTAATTGTATACTGCTTTAGATTTAGAAAACTTGGTGGGATATATAAGTGATGGAAGAAAAAATAAAATATGGTGTGGCTTGAACATCTGTGTGTGTGTGTGTGTGTGTGTGTATGTGTGTGTGTGTGTGTGTGTGTGTGTGTGTGTGTGTGTGTGTATGTGTACACATGTAAATCTTCTCTCTCTCCTCTTTCTTGCCAGTCCCAAGGAGTTAAAAGAGTTCCTAGTTTTGCCAGGCAGTGGTGGTGCACCCCTTTAATCCCAGCATTTGGGAGGCAGAGGCAGGTGGATTTCTGAGTTCCAGGCCAGCCTGGTCTACAAAGTGAGTTCCAGGACAGCCAGAGAAACCCGGTCTCAAAAAGCAAAGAGTTCATATTTTTTCCTCTGGCCACAGATAGCGCCAGCCCCAGGAAATTGAGCTTTGTTCCCTCAGAGGAAAGTCTGCTGAGTAACTTCTCTAATCAGGCCCCTGTAGGTACCTGGATCTACCCGGTCATCAGCTCTAAGCACTGACCCCCCCCCCCCCCCCATGGCTGCCTACCTTGATTTACCAACCACATGGACACCAAAGCCAGTTGTTGGCACATGAGTCCTTTGAGCTGGGAGAACACTTCAGATGGAACCAGTTCTTCCTCCTAAAACTGAGAAACTCAGAACAAGTCATGCTGTCTGTCCAATGAACTGACGGTTACAGCCACACAGCCGGGGAAGAGAAGGCAGCTGGGGATAGAGGCAGATAGTCATCGCCAGAGAGAGAATAAGGGAGAATGGGAGAGGAAGAGAGAGGGGGAAGAGAGGGAAGGGGGCAAAAGGAGAGAAGGAAAAGAGATGAAGGGAGGAAGGAAAGAAAAATGTCCCTAAAATTCATGGGTGACATGATTATCTAGTAATAATGTTGATGGAACTGTACAAGAGATACAAGAACTGATGTGTTAAATTCAACAGGGTTTGGGAATACAACGCCAATATACAAAAATTGAAATAAGACCAGGGCAATGACTCCACAGGTTTAATCCCAGCACTTGGGAGGCAGAGGTAGGTGGCTCTCTGAGTTGAAGGCCAGCCTGCTCTATATATGGAGTTCCAAGCCAGCTTCAGCTGTATAGAGAGACCTTGTGTCCAAAAATAAATAAATAAATAAATAAATAAACAAACAAACAAACAAACAATGTCATAGACAACAATTTCAAAAACTATAAAATGGGCAAATTTGATTTTTTTTTTCAAGATGTACATGCAACGTTCCCAGTAGGCTCGTGTGTTTAAACACTTGCTCACCTGATGGTGGCGCTATTTGGAAAGGTTTTGAAATTTTTCTCTCAAGAGTTTCTACTGCCGTGATAAAACACCGTGGCCAAAAGCAACTTGGGGAGAAAAGGGTTCGCCTCTTCTTAGAGCTTATAGTCATCACCTAGGGAAATCAGGGCAAGAACTCAAGTCAGGAAGCTGAAGCTGATGCAGAGGCCATGGAGGGATGCTGCTCATTGTCTGACTTCTCAGAGTCGGCTCAATTTGCTTGCTTGCTTTTTTTCTTTCTTTCTTTTAATGTATGTATGTATGTATGTATGTATGTATGTATGTATGTATGTATGCATGCATATATATATGTATTTTCACATGCATTGGTATTTTGCCTGCATGCATGTCAGTATGAGGATGTTGGATCCCACTACAACTGGAGCTGCAGAAGAATGTAAGCTGCCATGTGGGAGCTGGGACTTGAACCAGGGTCCTCTGGAAGGGCAGCCAGTGCTCTTAACCGCTGAGCCATCTCTCCAGCCAGTTTGTTTTCTTATATCACCCAGGACCACTGGCCTAGGTGTGGCACCACCCACACTGAACTTAGCCCTCCCACGTCCATCATCAGTGAAGAAAATGCACCCCAGGCTTGTCAATGGGGCAATCTGGTAGAGGGGTTTCATCAGCTGAGATTCCCTTTTCCCAAATGACCCCGCTGTGTCACACTGATGTGAAACTGAACAGCACAGGTTTTATAGTCTGACCTCCTTGCTTTCGCCCTCTGCTTCCAGACTCTGACTTGACATACCAGTCGGCCTTGTGCTCCTGCAGCTGTGCCTTGGGTACCAGGATGGACTGTATCACTCTGGGACTGTGAGCCAAGGTCACTTACCCCATAGCTGCTTTTGTCATAGTGTTGGTCACAGTGGAAGCTGAACTGTGTGTGACACAGCCTGCACTGGTCTGCAGACTCTGGGCCATTCTAGTTGAAGTCACAGCAGCCTTTTTTGTAGAAATACACAAGGTGACTCTAAAGACTGTGTAGAAATGCAAAGGATCTAACAATATGATACTTTATTGTCTTAGAGTTTTATTGCTGTAAAGAGACACCACTGTAGCCCCCTCCCCCAGTCTGCTTCAGGATGAGAGCAGACCTGTTCGCCTCTGCGCTTCTCCGGGATCCTGCTACCTGTCTGTTGCCCAGATCCTGCTTCCTGCTGAGACAGCCTTGGGACAATACACAGTGCCCGGGACTTCGGGTTGCATCCAGGCGTCCTCTGACTGAATCCAGGCGCCTGTGCAAACTGGCTGAGGGCGGGGCCTACCCTCTTATAACCAGGAAAGATTCTAGTAAAGTAAGAGATGCCTTGAGCAGAGGGATTTTGTCTTGGCGTCTATTTTTCTCTCCCATCTGGTGTCTTCCAGCCCCAGTTCGCCTTCCAGGGAACTCGGTTCATAGGTAGGCCGTGAGCGGCGTACCCCAACACACCACGACCACAGCAACTCTTTAAAAATAATTGATTTATTTTATGTGAGTGCACTGTCAATTTCTTCAGACACACTGGGAGAGGGCATCAGATCCCATTACAGATGGTTGTGAGTCACCATGTAGTTGCTGGAAATTGAACTCGGGACCTCTGGAAGAGCAGTCGGTGCTCTTCAGCCCCACAGCAACTCTTACAAAGGACATTTAATTGGGGCTGGCTTACAGGTTCAGAGGTTCAGTCCATTATCATCATGGTGAGAAGCATGGCAGCATCCAGGCAGATATGGTGCTGGAGAAGGAGCTGAGAGTTCTACATCTTCATCTGAAGGCAGAAGAAGAAGACAGTGTGCCACACTAGGTGTAGCTTGAACCTCAAAGCCAGCCTCCACAGTGACACACGTCCTCCCACAAGGCCACACCTCCCAACAGTGCCACTCCCTATGGCCAAGCATTCAAATGCATGAATCTAGGGGACCCAGTCTACCAAACCACTACAATTGTCAAGCTGGACACAGTGGCATAGGCCTGTAATCCCTGCACTCTGGGAGGCAGAGGCAGAAGTATTACCATGAGTTCAAGGCCAGCATGGGCTACAAAGTGAGTTCCAGGACAGCCAGGGCTACACAGAGAAACCCTGTCTCGGAAAAAAAAAAAAAAAAAAAGAGTGCTTGCTGCTCTGTCGGAAGGTCTCCCACATCTGTAACTCCAATTGCAGGAGATCTGATGCCCCCTTCTGAACTCAGCAGGTACTGCACACAGAGGTTACACAGACAGACATGCAGGCAAAACTCCTGCGTGTAAATAAATCTTGAAGAAGGAGGAGGAGGAGGAGGAGGAGATAAACAGCAGTGGATCAGAATGGTCCAGAAATAAACCCACACAGGACAACAACTGATTGTCAACAAAGTTGCATGCAAAGGTAATTAATTCAGCAGAGAAAGGATGGTTTTCCTCTCAGCAAATGAGACTACAGCAGCTGCTTATGCATCTGCAAAAACACTAACTTTGCTCCATAGCTCACATCATAATTCACTAAGGGTGTGTCTGAGGCTTAATCTATAAAACTTCTAAAGGAGATCTCAGGAGAAAACCGTAGTGATCTTGTATCAGCCAGAGATGCCTTAGAAGCTTCCGACAGCACAATCCCCAAAAGACAAGACATGGAGAAAATCAAAAGGGGAAACTGCAGAAACAGACCTGAGTGCTGTGATGTCACTGCACCGAGGGCCAGGGGACTATAGAGGCTGTTGATCATACACAACGGCTTCTGCTTCCTTCTTCTGCGTTAAAGAATCCCCTGGGGTTGGAGAGCTGGCTCGGTGCTTCAAAGTAGGAACTACTCTTGCAGAGGACCCAAGTTTGGTTCCAGCACCCACATCCAGTGGGTCACAATTGCCTGTAACTCCAGCCCCAGGGGACCCAGTGCCAGTTCTGCCCTCTGAGAGCACCAGTACACACATTCCCATACACACACACTACACGTAAATAGGAGTAAAGGAAATATTTTCAGGCAGGGCTAGGGAGAGACTTCCCTTTGAAGCCATTCATGGTAGTCCACCCCTGCAATCCCAGCACTCAACATGCTGAGGCAGGGGGATCACAGCAAGTTCTAGGTCAGTTGAGTTCCAGGCCAGTCAGATTACACACCTGTCTCTAAATAACCGATTAATTAATTAGTTAACTAATTAATTACCCTTTGGCATCCTGCATGTGTGGCCGGCATTTGTTTGAATGAGACAGATCCTACCTCAGTTCTGAGGCGCAGTTATGTTCCATAGAATCTCATTTTTTTTTTTTTTGTTTCTACACTAGCTGACTCAGGAAGGAAAGCTAATGCTAACCGAAGCCAGTCAGCACACAGATTCCCTCGGGCAGGGTAGATAGCTTCAGACTTCTGGCATCCGCTCATTCTCTGTCCATTAACTGCAAAGGTGAGGGTTGTCCCTGTGGCTGGTGGTACTCATCTTGCCTCCCACACAGAAGCCAGCCCAAGGATAAAGTCAACACAGTGGGGAACAGAGGAGCTCAGAGAAGGAACAAGAAAACAGCCAGAGTCAAGCCGCACCTGAGCCAAACAGTAGTTCTGAAACCGTCGGTTTTCTGTAGTATAAATTCTCTTTATTGTTTGAACCCACTTGAATTGATTTTTCTCTGTTCTTTGCGACCAAGACTAAACTATTAACCTAGGAACACTGTGTACCAGACAAGATGACTCAGTAGGTAAAGGAGCTTGCCACCAAGTCTGACAGACACCCTGAGTTCGAGTCTCAGGATCCAGGTGGATCTGGCAAGCAAACGTGCCGGAATGTACACACAAGTAAATAATGAAAACTGATCTAAATGCAGGAGCTCAAGGGAGAGCTGCTTAATATTGACCTTGTAAGGGTCGTCATCAGGGAAGCCACTAGAGCTTTGACTGGTAGGAGAGAAGAAGGAGTAATCAGGGTTAAGCCTCTCCAGCAGCCGGACAGGCCTTCTATAACCCTGAGGTGACCTTAAGGCAGAGGGACTCCTAGGCTGGCGGCGTTGCTCCCTTCTCTGGGGCCCTCCCTTCCCCCACACATCTGCCCTTCCGCATGTCCTTTACCTGGTACCTTGGGGAGATATTAAGAACAACTTGTTCTGCCCAGGAACTGGAAAGACCCGTGGGGAATTCGCTAGAGGAAACCTGTTAGGCAACAGAGCACATCCAGCTGCCCAGTCAGCGCTGGCGTTTAAATCACACAGCGCCTGCCTCCCTCCGGAGTGGCTTTCCCAGCCTGTGAAGGTGTTCCACTCTACTGGAACCCCTTCCTTCCCCCGCCCCTAGAACAGCAGCCTTGGAATTTTACCAGCTGGGCAACACCTCATCCCTCCCCAGAGTCCTGCAGACTTCAAGCACAAAATCCTCATCTTTTGGAAATCTCTTTCTTCCGAAAGCAGTCCTTTGCTCTTGGCTCGAATAGGATCGGGCCCTCGGTGGGACCCCGTCTTCCTCATCTCACATATGCAGCGCCAGCGGGTTACATGGCTTGTTCTAAGCCGTGAGCATCTAGAAGGGAAAAGACTTAAGCAGAGACCCCTGTGCTTACCTCTCCTCTCATACAAAAACTAAGGAAAGGCATCTTCACGCAGCCTGCCCAGCTGCCATGTGGCCAGCAGTCCCCAGAGAAGGAATATTCTGCCTACCTGGAGACTTGAAGACCCATCGCCACCATCAAATTCATTCTTGTGGACCTCAAACCTCTGCCCACGAAATGGCCTTCATCTGCCTCACCGGCAGCTGAATCAAGCATGAGCAGGCTGACCTTCAGTCTCTCACCAACGGAGCCACGTGGTGAGAAACAGCCTACATACCGTCTTCACCGGCAGTTGCCGACCAGTGGGTGACAACCCCTTTGGGGGATTCAACGACCCTTTCATGGGGGTCTCTTAAGACCATTGTTGTGATTCATAGCAGAAGCAAACTTACAGTTACAAAGTAGCAACAAAAATAATAATTTTTATGTTTGGGAGGGGGGATCACCACAATATGAGGAACTATATTAAAGGATCACAGCATTAGGAAAGGTGGAGAACCACTGCTTACGCACACACATACACACATTCACACACACACACACACATATTCACACACACACAGTCACACACACATTCACACACACAGTCACACACACATAGTCACACACACACAGTCACACACACAGTCTCACACACACACACACACACACACACACACACACACACACACACAGAGGTCCTGGCAGTGTGGAGAAGGTGTGGGAGCTGAAGGACCCAGCCAACCCCACACTCAGCTGGGACCACGAAGAAAGGGGTCAGGGGAAGTGCGGCTTCCTACCTGTTTCAGGGGAAACAGAACATAACCTCCGGGGTCGAAACCTGTGCACCACACTCAGAGTTTCCATCCTCCTCACAGGCTCAGCGGCCACGCTTCCTTTCCCACGCTGGTATCATGGCCCGAGACTCCTACTGCCTCAACAGAACAATGGAACCAAGAGGCCTCCTAAAATTAGCCAGCCTGCTTCTGGTCCTGCCAGGACAGATCCAGCTGCAGGCCCCCCCTGCTGCTGCCCAGGGCCACCAGAGGCCTTCCTGAGCTGGGGATGGGAAGTCCCTCCCCACCTACCACCTCATCGCTCTGGGCTAGCTTCCACAGAGGACGTAAACATCAAAGGGCAGGAATATGAGGGTGGGGAAGGGGGCTTGGAAGTGAAACGGAAGGCACTCCTCTGAGAGAAAAGCTAGAGAGATACGCCAAACTGGTCCCCAGTGATACCACTGCAACTTCTGAGGAGCAGACATTTCTCCAGTCCCCAGAGTCACAAGTATGTCCCTTCTTCAGAGCTCCTTTCTTTCCCCAGCACACCTGACAGTGCCACATTGCTTCATGATTACTAACAGGGAAGTACAGCCTATCAGGAGCCCCTGCTGTCTGTCACCAAACCTATAATAACCCCCACACCATGGCTGCCTCTTCGGATGGAAGAGTGGCTCCCAGCACTTGGGTGGCTGAGGCTGTCTAGCAAGTTCCCAGGCACCCTAGGGTACAGACTGAGACCCTGTCTAAAAACAAGCAAAACCATATGATGCTTCGAAGGCGAATGTCTCCCACGGGCTCATGGGTGTGAGCACTTGGTCCCCAGCGGGTGGCACTGTTTGGGCAGGTTTAGGTAGTGAGGCCTCCACGGAGGAAGGACAGAACCCAGGGCAGGCTCTGAGAGTTAAGAAGCCTTACCTATCTCCAGTTTTCCCTCCCTGCTTCCTGCTTGCAGTTCAGGAGATGAGCTCTCAGCTGCTGCCCCTGCCACACGCCTGCTGCCATCATCTTTGGAACTGAAGTCATAGCTTCTGGAACCATAAGCCAAAAGAAGCTCTTTTTTCTACGGGTTGCTTTTATCAGACCAACAGAAAAGCACCTGATTTGGCCAGGGCCTCTGTTCCCTCCTAGGAAGAATAGAGCCACAGGTGCCACTCAGGTCTGGACCCCCATCCCTCTCCTCTTCTCAAGGACACGCACAGTTCCTGCCTGCCTTCCCTTCTCCTCTACCTCACAAATATGCAAATCTTCCTCAGGATCTTTCTGTCTTCAAAAGCCCTCTCTTGGTTTCATGTCTCCTTCCAGCACCCTACCACTGCCACCCCAGCGCACCCCGCATCCATCCACACACTCCACCATCCATCCCTGTGGCTTTCTTCCCACCCACACTGAAAGCAATGGGAAGCTGCAGTCTGGGTTTCCACCCTTATCAGCTCAGGCCCTCTCTGCCACATGATCCATCCATCTGCTGAGATTGTCCAGTCAGAGACTGAGGACTTTGTGCTGCCAACTAGAGATGACCCCTCTTCAACATGTGGCCCCTCTGTTGTACCTTTCGCCTGGGTCTCTCTGAGACCCTGTTCTTTTTTCTAAGCACTTTTCTATCCACAACCCTGAACACACCCACCCTCGGTTAGATTCTTCTGCTCATTTGACCTTTACAGTTGGAGGACCTTCTCGCTCCTTCCCAGGACTCTCTTCCCTGTCACCGCACTCCCCCTAGAGGATCACCTGTCCTAGGGATTTGCTTGTTTTTCAAGACAAGCTTTCTCTATGTCCTGGATCTTGCTCTGTAGACCAGGCTGGCAGAGAACTCAGAGATTCTCCTGCCTCTGACACACCAGTGCTGAGATTAAAAGGCGTGCATCCCCACCACCACCACCAGGTGTGTCCTGGGGATTTTAATGCCATGTCCTTGATAGAGGCCCCAGACCTACATTTCCCAGTGCCGACCTCTGTGCCTTCCTGGTTAGGTGATTGTCCACACAGCTACCAGCTGTGTGCGGCTGACCAACCCGAATCTCAGACATCATCACCTTGGGCTCAACAGAACCTGGCTTTACAACCCCTAAACCTAGACTTCCCTCAGCCTTCCTCATCTCAAGAAATACTCCCATGGGCCCAGCCAATCCACCCCAAATCAGTTTGTCTTGCCTTTGCCTGGCCAGCCACCACAGACTCCCCAAATGGGTCTCTGTGCTTCCTCTCTCGCCTGACGCAGTTGTCTTCCTGTCCAGTGTGATGCTCTCCTAGGAAAGGTAGCTCAGAGCCCCTGATGAAGCCCTCTGAGCTTCCCAGCTCATGAAAATGCAACCTCAGCAGTGGCTGCCCCTCCCCTCCCTCCCCTCGCTCTCCTACTCCCTAGCAACCCCCATCTCTAGCCAGCTCCTACAGATCCCTGACTTTGAACGTGTACTTCCTTTGCTGCTTGTTTTCGTCCTTGGATTCTGGAGGCTCATCACGGAGGGCTATGTTTCCTCCACAGTTTTTCCTTGACCACCCAACCTCCTGGTTTCATGTTGCCATCTTAGTTTTTAGAATATCACTTTAAACAGTCTTGTTTTTTTTGTTTCCTCCTCCTCCTCCTCTTCCTCCTTCTCCTCCTCTTCCTCCTCCTCTTCCTCCTCCTCTTCCTTCTCCTCCATTTGCTTATGTTCTGTCTCCCAGGATGAGAATCAGACTCTGCAAGAGCGGAGACCACATCATTCCTGTCCAGCGCTGTGACCCTAGAGCTTAGGACCGCACAGGCACGGGGAGGGCTGATAGTCACCAGCTATTTGTGGATCGGATGAATAAGAGTCCTAGAACGTCAGTCTTATCTCACTTTGTCAAAAGAGTTTGTTTGCTTTTGTGATTCCGAGAACCAAACCCAAGACCTGGAGTGTGCTAGACAACAGCTTTGCAATGAGCCACCTTCTACAGCTCCTAAATTTTGTTGTTGTTGTTGTTGTTGTTTTTAATTTGCAAGGTCAAAATTGGAACTTAGCATAAAATAATAAACATGTAAAATGAGATAAAATTGGTGTGGAGAGGCTGATCCGGCGAGCGCTGGGGAGCCTGTTGGTGAGACTAATAAAGATGGCAGAAACCCAGCAACAGAAGCCCAGCGCCCTCTGACCTTGTGATGAGACCCTGTCACCTACAAATGGGACACATTCATGACTACGCCAAGATACAAGGAGCAAGTGGGTTGCAGGCCAGGCTCTCCTGACTGTAAAATCCTTTTGGAAGGGAATTTAATACAGAAACACCTGAGGCTGGAAATGCTTCCTGCACAGTTTTCCATGTAACATGAAAGTAATTTTATCCAGCAGCCTCACCCAGATGCCTGCTGCTGCTGTTTGAGACAGGGCATCACAATCCTGGAACTCGATCTGGAGAGCAGAGATCTCATGAGATCCGCCTGCCTCTGCCTTCCAAGTGCCAGGACTAAAGGTGTCGCCATGCCCTGTGTGTTTTGATGGCACCCTGCTACAGAAAGTCCATTTGGAATGTTTCTGCTGGTAGCATTGTTTTGACCCTCAAAAGGTTTTGATTTTTGAGTTCTTAGGTTTGGGGGTTTGAGACTGAGTTGCTCAACTGTAGCCTCTACTGAAAATAACCAGTGTTTGCCAGGTATAGTGTTGGGAACCTGTTATCCAAGCACTTGGAAGGGCTAACGCAGGATTATGGGTTCAAGCTCAGCCTTCACTGTGAAGTCCAAGAGCACCTTGGCTATATAGCAAGGTCCTGTCTCACAAAACCCAAAATAAACTAAACTGAGATACTCAACTTTTCCACATCTGGAAATTTATTCCGGAAAGCTCTCACAGAAGCATGAAGAAATGAGTATACAGAAACACTCTCACAGAAACTTGGAAAGGACCCAAATGTCCATAAATAGAGAACTAGTTACATAAACAATTACACAGCCACACAACAGGTCATTTACCGCCATAGGAGGGAATGCCACAGAGCTTCACACATTTCCAGAAGGAAGCCTACTGTGTTTCAGGAGGGAAGGCGAAGGAGATGCACAGTGAGAAGTATACAGATTTTGGGGGGGTTTTCGAGACAGGGTTTCTCTGTGTAGTCCTGGCTGTCCTGGAACTCACTTTGTAGACCAGGCTGGCCTCGAACTCAGAAATCCGCCTGCCTCTGCCTCCCGAGTGCTGGGATTAAAGGCGTGCACCACCACGCTGGCTTAAGTATACAGATTTTTGTTTTAAAACAAAAACGATACAGGTGTGTATGTGATGATTTTTAGGCATTATGCACCACACCTGATGATAGTTGCCTCTGTGGGAACTCATGCTCTGCCATTGTCCCTGTGAGCCCAAGCAAGGGGAGCCTTGGTACGACTTAAGGTACGAAGGCTTAGGTCACAGAAAGATTAGTTTGTCACATGCTTTTAAATAGCACAACATGTCACTCTCTGAGGTCATTTTCCCTGCCTCTCTTCTGAGGCAGCCATGACTGGGTGATGAGTGTGAGTATTGCTGAGTCAGCAGAGCATACTCCATAGCTGCTCACGGTGACTGGATGATCTCTTCGCTGTGTGGTCACTGCTTAGAACTTCGGTCTGTGCACGTGTTGGTCGGGATGAAGATGCAGCAGCTTGGTTCTGCTTCTTCCCGGTGGCTGCCGGGTCAAGAGGAGACACTGTACTCTAGAGCCGGGAAGAGTTCCAACCTTAAATGTGATAAGACTGAAAATCCCATGAAATACAATTTCAAAACATTGGCTCCAGGCAGACATTTTGCTCCACTTTTCTTACCCTTGATTATTGTAATCAGTGTTTTGCCTTTTTTTTTTTTTAAGAGATAAAGTGAGGTCTTTGAGCATAGAGTCTGGTAACAGAATGCCTTAGACATTTCGTTTATAAACTAGAGATAATAAATAAAATATAAAAAATTTAAAAATTATAAATAAAAGTTTATAAAACTTAGTTTACCAACTAGAAAACCTGACGGCTCATGATTCTAGAGGCTAAGCACCCACGGGGAGGGCTCACTTCATCCGCCTGCCTCTGCCCCCAAGGGTTGGCTTTAAAGACATTACACCACCGTGCCAGCTCCCGTTTCTTCCTTAATTACATTTATTTTTCCATCTTGTGTGTTTTTGTGTGGGGCACCAGAACACGCCTTGCTGGAGCCGGCTTTCTCTTCCCTCATCCTGGCTCAGGTTCAAGCTTTTGTGTCAAGCCCTGTTACCACTGAGCCCTGTCCTGCTGTCTCCTAGATGACTAGTACCAACACAGCACAAAATAGTGAACGTTTTTTAACCAGATGTTTGCTAAAATAAAGACAAAAAATAGTTCTTATTGAAAATTATAGAATGTGTTGGTGATATCTGTCTTTATTGCTTATTCGTCATTCCTGGTCCATTAAAGAACCCCCAGAATATGTACTAATAATTCATCAGTTTCGATATGATGGCAACTTGATGCTGTTAGCTTGCGAATTTCATCTTTTCTTTTCTTTTCTTCTCTTCTCTTTTCTTTTCTTTTTTTTTCTTTTTCAAAACAGGGTTTCTCTGTGTTGCCCTGGCTGCCCTGGAACTCATTCTGTAGACCAGGTTGACCTTGAACTAAGAAATCTGCTGCCTGCCTCTGCCTCCCGAGTGCTGGGCATGTGCCGCCATTGCGAGACGCTAACTTTGTCATTATAAAAGCGTATTTACCAAGGTCAGAACTTGTTCTATTTAACTGCAGCTTATTTATAGCTTTAAGATGTGCAGAAGTCTAGCACGCAAAATCCTCAAAAGTGTGAGGCAGGTGCCCCCAAAACAGCTCAGAGGTTCGCGAGTCTCTGTCAGCTGCTAGAGATAGAGATGAACACTGCAGCCTCCAGGACCATCTCCCCTCAAGGTGCCAGGACCCTAGAGAAGTGGATTTCTGATCTGGCCCTCTTTTTCCCACGATGATGGGCGCTGCTGGAGAAACCCGGCCCTGCCAACAGAGGGCAGTCTTGCTCCACGGCCCCAAGCACAGCAGTCCATACATCGCGCCGGCCGACCGGCCGGCCGACCGTAGCCGGCAACAGCGTGAACCAGACGCTACGCAGGCACTGCCAACTTGACGCTGCCCAACAGTCCAGAGAGACTCTGGTGGGTGGCGATAAGTCCAGGTGGCTCTGGCATGAGGGGCTCTCGCAGAGTGAGGTGTGGGCTGGCCCTGTGGGTCCTGCCAAAAGTCAGCTTTAGCCTCTATATACCCCACAAACGACTGACCCACAAGAACACTCAGTGCCACAAATATAAACAGCCGTCTGCAGCTTGGAGTCCTCGAATTTTGAAAATTCCAGAAATAGCTCTCCTTCACACAACTCCCTGAAGTGACACAGTGACAGAGACTGAACTGTCTCAACCTTACACCAGAGTGATGTCACCAACACACGTCTGCAATCAAAACCGGGACACTCGAAGAACCAGGACTGCACATTCCCGAGCAGAAAGGGTGACTGCTCGGTGTTCCTGAAGCAAAGGGACTGCCTGAACTGGAAGGGAACTAAGCACAACACCTGTCTGTTTGTCTGTCTGCCTGTCTGTCTGGGTACGTGGGTTATTTATTTTGTTTGTGTAAGACAAACTCCCATGTAGCTCAGGCCACTATTTTTAAAGAAACCTGTTTAAAAGTATGTACGGATGTCCGTGCCTACATGCTTGTACAAGTTCAGGTGCCACAGAGGCCAGAGTCATTAAAACCCCTGGAGCTGGACATACAGATGCTGCCTGCCACCTGATGGGTGCTAGGAACCAAACTCTGTCCCTCTGGAAGATCAGTAAGTGCTCTTAACCATGGGACCATCCATCTCTCCAACCCCATAGGCCACAACTGCTAAATTTAAAAAGTTCTTTATAGGGGCTGGTGAGATGGCTCAGTGGGTAAGAGCACCGACTGCTCTTCCAAAGGTCCCGAGTTCAAATTCCAGCAACCACATGGTGGCTCACAACCATCTGTAATGAGATCTGATGCCCTCTTCTGGAGTGTCTGAAGACAGCTAGCTACTTACAAATAATAAATAAATAAATCTTTAAAAAAAAAAAAGTTCTTTATATTTAATCCCAGCACTCAGGAGGCAGAGGCAGGCGGATCTCTGAGTTCGAGGCCAGCCTGGTCTACAGAGTGAGTTCCAGGACAGCCAGGGCTATACAGAGAAACCCTGTCTCAAAAAAACAAAACAAAACAAAAAAGTTCTTTATATTTCAAATTCTTTCTTGCATTTATCACTTATTATTACTATTATTGTTATTATTAATTCTTAGTGGGGGATTGAGGGGAGAGAGGAATGGAAGGAGAGTGGTGTACACAGGCGTGAGTGAAGGCCAGAGGACAACTTTGGGAGTCAGTTCTCTTCAACTCCATTGCTGAGGCTTGACCCCACCCCCACCCCCTTCTGATGTGAATACTCGGGCCACACCAAGTACTCCAGGCTACAAGACCCAGCTTTTAAATTTTTATTTTTAATCTACTTTCTTTTTTTAATTAATTAATTTATTTCATGTATGTGAGTACACTGTTACTCTTTTTCAGACACACCAGAAGAGGGCATCAGATCCTATTACAGATGGTTGTGAGTCATCATGTGGTTGCTGGGAATTGAACTCAGGACCTCTGGAAGAGCAGTCAGTGCTCTTAACCTTGCTGAGCCATCTCTCCAGCCCTTTGTATTCTATTTTCATTATTATCATTGTGGTCATGTGGTGTATGTGTGTGTGTCTGCCTGCCTGCCTGCCTGCCTGTCTGTCTGCCTGCCTGCCTGCCTGCCTGCCTGTCTGTCTGTCTGTCTCTATGTGAGTGTATATGCATACATTTGTGCCTAGGGAGACCAGAAGAGGGTGTCAGATCCCTTAAAGCAGTAGTTAAATGCACTTGTGTACCTTATAACTTGAGGGCTGGAATCTAAACTCTAGTCTTATGATAAAACAGCAAGTGTTCTTATGCGCAAACTAGCCTCTCCAGCCTCTAGCAGACAAATTTTTAAAAGTGGGTTCCAGTGCTGGGCCTGATGGCCCACACCTTTAATCCCAACATTCAGGAGACTGAGGCAGGTGGATCTCTGAGTTCAAGGTCAGCCTGGTCTACATGGCGAGTTCCAAGACTGCCAGAGATACATAGAGAGGCCCTATCTCAAAAAAATAAAATAAGGTGTGTTCCAGTGCTGGGCTTGGTGGTTGACACCTTTAATCCTAGCACTTGGAAAACTGAAGCAGGCAGATCTCTAAGAGTTCAAGGCCAATAACTACCCAGCCAGGACTACATCATGAAACCATATCTCAACAACAGCTAGTCAGTCCAGGGGTCAAACCCACGCACTCGGCCTTGCATGGCAAGCACTGCTACCCACTGAGCTACCCTGCTGTTTCTCTCAGTTTTTCCAGTAGAAGTTTTTCCCTTTTAATCTCACCATGGTTTTATAAACCTGAGGGTTTGGCTCAGCCAGCAGGCATTTAAGAAAAGGTGCAAGCTAGGCGTGGTGGCGCACGCCTTTAATCCCAGCACTTGGGAGGCAGAGGCAGGTGGATTTCGGAGTTCAAGGCCAGCCTGGTCTACAAAGTGAGTTCCAGGACAGCCAGGGCTTTACAGAGAAACCCTGTCTCAAAAAAACAAAAAACAAAAATAAAAAAAAGAAAGAAAGAAAAGGTACAGGCTGTCTGGGGATAAAGACAGCCACTCACAACTGTCATTACAGAACTTGGGAGGTGGAAGCAGGAAGATCATGAGTTTGAGGCCAGCATGGCTAATGTATAGCTTAATGCAGCAAAAGAAATATCCATGTAATTACAGCAAAGTCCCAAAGCTTTCCATGGGAAAAAAAACCTGGGACAGAGGGCAAAGGTCACCTGTATCTCTGTTATAAAAAGGAAAAGAGGGCTGGTGAGATGGCTCAGTGAGTAAGCACTGACTGCTCTTCCGCCGAAGGTCCTGAGTTCAAATCCCAGCAACCACATGGTGGCTCACAGCCATCTATAGTAAGATCTGACGCCCTCTTCTGGTGTGTCTAAAGACAGCTACTGTGTACTTACATATAATAGTAAATAAATCTTTAAAAAAATAAATAAATAAAAAGGAAACGAGTCAGAAAAGGCCAGAGAAAAGTGAAAAAAAGAAAAAAAAAAAGAATCTGACAGTGTATGTATGATCCCTGGAATCTACAAGGTGGAGAGAACCAACTTCCACAAGTTCACCTTTTACAGTGACTTGGCTATGTGCATGCAGACACACACATACAAAGAGAGAAGGAGAGGGAGAGAGAGAGAGAGACAGAGAGAGAGAGAATAAATTAATTTTAAAATAATAAAAAATAAAATAAGAATCAGGTCTTGAGCTGTCTGTGGTGACTCATACTTGTAATTCCTGAACTTGGAAAGCTGAGGCAGGAGGATTGCTGCCAGTTTGGGTTATATAGTGAGTCCCAAGTCACCCACGCCTGGAGATACATAGCAACACCTTTTCTAAACTAACAACCCTGGCGTGGAGTCTAAAAAGAGACGCTGGTTCAAGGTAGAGGAGGGTAAGGAGACAGTGACCGTTGGGGCCAAACAACAGGAGAGTCAGCCTGGGAAAGCCAGGGGCAGACTTTACCGCAGAGGCAGGAGGAGCTGAAGAGAATGGAGTTAAGCAGGGAACGGGGACATGGGCTGGGGTTTAGCTTCTCTGGCTTCTGTCACTGCCTGGATGCCAGGACAAGAAATGACATTCACACCAGGTGCCTGCAGGATCGGAGCGAAGGAGCTCATTTGCCCCAAACAAAAGGTCACCTCACAAGCATGGCTTCATGATCACTCTCTAGATCATCCAGTGTCTCCACAGAACTGAGAGGGTCATGGGAGAACAGTTGTGTAGTGTTTTAGAGGGCAGTAAGGCTACATAGGTAGTGCTGTGGATTTCCACAGCAAGGACACTTCACTCTTGGGAGGGACGGAGAAGGAATAAAAATCAAGGAAGTGACTCAAAAGCAGAGAGTCGGAGCAGGAGGAGGAGTGGCCCGGGCAGAGGGCAGAGCGTGCAAAGGAAGGCTGGGAAGTAAAGAGCTTGGTGTGTTCCAGGAAACAGGATCAGCAAGCTCAGGGTGGCCAGGCCAGGGTGAATGTCCATGGTCCCCGAACCGAGGCAAAACTGGGACAGGATGTGGGTATTGGGCAAGCAAAAGGATTGTGGGTCCAAGAGCATCTGGGGTACAGAGTGGATTCCCAGCCAGCTTGGAGTACACGGTGAGATATGGTTCTCAAGCCATGACCTGTGAAATGTCTCAGCAGGTAAAGACACTTGCCACCAAGCCTGATGGCCTGAATTCCATGAGCACTGACTGCTCTTCCAAAGTTCCTCAGGTCAGTTCCCAGAACCCACATGGAAGCTCACAACCGGCTATAACTAGAGTCCAGTGGGATCTGAGGCCCTCTTCTAGTGTGCAAACATGCAGACAAATGCTCATATACATAAAATACATAAGTAAATCAATCTAGAAGGAGAAGTCGAAGAAAAAGAAGAAGACAAAGATGACAACGACGATGAGAACGGAGTTCAGGACAGACAGACAGAGTGGGAAAAGAAGCCATAGGGAAGGACATGCTTCACATCCAAAAAAGCCGTGTGCCTCACACAGAGGAAGTAATTACACCTCCAGACCTCCAGAGGTCGCTGTGTCCTGAGCCCAAACACCTGATTGGAAGTCATAATCCTTGAAACAGCTAACAGTGATCTGCAGGAATAGGGCTTCCTGCATGCTGTGGTAGGTTCTAGGTCCGCAGGAGCAGGGCTTCCTGAATGCTGAGGTAGGTCCTAGGGAGTCCACAGTAACAAGATGTGAAAATGGCCGTCCAGCCAGCACTAAGTGAGTTCAAGCCCTTCCTTAGGATGCATGAGAAAGATGAGACCCAGAACCCTAAGGAAGACTATAGAAGAGCCGGGTTTGGTGGCGCACGCCTTTAATCCCAGCACTCGGGAGGCAGAGGCGGAGGATTTCTGAGTTCGAGGCCAGCCTGGTCTACAGAGTGAGTTCCAGGACAGCCAGGGCTACATAGAGAAACCCTGTATGGAAAAACCAAAAAAAAAAAAAAAAAAAAAAAAAAGACTATAGAAGAATCAGGGCAGGCACACAGGGATGCTGCTTGGCGGACCAGGCCCCCTTCATCTCCTCTCATACCTGGGTGGGAGTGCAGGACGCAACACTAGCCGTACAAGCAGTTCACAGGCGATAGGAGGATTTTTCTGTTGCCTCCTCTAGCTTATTGGTGAAGAGCTGGGTTCTTTTTTTTTCTTTTCTTTTTTGGATTTTCGAGACAGAGTTTCTCTGTGTAGTCCTGGCTGTCCTGTAACTCACTTTGTAGACCAGGCTGGCCTCGAACTCAGAAATCCACCTGCCTCTGCCTCCTGAGTGCTGGGATTAAAGGTGTGCGCCACCACGCCCGGCTGAAGAGCTGGGTTCTATTCAGACACAGAGAGTTCAATCCATGCTCAGTGGGCAGTGGATCCTTCAAGTCTCAAGTGGGTTCTAACCATGTCCTTCAGTGAGTCCAACATGTAGGGCTTACTCTCAGAGCAGCAGCAGAAGCACCTGTCCCTGGAGGGCTTGCTTATGGGGCAAGGACGGGCTAGTAATACTGGAGGCAAGGGGACAAGGACAGAGACAGACAGTGTGAGCAGGGTTATACAGACCACATTGTGTCGTCTGCCTTTTCCAGAAGGCACCAACTGTATTCACATGTATCAAAGAATAAGGCACAAAACACACACACACACACACACACACACACACAATCTGAGCATAATAGTACACATCTGTAATCCCAGGATTTGGGAGACTGAGGCAGGAGGATTACCTCATACTCTAGATTGAGCTGCAGAGCAAGACCTTATATCAAAAAGAAAAAGGGGGTGGGAGGACTGGAGGGATGACTCAGCCGTTAAGAGCACTAACTGCTTGTTCAGAGGTCTCAGGTTCAAGTCCCAGCACCCAAAGAGCAGCTCACAACCGTCTGCAACTCCATGGAATCTAACGCCCTCTTCTGGCCTCCTCAAGCACTGTACACACATGTTACATGGACAGATATGCAGGTAATCACTCATACACATAACATTTAAAATAACTAAATCTCAAAAATAAATATAAATAAATAAAAGTGAGTGAGCGGGGAGGGAGAGGAAGAGAGCTGGCAAAATGGATCAGTGGGTAAAGGCGCCTGCTATCAACCTGACAACCCATGGCCCACATTATAGAGAGAGTACGGACTCCCACAAATTGTCCTCTGACCTCTACACCATGCACACACACACACACATGTACACACGTACACATGCAAAAAAAAAACTTTCTAAAGGAAAATAAGAAAATTGGAGGCTAGTGTGAAGGTTCAGTGGGTAAAAGCTCTGCCTCCAGAAACCTGACATGCTGGAAGGAGAGAGCCACTCCTCCAGTTGTCTTCTGATCTACACACACACCAGCACACACTCACACACACATAAAAAAATAAATAAATACATTTAAAACCTAAACTGGAAGGCTGGAGAGATGGCTTAGCAGTTAAGAGCACTGATTTTTCTTCCAAAGGTTCTGAGTTCAAATCCCAGAAACCACATGATGGCTCACAAACCTCCATAATGAGATCTGATGCCCTCTTCTGGAGTGTCTGAAAACAGCTACAGTGTACTTAGATATAATAATAAAATAAAATGGGAAGAGGAGGAGGAGAAGGAGAAGGAGGAGGAGGAGGAGGAGGAGGAGGAGGAGGAGGAGAAGGAGAAGGAGAAGGAGAAGGAGGAGGAGAAGGAGAAGGAGAAGGAGAAGAAAACCTAAACTGGCTTCCAGGTCCAACCACCTAGCTGAACAGTTCCAGGAAAAGGAAATGGTCTCAGGGAGCCAAGGCTTAGGGCAGGCCTACACTGTCCCCAGTTCACAAGTGGGAATGAAGGCTCAGTAAAGCAACTGAGTTTGCTCAAACACTCACAAGTACCGACAGGTGAGGATCCAGCCCAATTTCACGGGACCATGAGCAAAATCACTTTACCTGTCTGAAACCTAGTTCTTCAGTTTTAAATGGGAACAGTAGTTATCAGTACATATGGGGTAAAACACACAGTGAAAACATAAAGTTTGCCATCCATCTCAATGCCTTCTGTGCCCACTGTGTCCCCATCAGTCCTGACAGCAAAGTTCTGAGCAACCCCCCCCCCCCGCCGCCCCCACCCTCTGGTTCTCTCCGGGAGAGGACAGGTGCTGACAATGACTGCCAAAAGGACTCCAGACCTTGGCTCACCACCCTGCCCGGCTTGCTTGGCCAATACTTAACAGGATTTATAACACATTTCCTGGAACATCCCAGGATCTACTAGGGCAATGCCGACCCGAGGCCTCCCAACCCTTCTGCAAGACCAGCCAGCCATGGGGAGACTGGCGGTGCCATTGGCTCTGATCTGGAAGTGCCTGGAAGCTTACTAGAGGCAGATAAACATTGCTGGGAATGTCCCCACTCAGCAGTTGCCATCCACACCTAGATGGCCAGCAGCCATAGCAAGGGGTGGGGGCACCACCTTTTGGGCATCCCAGCCTCTACCTTAGAAGAACAGCAGGTCCAAGATTGTGCCCATCTCTCATGCCAGTCACAGAGGCTCTGTCCCTTCAGGGAAGTGACTCTGTGGCCTCTTCATCTGCGTGCCACTTGAATCACTTAATCAGGACAAGTGACATGGGCAAATGGTCTAGTCTCCTATAGGAAAACTGGAAAATTCCAGAAAGCAAGGATGGCCCCAGCTCCCAGGGACCAGAAGGCTCGGGCCTTCTCTGCCATCCTCAGAGAGAGAGCAAAGGTTTCTATTGCTTCAGTGACTCCATCATGGTGGAAAGACTCTAAGGAGACAAGAGCCCTGGGGCCAAGTACTGGATTGTCACTAATTACAGCCTGACCTTAAACAGACCACTTCCAATCCTGGGATTCAGTTTCCTCGCTTGTGAGCAAGGGGTTTGGAGCTGAGTGGTCTGATAGGATGGTGTTAAGTGACCTCACAGCCAGGCCAGGCCATGCCAGGAACCAGTAGCTGTTACAGAGAAAGTAACAGTAGGAAGCAGGCTACAGAGAGTCACCTCACAGCTGTCACTGAGCACAGAGGAACCTGCCTTAGGCTGGGTGCTCCCAGGAAGAAAAGGGTTAAACCCCAAACTGCAAAGGGAGGACTCTCCCAGACGCTTGGCCTGCACCCAAAAGGGAATATTCAGATCCAGAATTAGGTCACGAAAGTGACAGCAACTAATCCCATATAAGAAAAGTTGCTAAACTCTGAGCCTCAAGTGCACAGGACAAATGTCAGCAGTCACCACAGCGTCACTGCCCGCAGCAGTGCTATGGGCCCTTAAGTGACCCCTGGATCCTTCCTCAACACCAGAGAGCAGGAGGCTGAGGGAAGCACCCCTCCCATCCTTTGTGCTATGTCCATTCAACAGGGGCCTGCAGCCAGACACCAAAGCCAGGCCCAGAAAGAAGAGCTTTGCCACCTCTGAGTACTGTCAAGCGTGCACATAGTCCCAGATTCAATCACCAGCAACACAAAAATAAAAAGGAAGTCGGGCCCAGGGAGGTGGCTTCATGAGGAAGGCACTGGCCATGAAGCCTGAAGACCTGATTTGATCCCTGAAGCCAACACAGCCAAAGGAAAGAACCAAGTCCCACAAGCTGTCATCTGGCCCACACACACATTCCTCTCCCAAGAATAAAGAAATAAATGGAATATCAATTTGTTGAGGAGTTTGGGCAGTGGTGGCCCACACCTTTAATGCCAGCACTGGGGGTAGAGGCACTGAGTTCCAGACCAACCTAGTCTGCAGAGCTGAGTTCCAGGACTGCTAGGCCTACACAGAGAGGTCCTGTCTCAAGAAACCAATGCAGACAGGCTGACAGACAGACAGTAGGCTTACGGGAAGTATTTCTACTATAGAAATGACCAAAAGCTACAAACCCGGGCTTTGGGCCTTTTGCTATTTTTCAAAGAGCTGACTATAAACAGCCAGTCAGCCGGATGCTGCTTCAAACACCAGAACTTTCTGTGCCCCTAAGAGACCCATTGTTTCCTACACTCACTTTTTCCATTTTCTTTCTTTCTCTGTTTCTGTCTCTCATTGTTGATGATGATGGTGTTTATTTGTTGTGACAGACAGGGTTTCTGTAGACCAGGCTGGTCTGGAACTCCTCCATCCTCCTGCCTTTGCCTCCCAAGTCTTGGGATGAAAGGTGAGCGCCACCACTCCCCAGGCTGCCTTTTCCTCTGTTCACAAACACTTGTGGAGACCTCTTATGTACTAGAGCAAAAGAATCAATAGAGTAATAAGCCAATAAAAACATCCCTTCATTGTTCTCAGTGTGATGGGGCACTAGGAAATGCACAGAGGTATCCCTGCCTTCTTCAAGTCATGGGTTCCAAACTCAAAGCATCTGGAAGGGCACTGCAGACAGAACAGGCATGAAGGCGTGGGCGTGGCAAAGACGTGGGCGTGGCGAAGCAATGGGCGTGGTGAAGCAGTGGGCGTTGCAGCTAAGGCCTGTGGCTGTGCTGTGTTGAGATGATTGACTGGTAATCCAGGCTAGCTTTAAACTCTTCCGTGGCGGTTCTTCTGCCTCATTTCCAGAGTCTTGGGATTATAGCTCTGTACCACCACATTGAGATAAAGGTGACTTTTTTTTTTTAAAGATTTATTTATTATTATATGTAAGTACACCATAGCAGTCTTCAGACACACCAGAAGAGGGTGTTAGATCTCATTATGGAGTGTTGTGAGCCACCATGTGGCTGCTGGGAATTGAATTCAGGACCTCCAGAAGAGCAGTCAGTGCTCTTACCCGCTGAGCCATCTCACCAGCCCTAAGGTGAATTTTTAATTGCCTCTTTATGCCAGGAATGACACACATGCCTGTAATCCCAGTACTTGGGCAGTATGAGCAGGAAGGTTAAGAGAGAGTTCAAGGCCAGCCTCCACTGTTTGATACTGACCTGACCTGAACAACATTAGACTTTGTCTCAGAAAAAATAAAAAAATAAAAATCCTAGTCTAGAGCTGGAGAGATAGCTCAGCGGTAAAGAGCACTGACTGCTCTTCCGGAGGTCCTGAGTTCAAATCCCAGCAACCACGTGGTGGCTTACAACCCTCCATAACGAGATCTGATGCCCTCTTCTGGTGTGTCTGAAGACAGCTACAGTGTACTTATAATGATAAAATAAATCTTTTATCATTATAAGAGTGAGCGGAGCAGACCAGAGTGAGCAGGGTCAACCAGAGCAAACAGTGGTCCTGAAATCAAATTCCCAGCAACCACATGATGGCTCACAACCATCTGTACAGTTACAATGCACTCATATACATTAAATAAATAAATAAATAAATAAATAAATAAATAAAATCCTTGTCTAAGCCCAACAAGATGGTCAATATAGTTATAAATCCAACACTTCCAAGATGGACACAAGAAAACTGAGGATGGAGAGTCTGAAGCCAACCTTTGCTACATGTCAAGGGTAGGGTACAGATCAGTCGTAAAGCATTCTCCTAGCCATGCACAGAGCCCTGGGATTGATCTCTAGCAAAGAAAGGAAAAGAAATGAAGGGTTGTGGGAGAAAGTCGGGGAAGGAGAAGATGCTAGGACTGATTAATGTAGAGCAAATTTCACTCTTGCTGCATTAAGACAGCTGCAAAGCTCACCCATCGGCCTCTCCTTTCACCACAGTTTAGCACCAAATTTCCTTTTGCTTCCAAAACCCAAACCTACCCTGCAGGGAAAAGGGGAGCTTGTAACGTCACTGAAGCCAAGTCTTCAGATCAAAACAGAGCACTCAAAGACACTTGAAGAAGAGCCCCAAAGCCAAGGTGAACGGAGTCCAGGCCCACTTACACATCTGTCTGTCTCATCACTCACTAAAGCCTTACTGGGGACGATGAGCCGCCAACAGTCTCCCCTTAGTACACGCCCTTGTTCTTTCTACCTTAGAGAATGCCAGGAGTTGAATCTCAAAAATGAAAGGAACAAAATCCAAACCCTTCCCTGCAGGGAAACGGGGTTACCTTCAAAAGAACAAAAGCGAAGGTGTCCTTAGACTCTGGCCGTAACATTAGCAGATGACAGAACCAGGCCATGGGTCCTCTGCCAGCCATGTCACTGTGCATGCGCAGACACAACAGAATATCATTCTTTCTCATGGGTGGGTTCAGAAAATCTCTCCCCCTGTCCTATTTACATCCTTTTTTAACTTCTGTGTGTGACCGTGAGCGCATGGGATCAGAGGACAGCTGGTGGCCATCCATTCTCTCCTTCCATCATGGGAGTCCGGGGCTTGGACTTAGGTCACCACACATGACAAGAGCCTCTATCCTCAGCGCCATCTCAATGGCTTATTTGAATTTCCTGTTGTGCAGTAATATAAAATATTATGTGGTTTTGATACATTGCTCTCAAACTAGAGATCCTCCTGCCTCAAGCTCCCAAGTGCTAGGACTATAGGCATGTGCTGTCTTGGCCAGCTCTCTGGTTGATTTTGTTTATGAGAGGTCTTTATTCCATGCCTCAAACACCTGGCAACCCTCTGTTTGACCTCCTAAGAATTCATTTACCGGGCTGGTGAGATGGCTCAGTGGGTAAGAGCACCGACTGCTCTTCCGAAGGTGATAAGTTCAAATCCCAGCATCCACATGGTGGCTCACAACCATCCGTAACAAGATCTGGCGCCCTCTTCTGGAGTGTCTGAAGACAGCTACAGTGTACTTACATGTAATAAATAAAATAAATCTTTAAAAAAAAAAAAGAATTCATTTACCAGTTCTAGTGGCTTCTTTTGAATATTCCACCTTGTTTTCTTTCTTGTTCTCTGTCTCTCTCTTGCCTCTCTCTCTCTTGTTCTCTCTCTCTCTCTCTCTCTCTCTCTCTCTCTCTCTGTGTGTGTGTGTGTGTGTGTAGGTGTGGATGTGTAGGCCAGAATTAGATCTTAGGTATCTTTCTCATATGCTCTTCATCTTACATTTTTCTACTGTCATTGTGTGCACAACGTGTCTAGTTGCCAGGTGCGGTGATGCATGCCTTTAACTTCAAGACTCAAGAGACGGGCAGGCAGCAGGTCTCTGCAGGATGGAAGCCGGTCTGGTCTACATCATAAGCTCCAGGCTAGCCAGACTAACAGATTGGCCTGTCTTGAAAGGGTGGAGGGGTTGGAGAGATGTCTCAGAGGTTAAGAGCACTGGCTGCTCTTCCAGAAGTCCTGAGTTCAATTCCCAGCAACCACATGGTGGCACGAGATCATCTATAATGAGATCCGGTGCCCATTCTTCTGGCCTGCAGACATACATGCAGGCAAAATGCTGTATACATAATAAATAAATAAATAAATCTTTAAAAAAAAAAAACAAACAAAACCAGACTTCTATGGTCCATCCTTTTCCCAGAAGCCATGCTTTGGCCGAGGGCTTTGTTGATGACTGTAGTCTGTACTGGCACCAGAGACCAAATGGAGGTCCTTGGCACAATGCTGGAGATCATGTGGGTGTTTGTGGTCTCTGCTGTTGCCAGAAACCATGTGGAAACCGAGAATCCACTTCCCCACTGCCTGGGAAGAACAAGGAAGCTGCTCTTGTGGTGTTCCTGACGACTGCAGACACACAGTTGGGAAAGAGGATCATAGAAGGCTTCTGTGACATCTCCCCCCCCCCCCCCCCAAAAAAGAGTAAGAGCCTGAAAAAGGAAGCCATCAAAAAGAACTCTTAAAAATTGTGAGCAGGGCGTGGTGGCACACGCCTTTAATCCCAGCACTTGGGAGGCAGAGGCAGGCGGATTTCTGAGTTCGAGGCCAGCTTGGTCTACAGAGTGAGTTCCAGGACAGCCAGGGCTACACAGAGAAACCCTGTCTCGAAAAACAAAAACAAACAAACAAACAAAAAATTGTGATAGGGAGGATGGAGGGATGGCTCAGTGGTTAAGAGCACTGACTGCTTCTCCAGAGGTCCTGAGTTCAAATCCCAGCAACTGCATAGTGGCTCACAACCATCTATAGTGGGATTCAATGTCCTCTTCTGTCTGATGTTGTCTTCTGTTATGCAGGCATATGTGCAAATAGAGTGCATGCATACATACATACATACATCTTAAAAACTGAAAAGGATTCGGAAGTGTGGCTCTCCACAACTGATGGCTTCTGGTGGGGTCTGGGTGGAGAAATGTTCATCTTCCCTTGGGGGCTGGCCCCTGGAGTCTGTCCATGCTCCAGTGAGTATATGGACAACACAAAATGGACTTGGTGTTCTTTTCCTTTTCCTTCTTTTTTTTTTTTTTGCAGGGAGAGGTCACAACGGAGGGGGATTGGAAATAAGCACGCTGGGGTCCACGATGTGAAATGCCTAAATAATTAATAAAAATACTATGTTGGAAAAGGAAGAGGAAGGAAAAAGAAAAAAGTAAAAGAAGGAAAGAAAAGAGAGAGGAAACAAAGTAGAGGCTGGAGAGATGGCTCAGTGGTTAAAAGCACTGGCTGCCTGGCAGAGAGCCCAGGTCCAATTCAGAACATCCAAGGTGGCTCACAAAGGTCTGCAACTCCAGGGATCTGAGGCCCTCATCCTCTCCCTGTGGCACTGTGTGCACCAGATACACAGATACACATGCAGGCAAAACACCCAGACACATCAAATGAATAAATGATTCTTTAAATGTGTGTGGCCACAGGTATGGCAAGGTGACCATCTCTGTGGAGTTGGTCTCCTCCTTCCACCTTTGATGTGGCTTCCAGGCAGTAGCACTGGTGCTCCAGATGCTTTACCCAGTCTCTACCTAGTGGTGGGGACCTCAACTCAGATCCTTGGGCTTGTAGAGCCAGCTCCCCAACCCCCAAGAATCCACAGAGTTTTCTACATAAACGACCAAGTTTTCTAGATGTTGTTGGTTCCTTTTTAAGTTTTGTATCAGATTTATTTATTTATTTATTTATGCATCCCAAGGCACAAATGTAGAGTGGTCTGAGGCCAGCACTAGGAATCCAGTTCCCTCTCCCCACCACGTGGGTTCCAGGGATCAAACTCGAGTCCTCCGCCTTGGTAGCCAGCACTTTACCCAACGAGCCATCCCGCTGCCTCCAGATGCTGTTGGTTTCTTTGTCTTGTCTTACAGCACTATCTAGAGAGTGGTTTCCACCCTCCTAAAGCTGAGACCCTTAACTACCGTTCCTCTTCCTAACGTTGGACCCTTTAATACATTTCCTCGGGTTATAATGACCCTCACCCTTTGCTGCTGTTATGAATCATAATGCAAATATCTGATATGCAGGGTATCTGATATGTGACCCCTGTGAAGGGGTCGTTTGACCTGTTGTCTGCAGGTTTGGAGGTTTGGTTTTGATCTTTTAGAAGTCTGTTTTGTGATTTGTTTTTTGAGACTGGGCTCGGATGGAGCCCAGACTGGCTTTGAACTTACCTGGTAGCCTAGCCAGGTGTGGTTTAATCCCAGTACTCAGGAGGCAGAGACAGTAGGATCTGTCTTAGTAAATTCTGAGACAACCAGAGCTCCAGAAAAAGAACTCACTACTTAGCCAAGGCTGACCTTGAACTCATAACCCTCGTGCTTTTGCCTCCTGCGTGGGTCTGCAGGAGTGTTCCACTACACCCAGGGTTTCAGTAGAAGGTCATTGTCAGACTGGGGGCATTCCATTCTATTTCTAGTTACCCAGAGATTTCATCAAATATGAACACAAAAATAAAATGCCAGCAAGGGCCTCTTTTCTGGCGGGAACCATGCAGGCCTTTGCAGGAAAGAAAAAGAATATTCCCGCTGTGCCAGGAACCTAATAATAATAATAATAATAATAATAATAATAATAATAATAATAATAAAGGTTTTGCAGAGTTGAAGGTCAAGTGCCTTTAAAAGAAACCCTGTCTCAAAAAAAATTTTTTTTCCCAAAGACTGCTTTGAAAGACGAGGAGAAACATATCTTCAGGGAGGGGGAAAAAAATCTAAGCAAAGAGCTGGAGAGACGCCTCAGTGGTTAGAGCACTGGCTTCTCTTCCAGAGGCCCCAGGTTCAGTTCCCAGCACCCATGTGGTGAATCAGATCTCCGATTCCAGGGAATCTGATGGCCTCTTCTGGCTTCAACAGGCACCAGGCATACACATGGTGCATAGACTCACAAAGGACCCATGCATATAAATTAAAGGAAAATAGAAAATAAAATAAAAGACTAAGCACTGTCACAAGGGACACTGAAAGAGTAGTACGTAACCAAAGACAAAATAGAGTCCCTTGTGTCAGGAGGGAACGTGAACCTTTAAACTAACCGATGGCCCTAGGTACAGGGCAAGCCTTTCCTCAAACAATCACAGAATAGCCCAACGCCCTCTGAATGTCACAGCGACCTCTGTGGAATGTCTCAACGCCCCAGGAGGTTTCCTAAGGTAGCACATGACTTAACTGTTAGGTAGATTACCTCCCCCTTCCCCCCCCTTTTGTCTCTTAGAGTTAGCTACCTGGGTATCTTGCTGATGTTTTAACTAGCCAATCATGTGAAACCGCGCCAATTTCCCCAACCCCCCTACTCCATTGCTATAAAAGCTCCTAATTTTCGAGAGCCTCGTGGTCGACCCCCCTGTCCCCTGCGTGGGATACGGGGTCGTCCCGGAGCTTCGATTAAAATTCCTCTTGCAGTTTGCATCAAGACAGGTCTCTCGTGGTTCTTGGGATGCGCGAACAGCCCGTGTTTAAAATAGGGGTATTTCTGGTTTGATTTTACAACACCAGCAAGTGTTCAGAATTGAGAGGTGAAGGGACAGAAAGTTAGGAAAGACGAGTGCGGGCAGTTTCACTGATGAGAATTTGCCTTGCCTCCGGAGGGCTGAATCAGCCAATCAGATACTTCCATCTACAGTGCAGATAACTTGGCTCTCCCCAGCTTTTATTTCTTGTTCTGAGCCCCATGAAGCCTCTTAGCGGTCCCTTTGCATGTGTTCCCCTTACCCATCAAAGCCATGTCACCCTTCCCACCTCCCTAGTCAGAGACTCAGTCTTCCCTGTGAGGTCTACTGCCCAACCCCTATTCGGGCCGAGCCTCGTCCCACTGTTATCCGCCCCTCACAAAGACTGGCTAGTCCCCTCCATGGGACTCAGTCCTCCCCAAAGCCCTTTCTGCCCCCCTTATACTGTGCCCGTGGGGGAGGGGCACTACTGACCCTCTGTGCTAAGAAACCTGACACCTGAGCTTTTCTCAAGTGCCAGTGCTTAGGTACAGTTAAGGGTCTTTGAAGTGGCTACCCAGGCATGAAGGTAGGGTGTTTACGCCCAAAGAAGGTTCTAGGCCTATGGCAATTGTAGGCTTTACAACAGGACCTTCCAGCTGGGTGCAAAATCCAGCTATCTCAGTATGGAGTGGTTCCCCACTGGGTGGGTTTTATAACAAGCTCTCTGAATCTGCTCATCTTTAAAATGAGGTAAGAGGGGCAGGGGCTGGAGAGATGTCTCAGAGGTTAAGAGCACTGACTGTTCTTCCAGAGGTCCTGAGTTCAATTCCCAGCAACCACATAGTGGCTCACAAGCATCTGTAATGGGAACTGATGCCCTCTTCTGGTGTGTCTGAAGACAGCTACAATATACTCATATACATAAAATAAATAAATAATTCTTTTAAAAAAAGAAGAGGTAAGGGATATAACATACCAGTCTATAGGAAGTTTTCAACCTTCCTAAGGATTCCACCCCTTAATTAAAACAGTTCATGTTGTGATGACCCCCAACCATAAAACCATTTTGCTGTTATTTCATAACTGCAATTTTGATACTGTTATGAATCAAAATGTCAATATCTGATAAGTGGGATATTTGATATGGGACCCACAGCTGAGGGGTTGCAACCCACAGGTTGAGAACCACTGCCTTAAGCACTCCTTATTTCAAACTATGGTTGTACTAGGTGTCCCTGTCAAGTTGTAGAGTAAAAATTTTTAGCTAGGCTCCCATAGACTAGGCTAAGAAAGTTAAAATGGAATCAATTGTGCTCCTATAGAGTAAAGAAATCTTTAGCTGTTTGTGAGAACATAAACTTTGCACCCTCAGGCTAAGTGACTATTCCATGAACTTAAAATATACCTTTCCTTTCCTGGAACCACCACAGAATGTTCCAACGCCCTCTGAATGTCACAGCGACCTCTGTGGAATGTCTCAACGCCCCAGGAGGTTTCCTAAGGTAGCACATGACTTAACTGTTAGGTAGATTACCTCCCCCTTCCCCCCCCCCTTGTCTCTTAGAGTTAGCTATTACCTCAAGCTGCTACCTGGGCCTCTTGCTGATGTTTGAACTAGCCAATCATGTGAAACCGCACCAATTTCCCCAACCCCCCTACCCCATTGCTAGAAAAGCTTCTAATTTTCGAGCCTCGTGGTCGACTCCCCTGTCTCCTGCGTGTCCCGGAGCTCCGATTAAAAATCCTCTTGCAGCCGGGTGTGGTGGCGCATGCCTTTAATCCCAGCACTGGGGAGGCAGAGGCAGGCGGATTTCTGAGTTCGAGGCCAGCCTGGTCTACAAAGTGAGTTCCAGGACAGCCAGGGCTAAAGAGAAACCCTGTCTCGAAAAACCCAAAAAAAAAAAAAAAAAAAAAAATCCTCTTGCATTTTGCATCAAGACGGATCTCTCGTGATTCTTGGGGTGCACGAACAGCCCGTGTTTGGAATAGGGGGTCTTTCTGGTTTGATCTTACAAAGTGAAGGCTTTGCTCACAGGATCCCCCCAGATTGGTGACTCAAAACTTTACCCACACTGGAGGACTAGACCTTGTGAGTTTGGGTCATTTTTGTAGCTGGGACTCTTTATACACCTCTGCTCTGGATCCCAAGAAAGAGTCCTACACAATGCAGACCATGCTGGCCTGTCTAGGGAATCCTAGTTGCCTTCGAAGTGAAACTTCTCTCTGTTCCCCGGTGTCCTATGGGAAACCTGTGTGTCTCCTCTAAGCCGACTCTGGTGCCTGGCAAGGGTGGTAGTTAAGGCAGACAGTATAGGCAAGAATGAACCAGGTTTATCTGGGTTGGTCACACTGGAGTATCGCCTCTTCTCCCATCTCCTTTGTCGGTGAGAACTGGATCTACGAAGAAATACAGGCAGGAGTAGCACTAGAGGCTTGGCCTAGGAAGAGCATGGAGCCACAGGGCTTCATGTCATATGCACAGATGTGGCAGAAGATGCTGGCCACGTGTCAACCATTCTACGGTGAGCCCGGACACTCATTACCCTGCCAGCCCTGGCCAGGCACGTCACTGGAGTTCCTGGCATCCACTAAAAGGACATGGAAGTTTCCTTCCTACCCACTTCACTCAGTGCCTGTGATGAGCCCAGAAGCTAAGAAATCATGAAAAGCTATGAAGGGGCAAGGAGCTGGTGTACTGGTGCCGATTCCTGTAGTGACCGAGCCTTTCTTAGGGGCTATCCCAGAAGACAAGAACCACAGACCCCAATCCCACCTGTGACACAGAGACCTGTCCCAGGCTTTAGGCTCCAGCCAACCTCTGCAGGATTCATCCCAGGCAAGTACAAGGCAGAGTGGGACCCATACCTACCCCAATACCCCAGATTCATTCTTTCTTTCTTTCTTTCTTTCTTTCTTTCTTTCTTTCTTTCTTTCTTTCTTCCTTCCTTCCTTCCTTCCTTCCTTCCTTTTTTTAAAAAATTTATTTATTTATTATATGTAAATACACTGTAGCTGTCTTCAGACACTCCAGAAGAGGGCGCTAGATCTCATTACAGATGGTTGTGAGCCACCATGTGGATGCTGGGATTTGAACTTATCACCTTCGGAAGAGCAGTCGGGTGCTCTTACCCACTGAGCCATCTCACCAGCCCCTCTTTCTTTCTTTCTTTCTTTCTTTCTTTCTTTCTTTCTTTCTTTCTTTCTTTTGTATCATGTTTTGAGACAGAGTTTCTCTGTGTAGTCCTAGCTGCCCTCAAACTCACTCTGTAGACCAGGATGGCCTCAAACTCAGAGATCTGCCCACTTCTGCCTTCTGCACACGAGGATTAAAGGCGTGTGCCACCACCGCCTTGTTCCACCCCCAGTTTTTCCAAGATATCAGGGAAATCCTCAGTCTCCAGCTCTAAGCTGTGTTCCAAGTAGGTTTATTAGGACTCCAGGGCTGAGAGCTTACACACAGGGAAACACCACCACCACAGCTCTGCAGCCTACCCATCATGGGTGTGGTAATGTTCCTGCCTCAGGCAAAACTCATGTGCCTGCCTTTGCCCTGTAAGTGCCCTAAAGAGGCAGAGTGTCCTCTCCGGGCAAGACACAACACCAGAGGTTTCTTTATTTGCCCACTACTCACGAGCATCCTGCCCATACCTCTGTCTGTCTGTTTTCTGACCTCAGCTGAGACTGGGGACACACATCTGGCAGAACCACTATTTGCCAGGCCCATCAGTCTCTGCTCACTCCTCAAGTCTCATCACTAAAGTTTGGCTTGAATAAATTCCAGCAGGTGCTCCAGCTGATCCTCCAGGCACTGCCCATCTCCGTGGTTCTCAATGACCCAGTCAAAGTTCCCAAAGTTGTCCAGACCACATTCTGACTCAGCATCGTCCACCCCTGGGAGGAAGAACAAAGGAGTCAGGCCCCAGCCCTCCACTCTGTGCCTCTCCTCTGAGAACCTCTGGGAAGTAGGTGTGGCCTCCCACCACGGGGCTGAGCTCCCAATCAGCCCCTGAAGAAATCGCTCTGCTCTGGCCATCGCCTACTGAGAGAAGACTGGATCAACAACTGCACACAACCCGAAAGGGCATCACACTGTTAGCCCAGGCTGGAGCCTGCTGGGAGGCTGTGTCCTGGGGACTGGAAGCAGGGCCTTGAGAAAGAGACTTGACTGGTCTGGGCCAAGGCCCTCATGGCCATGAGTATGGGAAAAGCAGCATTCACACGGGAGTTGTAAAGTGTGAGTCTATAATGTAAGGAGTGTATAAAGCACCAGACCCAGGCTGGCCTGCCAGAGCCTCCAAGGGACACGCTGTTAGTGTTCACACTCATTAGATCTGAGTGTATCCAAGGAACCGTGATCTGGGGCAGGATAGAGGCCCAATCTGCCCTTCAGAACTGTCTGCAAAGTAGCTTCTGGAGTGGTACCACTGAGGCCCCTGGAAAACTTCCTGTCTGGCCCCATGGCTTATCCAGGGTTGGTTTGGCTTACTCACTGTGATGGTTTGTATACTCTTGGACCAGAGAGTGGCACCATTTGGAGGTGTGGCCTTGTTGGAATAGGTGTGACCTAGTTGGAGTAGGTGTGTCACTGTGGGTGTGGGCTTAAGATCCTTAGCCTAGTTGCCTGAAAGTCAGTCTTCCACTAGCAGCATTTGGATGAAGACATAGAACTCTCAGCTCTGCCTGCGCCATGCCTGCCTGGATACTGCCATGCTCCCACCTTGATGATAATGGACTGAACCTCTGAACCTGTAAGCCAGCCCCAAGTAAATGTTGTTTTTATAAGACTTGCCTTGGTCATGGTGTCTGTTCACAGCAGTAAAACTCTAACTAATACACTCACCAACCACTGTCAGCCCCCAAAGCCTAAAGCACACAAGAATGGGGCCAAGCCAGAGAAGTCCACTGGCCTTAACAAGACAGCCAAAGATACTCTATAAACTTGACCTTCTACCAACCCATTCCTCAGGCCTTAGGTTCCCCTTTACAGCCTCTCGTTTACTCTCAATATCATCCTCGAGCACAGGGGTGGCCGAGCTGTGTGCTGAGCCACGGGGATAAATGCTATTCGCCGCCTACCTGGTGTGAACACCCAGCCCCGTTGCTGTCGGCTCTGCTCGGAGGCCACTACTCGGACTGTCTGTGTCACAGCCTCATAGGCCTCCTGAAACCACTGGATGTCAGACGCCCTCCGTGTGTCACTCACCAGCTGCAAAGAAGAGACACAAACAGGTGACCATTAGGACAAAGTGCTATAGAGAGGGAAAGCTGGAGGGCGGGGGTGGGGGGGTGTGCTACAGGAGCCAGAGCAATGGTGCAGCTCACTGAACAAACACCTCTGAGTACTGTCACCAGCCAGGCAGCATGATCACTCAGCTAAGTAAGGGGCACTACAAGTACTCTGCACTGTGTCAGGCACTGAGGATGGTGTCAAAAGCAAAGTACACCTTGCCCTGCTCTCTTGGGGCTCGAGCATACCATAGAGCAGGAGCTGCGATACAAGACACACAGCAGCTTTTCCAATAACCAGGGGCCACGATGCAGACTGATGAATGTCAGCCCAAAGATGGCTGGAACATAGTTCGTCAACTCCTAATCTCTCCAATCCTGACCCTTCCTGTCTCTGCTCAGCATCAAATCCATGTCCTTCTGCCCCAGAACCAACTCATTACCCGCTCAACTCCGAGTGGCTCTATCCTTAAAATCCATGTAAAATTGGCCCCTTCTTGGGTCTCTCCCAGCTCTGAGGCCAGCCTGTCACTGACCAATCACATAGGACCATCTACTAAGCCTCTCTGTCAGCTTTTGCCAGTTAAATCCTTTGTTTGGTTTTGGCTTTTGTTTTGTTTTGGTTTTTTTTTTTTTGGTTTTTCGTGACAGGGTTTCTCTGTGTAGCCCTGGCTGTCCTGGAGCTCACTATGTAGACCAGGCTGGCCTCGAACTCAGAAATCCACCTGCCTCTGCCTCCCGAGTGCTGGGATTAAAGGTGTGCGCCACCGTGCGCCACCATGCCACCGTGCACCACCATGCCCGGCTCTTTGTTTGGTTTTTGAGACAAATTATCACTGCCTAGCCCCAGCTGGCTTCAAATCTGTTACATAGCGAAGGCTAACCTTCAACTCCCTGCCTTAGCTTCCCGAGAGTTAGAATTTTTTTTTTTTTTTTATTATATGTAAATACACTGTAGCTGTCCTCAGACACTCCAGAAGAGGACGCCAGATCTCGTTACGGATGGTTGTGAGCCACCATGTGGATGCTGGGATTTGAACTTATCACCTTCGGAAGAGCAGTCGGGTGCTCTTACCCGCTGAGCCATCTCACCAGCCCCCGAGAGTTAGAATTACTGGCATGTGTACCACATCCATAATGCCAGATGTGAGTGGTCTCTCTCTCTCTCTCTCTCTCTCTCTCTCTCTCTCTCTCTCTCTCTCTCTGTGTGTGTGTGTGTGTGTGTGTGTGTGTAGAGAGAGATAATTCAAAGCGGTCAGTTTTCTCCTTCTGCCATGTGGGCCTGGGGATCAAACTCAGGTCTTCAGGCATGACAGCAGATGCCTTTACCCACTGAGACATCTCACCAGCCCCCACCTGGCATTTTTATGTGGCTTCCAGGGAATCTGAACTCCAGGGTTTTATTCATTAAGCCATCTCCTGTCTCAGGTTTTCAACCCCACTCCTTCCAAGAACTATGTCCAGACACTAAAAGACGCTCCACCATTGGCCTACACCCTATTAATTAATTCAGTTGCCCTTTGATTCCTAAGCCATGTCTTTCTCTTCTTAGAACTTCTCATTGACTCCTAGACTCTTCCAAAGCCTTATAAGCTTTGTCCTTAACCTCCCAAGGCTACCACAATGGCTGCTTCTCAAACAGAAGGAATGGACCCCTCTCTGGCCTTCACACTCTCGTCCCTCTCTCTAGAAAGCTACTTCCCTAACTACACATTCAGCTCACTCCTTCACTTCCTTACAGTCATGCTCTGACCTCGCCTTAAGAACGAGGCCTTCTTAAGCCTCAAAAAGCAGTCCTTAGGCAGCAGGCCTTAAAGAGAAGTCCTTCCCCGGCTGCCCACACCACCATCTGTCTTGTTTGATCCCTACCCCCAACCCTGGCACCACCTACATGTCTCTCCAAATCCTGACTATAACGGGAAGTTCCTTGAAGGTAAACTCTTCATTCCATTTTGAACCAGCATACCCTAAGAACCTAGAGAGGTGCCTGGCAAAAGGAGACACTCAGAATTTACCACAAGGACGAAAAAGGAAGGCCCAGCGTAGGGTGCTATGGGCTAGTTAAGACCTGGGGAGGTGGGAGCCGGAGAATCAGAGGCTCAGGGTCATATTGACCACATAGAGGTTCAAGGTCAGCCTGCGTTACATGAGACCCTGTCATAGGAGAAAGAAAATGGGGAAAAAAATAAAATAGTAAAAAGAAAAGACAATGGTGTATATCAAGGAAGGCTTCATTATGGAGGTGACATGAAAAGTGTCAAAGTAAATCACATAAAAAGGTCAGGAAGGGGCAGCGGGGCAGGAAAAAAAAAAACAAAGGCCTGATCTGCTAGGTGTGGTGGTACATTACATTTAATTTCAGCACTTGGGAGGCAGAGGCAGGTGGATCTCTATGAGTGTCTGGGGCCATCCTAGTCTACAAAGTAGCTGGCCAGGACAACATAGTAAAACATTGTCTAAATAAATAAATAAATAATAAAATAGAAAAGAAAAAAGAAAGGAAGGCAAGAAGGAAAATAAGTAAAGTCACAAGTGCATGTTGATGTAAGAGACGCTGGTGGCTACAGCTCTGTTAGGATGGAGAGGAACCAGGAGCGCCAACATTCACATCAAAACTCGGACTTTGCTTGTGAGAGGACAGCGGGTACCAACACAATCTCCACGGTCCACGGTCCATTGATACAATGGGGTTTGCTTTTTTTTTTTTTTGGTTTTTCGTGACAGGGTTTCTCTGTGTAGCCCTGGCTGTCCTGGAACTCACTCTATAGACCAGGCTGGCCTTGAACTCAGAAATCCACCTGCCTCTGCCTCCCGAGTGCTGGGATTAAAGGCGTGCGCCACCACCCAGCTACATGGCTTACTTTTTAAGTCACCCTGGCTCCTGTCCAGAGATGGCCTACAGAGGCAGGAGGACTTCTGAGATGCTAACGAGGTGGACGGAAGGACAAGGACAGAAGGTAGCAGTGGAGATGAGAGATGGCCCCAGGAAGAGGGTTGGGAAGAGCCCCCTTACCCAGATAGGCTGGGACACGCCTTCCACAATCTTCCGGCAGAAGAAGCCTGGGTCAGACTGGCGCTTCTCCTCCCCCCAACAGATCATGTCCCTCCGATAGGTCTCCTTGTAGGTGCTCGCGTCCAGAAGTCTCTGGAAGTCCAAGCCATGCTCCTGCAATGCAAGTCCATCTATGACACAGTCCTTCCTGAAGCGGGAAGAACCAGCCCTACCTGGCACCTCCCTGCACAGTCAGTAGCCAGCTTGGAGAGTGGCAAGGGCAGCTAGGAGGCAAGCCCTACAAAGGGAGAACCCCAAGATACTCAAAGCTGGGAGGTCTTAGATAATTCCAAAGCTGTTTGACATGTATGGTGTCATTTTTTCTCTTCTGAGGGTCTTCTCCTCCCAATTTCTTCTGGCTTAAACTAATCTTGAAGTTAGTTTACAACCCCTGGGCACATCCTTAGCCTATAGTGTTCCAGTCAGAAATCTTGTGCCCTTCTGGCATCTTTTGCCTCCATGAAAAACCCCAGAGAGATATGTCTCCCTCTTCTTCTTTCCCATACCAAACATCCTGGCACTTGGCTGAAATAGCATTGCTTCATTTGGTCCTGAGCATTCCTAGGACCTTGTACACCCAGAGGAACCCTCAGACAGGCGGGGCTACCCTGACCCCCAGGGAGCTGCTTCGAGGTCTTCTCTCCCCTTCTCCAGAGACAATGACAAGCAAAGGCTCTACCCAGAATGCTCCAGAACAGAAAGGGATTCTCAAAAATAAAACCCATAGCCAGGAGATGGTGGCTCACACCTTTAATCCCAGCACTCAGGAGGCAGAAGCAGGTGTATCCCTGTGAGTTTGAGGCCGGCCTGGTCTACAAAGAGAGTTCCAGGCCAGCCAGAGATATATAGAGAAACCCTGTTTCAAAATAATTAATAATAATAATAGTAAATAGCCGGGCGTGGTGGTGCATGCCTTTAATCCCAGCACTTGGGAGGCAGAGGCAGGCGGATTTCTGAGTTCGAGGCCAGCCTGGTCTACAGAGTGAGTTCCAGGACAGCCAAGACTACACAGAGAAACCCTGTCTCAAAAAACCAAAAAAAAAAAATAATAATAATAATAATAGTAAATAACAACAACCAAAATTCAAAAGAGATGCATTTGTTTGCAATAAAAATCTCTTCTCAGCCGGGCGTGGTGGCGCATGCCTTTAATCCCAGCACTTGGGAGGCAGGGATTTCTGAGTTCGAGGCCAGCTTGGTCTACAGAGTGAGTTCCAGGACAGCCAGGGCTACACACAGAAACCCTGTCTCGAAAAAACAACAACAAAAAAACTCTTCTCCTCCCCTCTTCTTCTCCCTGTGGCAGGCAGCACTGCAGTTCCCGTGGTGTATTTTCCAGCAGTACAGAAACTTACATCTGGAACATCCCTCACAGCTGGAACAATGTTCAAAGGGGCAAGCACTTCATATATGTACCTAAAGAAGAGCTGGATATAGAATATAGAACAGATATACTTTTTTTTTTTTTTTTGAGACAGGGTCTCACACCATAACCTGGCTGGCCTGGACTCTCTTTGTAGACCAGGGAGGCCTCAGATTCACAGAGATCTACCTGCCTCTGCCTTCCAAGTACTGAGATAAAATGTACTCACCACCAGGTATGATTCTAATTCTCAGTCATTAGTATGGTTTGTCCCCACCAAATCTCCTATTTAGCCTTGCCCCCAATGTGGTGGTACTGGGACACGGTGCCTCTGGGGGATTGTGGCTCTCAGGAAGGAGAAATGAGTTCCCACTTCTGTGGGACTGGATTGGTCACCCTGAAAGTAGGCCATTATATACAGCTCCAGGCCTCTCTCCTCCGTCCTCCTACCAAGTGATCTTTCTTTTGTCCACTATCCTCCCACCATAAGGCCCTTACCAGAAGCTAAGAGAATGTCATCACCATGTTCTTGGACCTTCACAACTGTGCGTTATATATCTCTTTTCTGTACAAAGTACCCAGTCTCAGATGCTGTGTTATACCAAAGCCAGACTGACTAGGACCATCTGCACACTGCGCTGCATCTCGCTTTCTGCCCACCTAACCATGTGTCCTGACAGTCCATGTGCCTAAATTTCTTTGGGGGAAAGGTGTGTGTACCTGTGCGTCTGCATGCGATTACAGGTCAGCAACCTCAGATACTGCTCCATCCACCTTGAAGTTTTTATTTTGTTTTTGAGATAAGGTCTCCCACTGGGCCCTGGACCTCACCAATTAGGCCAAGCTGACTGTCAAACAAGCTACAGAGATCTGCCTGTCTCTGCCTCCCTAGTGCTGGGATTACAGATGTTCAGCGCCATGCCTGGCTATTTCTGTAGGGATTCAGGATAGAAATCAGGTCACGGCAAGCATTTTATCAACTGCACCCTCTTCCCAAGCCCTGAGAATCCCAGGGTTGCATCAGGCCAGCTGGGGCGGCAGAGTATGGCAATGTGACATAGTTGGAGAAAGGGGATTATAGTACAGATCCTGTAAGTTACCAGGCATCAGAGCTGCCAACTCAAGCACCTACAGCCCTTCCTGGACCCCTTCCTTTTCTTGTTTGTCTGTCCTTAAGAAAGGGCCTCAGATCTAGACTCTCTTGAGCCAGTGACTCAGGCAGTAGCCATTGCTCCCAGAGCAGACCCTCCCCACGCCCCCAGAAACCACAAGCCACCACCTACCTGAGCATACTGCTCCTTGAGTGGACCAGAGAGCCGCAGGATAGCACAGATGTTACCTCCGAGTCTATGGGACAAGGAATCAGAACCCAGTTAACCCTGTGCCGTCAACAGTCTCCAGTGTCCAAAAGAGGAGTGTAGTGCCTCTGTTGCTCATTTCCACCATAGGAATCTCTACTCCTGGCCTCCCCTTCTCTGATCCTCTTGGCTCATTGATAAAATAATAACATCATCTGTCCTACATTCACACAGGACTATTACAAAAGTCAAAGGAATATAAAGGAGCCCAGAACTAACAGGCAGAAGGCATTAAATAATTGCGGTAGGAAACTCCAGGCCTGCTGATGTTCTGGTTGGATCAGGTTTCTGCTGGGATTCCAAACGCGTTCTCTCAGAGCCACAGAGACCTTGGTATACGTTGACCTGGTCACATTAATAATCTGCCCTTTGAGTTACTCGGTGTACTTACAACCGTTTCCTGTGTGCTATACTTGGATCAAAGCAATACCAATGTTAAGAATCACAGTTTCGGGGCTGGTGAGATGGCTCAGCGGGTAAGAGCACCCGACTGCTCCTCTGAAGGTGATAAGTTCAAATCCCAGCATCCACATGGTGGCTCACAACCATCGGTAACGAGATCTGGCGCCCTCTTCTGGAGTGTCTGAAGACAGCTACAGTGTACTTACATTTAATAAATAAAATAAATCTTTAAAAAAAAAAGAATCACAGTTTTGGGGCTGGTGAGATGGCTCAGTGGGTAAGAGCACCCCACTGCTCTTCCAAAGTTCGGGAGTTCAAATCCCAGCAACCACATGGTGGCTCACAACCATCCGTAGTAATGAGATCTGACTCCCTCTTCTGGAGTGTCTGAAAATAGCTACAGTGTGCTTACATAAAATAAATAAATAAATCTTTAAAAAAAAAAAAAAATCACAGTTTCTACCCGGCACTGAGATGCTCACGGGTGCACTTAAATACCTCATGGTGAAATAGGTGCTCTCCCCTTAAAAAAAAAAATTCTGTGAGGGTGTGGGGGGTGGTCAGAGAACAACTTTCAAAAGTCCCTACTCCCATCACATGAGTTCAGAATCTGGTTTGACAGCAAGCACCTTTGTCTGCTGAGCCACCTCACTAGCCTGGTTCTTGTTCCTGATGAAGAACATGAGGAGGAATGAAGAAAGTTAACTAAAAGTAACATTGTGGCAGGTGTGGTGGCACACACCTTTGATCCCAGCACTCAGGAGGCAAAGGCAGGCAAGGCCAGCCTGGTCTACAGAGTGAGTTCTGGGATAGCCAGGGCTATACAGAGAAACCCTGTCTCTAAAAAAAGTAAGTAATAAAACAGTAAATTAAAATAGCCAACACTGTATTCCCAGCCAGGTTGGCTCCTTTCATTCTTTTAGCTATCCCATATAATGCCCATTTAACAACAGCAGAACTTGAATAGAACAGATAAGAAATCTGTAGCACACCATCCACTAAACACTGAGCCTGGACGTGAACTCCCAGCAGCCGGACCCCATCGTCTAGGCTTCCGGCTGTTCTTCTGCCTATGTGTGGAGCTAAGAACAGGTAAAATTTACACATTGATGGTGATTATTTAGTGATAAAGGTTTGGGTTAAGAACTTCTGCCCAGGGCTCCCCTGAACCTCTTGGAACGGCTGTGGCACCTTACATGTGATGCCCTCGCCACACTGACCTTGGAGAGGAGCCCCGGCGTTCTTTCTCTCCCTTCTCTGCTTTCCCAGACCAAGGTCTCAGAAGAAAACAAAAAACAGTGTTTCCTAGAATATCTTATCACTTGAGGAAAATAGAAGGCAAGCCTCAGAAGCCTGACAGTCTTAGCTCCACTCCAAGAACCATGCTTTCTTTTTTTTTTTTAAAGATTTATTTTATTTATTATATGTAAGTACACTGTAGGTGTCTTCAGACACTCCAGAAGAGGGAGCCAGATCTCATTACGGATGGTTGTGAGCCACCATGTGGATGCTGGGATTTGAACTTATCACCTTCGGAAGAGCAGTCGGGTGCTCTTACCCCCTGAGCCATCTCACCAGCCCAGAACCATGCTTTCTTAAAAGCTGAAGGTGGCCAGGCGGTGGTGGCGCATGCCTTTAATCCCAGCACTCGGGAGGCAGAGGCAGGCGGATTTCTGAGTTGAGGCCAGCCTGGTCTACAAAGTGAGTTCCAGGACAGCCAGGGCTATACAGAGAAACTCTGTCTCAAACAAACAAACAAACAAACAAACAAACAACAACAACAAAAAGCTGAAGGTGAGCCGAGTGTGGTGGCACATGCCTTTAATCCCAGCACTTGCTCTTCTTACAGACCAAGGCTCTATTCCCAGCACCCACATATAGGCTCACAACCATCTGTAACTCCAGGTCTGGGGATCACCTGCCCTCTTCTGGCTTCCAAGAACACCTGCACACAGCAGGGCACAAACCCATCACATAAACACATCTTTGAAAATAAATATCTAGAAAGGAAGGACAGAGTGAGTGAAAGGTATTTTCAGGTAGACCAAGCTGAATTTAAATCCTGTTTGCTACTTTATAACCCTAGCAAATTTTAAATTTTTAATACTCAAAAATTCACCATGTTGTTCACTTGTCGCTTTGAACTTCTAGGTGTATGAGCTTTCCCTGCTGCTGGGCCACGGACACACACACACACACACACACACACACACACCAGGTTTTAGTTCCAAAGGGCCCCTGCTTCTGCATCTGTGACATGGGATTGCTAACACCACTATTTGGTAAAGAAGCTAAATGGGTTAAATGAGATGGTATAGACAGACACACAACACCTGGCATAGAATATTCCATAAATCCCTGCCATTGCAGGGTGTTCTGGGCATATTCTCTTTGGAACAGACACACTCAGGACGTGGTCTTGAAAAAAAAAAAAAAAAAAACCCTTACAGTCATGTTAGTCTCCTTATCTAGACCAGTTACCTCAGACCACAATCATCAAACAGGAATGGCACTTTGAAGGTGCCTGGATAGTAATATTGTATTTCACGTTTCTTGAAGACAGAGCTACATCTTCATAGTTCTGCAGAGGCAGTCCTCTAGTTCTTTGAGTGAGATATGTGCAGGATCTACCTTCCCCTGCCCTGCGTCATCCTGTCCCTCCTTGCCATCCACGAGCTCCCTCCATCAAGCCCTCCATCACTTGCGGCAGTGCCCTTCCTTGGCTTCCCCGCACCCGCGGACACCTGCTCTGCAGCCTCTCGGTTACGAAGTCCTTCCCGGATTTTCTCTTCCCGCTAAACAGCAGCACCAGACGCGGGGAGGCTCCGAGCGGGGCCATGGTGCCACCAAGCTTCACCAGGCCTAAAGCTGACACTTCGGACTCCTGAAATTCAGCCAAGCACGAAGTGGACCGGCTTAGTAGGAGCAGAAAGGAGGAGGGATCCCGCCCCTTCTCCACACCACACAGCCCAAGTCGAAACCAGCGCGCAGAGAATGGGCGTAGAAAGCGGAAGGGAAAAAGCCTTGAATCTAAGAAGTACCTCCCCCACCCCACCCCCGCAGCACGCACAGTCCACGCCCGCCCAGATGTGACGTCATGGCCCCGCCTTCTCGGCTGACACCAGGAGAGTGACACTGCGCGTGGAAAGACTAGCCTCACGTTCCCTTCTACACAACCGGGCAAACATAAAGATAAAGAAAAATAGTAATGTTGAAGGCATTTTCAAATCTGCCTTTTAATTTGTACGTTATAACTCATGCTCTAAAGCAAGTATGTGTTTGCCCCGCACTAAAAATAGCTCTTTCCAAAGAAGTAACCAGACAATGACATGATAGGGTGTGTTTCTTGACATCATCGCGAGGGAGGGGCTTATTGAACAGTATGCTATTTCTCTGTTGAAAAGGTTTTGTAACTGAAGCCGCCAGCCGGAGCTAAGTGATCTCGTTTCTTTAGCCGCATACTACTCTCCAAAGCTTTTCAGAAAGAACATTGGTGACATTAGTTAAGGAGTTTTGACGCCACTCTGAACAAGACTACCCAATTTCCTCTGGAGACCAATATCCAGCCAGAAGTTGAGAGGCAAAATTAAGAGTGTTCTGACACCTACTTACCATTATCTGTAGATATAAATTGCTGTCCTACATTTTTCTAAGCTTATCAAAATAAAGCCTGCAACCTATGACTGCCTCCGTTGTATAGACTGCAAAGTCTTGTGAAAACCAAAGTGAAACATGAAGAAACTCTTAGGAAAATCATTTCTCTGCATATTCAAAAGAGGATCCGGCGAAGATATGACCCAGCGGCTAAAAGCACTAGCTGCGCCGGATGGTTGTGGCGCAAACCTTTGATACCAGCACTTGGGAGGCAGAGGCAGGCGGATTTCTGAGTTCGAGGCCAGCCTGGTCTACAGAGTGAGTTCCAGAACAGCCAGGGCTACACAGAGAAACCCTGTCTCGAAAAACCAAAAACCACCTAGCCGTTCGTAACCAGCTGGAACTCCAGTTCCAGGGGACCTAAAGGCCTCTGTGGGAATTGTATGCACGGGCAAAGCACATAAAACACATCATTTTAAAATAAAGCGGAACAGGTACAGAAAGAGTGGACTGGAGAGGATCGCCAGAACTGCACCCAGGGGCTGAGGATGCCCCTCTGTTGGTAGAGTGCTTGCCTAAGCCTAGGTTTGATGGCCAGCACTAAATAAACTCTGTTTAGTGGCAAGTGCCAGCACTGGAAGTGGAAGCAGACAAGATCCAGGCCAGCCTGGGCCATAAAATAAAATAAAATAAAATAAAATAGAGAAGGGAGTGAGAGGCTGGGCAAACAGAGGAAAACAGAACTGTACAACAAAATACTTCGTAAACTTTAAAGTATCCACTCACAGCTGACTGTTTACTTTGTTTTAAGCACTGTGATTTCACAGTCAGCACATTGTCCTGCCCCTGTTCAATAAACATTTCTCTGGGTCCCACAGAGAGCTGGCTCTCACCAGGTCAACGAAACCTGTATAGGGTCAAGTCACTTGTGGCCTCCTGCTCACTAAGTCCCCACTCAAAAGGAATCAGAACTTCCACTCAGAATTCTGAACTCACCTGACATGTCACCCCTTCCTCCAGCCCCACCCTGGAATCAAATTTCCCTGGAATTATAGTCCCAATCACAAAACTTCCGAGAATGTATTTGCCTAAGCCAGGCAATGGTGACACACACTCTTGATCCCAGCACTCAGGAGTCAGAGGCAGGCAGATGTCTGAGTTCGAAGCCATAGGGTGATTCACAGCCATCTATAACTCCAGTTCCAGGGAATCTTGACAGCCTCTTCTGGCCTCCACAGGCACTGCATGTATATGGTGCAGGCAAAACACTCACGTACATAAAATCAAGTAATTGGTTGAGAGACTTGTGTCAAGGTCTAGACCTCTAAATGTGAAACCAGCCCTGTCTGGTTCCAAATCCAGATGTTTTTCCAGTCTAGGGTCTGGACGTTTCCAGTCCTGGATATATGCCTGTCCAGCCCTCACTGGCAGGCCCAACCCCTTCCCTCTGCTTCTTCCCCCAAACTGCATTCCATGCTTTCCTCAGATGCTAGAAATCATACCAAGTGCTATCAAAGGCAGGGCCAGGCACAATGTGGGTGGTGTCGGGTGGTGTCCCAAATGACTGATCAAGAAGAGAAGGAATGAATGGGTGCTCCATGGGGGAGACTAGGAGGCCAGGACTTCCCCCTAAGTTAGAGGGGACCTCTATGGACAGATATACCCAAGACTAGTGCTGCACAACCACATACCCAATTGCTCAAGGTCCTGGGGCAGCTCCTAGAGGCCACTCCTTCCCTGTCTCCCTCCCATCCCAGTCCTGAGCAAGTCCCCGCCACCTTCAGCCTGACCCGCTGCTGCCACCCTGTAGTCACAACCACACTTCTCTGCAAAGAGCTATCTGCAAGGAACAAGAACCAGGAGGAGGCTGGGCGTGGTGGCGCACACCTTTAATCCCAGCACTTGGGAGGCAGAGGCAGGCGGATTTCTGAGTTCAAGGCCAGCCTGGTCTACAGAGTGAGTTCCAGGACAGCCAGAGCTATACAGAGAAACCCTGTCTCTAAAATAAATGACAGAAAAACATTTGAAAAGTTAATGGCCCCTGCTAGCCCCTCCTAGCACGATGCCTGGGTACCTGGGTGACGCCCACAGCCACAGTCCCTAGCAGGCAGCCCTGTGGGACCTGGCTCTCCAACACCTTCCTCTCCACCCCAAGGCCGGAAGCTTCAGGTTTCTGACTATGCTCCTGATAGGGTATGACACAGCCCAATAAGCTGGGCACCTCCCCCACAAGGTCAGTGAAGGTTAGTATCTTTAACTTCTACCACCACCCCACCACCCCGCCCCAGAGGAAGGAAGAGTGTCGGGTAAGGTCAGCTACAGAGCTTAGAGAAAGGTGGAGGTTGACCAGCCTTATTGTAAACTCAGAACCTCCCCATCCATCCACCCCAGCAAGCCAGCTTTTGTTTTGCCTCCCCCTTTCCTGACACTTCTTCTTCTTCTTTTTTTTTTTTTTTTTTTTGGTTTTTTGAGACAGGGTTTCTAGGGTTTCTCTGTGTAGTCCTGGCTGACCTGGAACTCACTCTGTAGACCAGGCTGGCCTCGAACTCAGAAATCCACCTGCCTCTGCCCCTGGGATTAAAGGTGTGTGCCACCACCGCCCAGCTCCTGACACTTCTTGAAGGCACAGTCATCCATTTGTCCCCAGGCTAGGAGGCCAAGTGTCCTTGATTCCTCCTGGTCCACATCCCATCCAGACTGGCCCCCACTAAAAGCACAGCCTCAAGCAAGCACAGGCCAGCTCCCATTTCCCATCCTCCACCCATTCTTTAGGCTTCCACTTCTGCTTCTGTGCTCTCTGAATGCTTCCCTTGCCCTCCGGTGACTTTGGGACACCCTCGCCCTTCCAGTATGGAAGAGTCCCCTAGGACCCATAGGTTGTTCCTCCCTACACACACACACACACACACACACACACACACACACAAGCTCACCTTTGCCCCTCCCCCATCACCAAGACCCTGCTGTCTCTCACCAACTTCCTGGCAGCATTAAGCAAATATTGCTAGCATTTTGCTGTGTTAAGCTAATACAGTTGGTATGAGGGGCAGGAAACAGGGCTGCAGCCAGGCTGGAGACCTGGTGCCCTCTCCTCCGGGTCTGAAGCTCATGGGCTCTCCTGATTTCCCCTAGAGGTCAGAATTAACACACACACACCCCGCCCCGCCCCCCCCCTTTGAAGATTTCGAGGCACCATCTGGATGCTGTGAATTGAACCCTGGTTCTCTGGAAGAAGCAGCCAGGCTTGCTGCAACTCCTGAGCCATCTCTCCAGCCCCAACAACAATACAGTTGGTCCTCTGTATGAAGCAGTGTGCTCCAATTTATGAAGTCAGCCTACCCCATAGTAAATATTTGAGTATATTTGCATACTCAAAATTAGTAAATAGTAAATATACTGGTATATGTTAGGTCTCAAACCTGGACAAGTGGCAGAGGTGTTGAGGTGCCCATTAACAGTATGCACCTATCGTGCCATAAGCAGGACACTGAAGGAAGAGAAGCTTGACTTCTAGTCAGCCAGCTTAGGCTACATAGTGAGAATTGGCTCAAAACTAAAAAAGAAGGCCAAGAGATGCTCGGCAGATAAAGGCACTTGCCACCAAACCCGACAAACTGCTCAGTCCTACAAGGCCACAGGGTAGAAGAACCAACTCTTGGGGAAGTTCTCCACTGAACTGCACATACAATGTAGCACTGTGTGCTTCTCCACACACATAAAAAATGAGGGAAGGAGGGAGGGAAGGCAGAAGGAAGGGAGGAAAGAGTAATTTTAAAGTTAAAAGACAAGTGGGTCAGAGTGTCTTGGCACACACACACTCAGGGAAGCAGAGGCAGGCAGATCTCTTGAGTTTGAGGCCTGTCTGGTCTACAGAGTGAGTTCCAGGACAGGCAGGGCCACACAGAGAAATCATGTCTAGAAAAACCAATCAACAAACAAACAAACAAACAAACAAAAACAAGAAACAAAAGAACACCCTGCCCCACAAAAAAGTAAAAGAAGCAGGTGGTCCTCCCCGCGGTTCATGCCTGTAAATCCCGCAGCTAGGGCCAAGGCAGAAGAGCTACAGCTCTGAGGCCGATATGAGTTATCATAAAATAACCAAAAGGAAATGAAAGAAAGCTGAGAGGGAAAAGGAATCAGAACAGGGTAAGGCAGAAATTAAAAAAGAAGGGAGCAGGAGAGATGGCTCAGTGGTTAAGAATGCCAACTGCTCCTCCAGAGGACCAAGGTTCAATTCCCAGCAACCACATGAGTGTCTGTAACTCCAGCATCTAACACTCTCACTCAGATATCTGTGCAGGGAAAACACCAATGAACATAAAAGAAAAATAACTAAAAGAAAAAAAAAAAAAGAAGGAAAGAGGGGAGGGCTAGGGAAGGGAGAGAGGAAGAGAGGAGCCTAGTGTGCCTCACATGCTTGGAATCCTGGCTTTGGGAGGCTGAGCCCGGGCTGAGGCAGTGGGAGCGGGCCAGCTTTAGCTATACAGTGAGTTCAAAGCTAGGCTGATTTTATGAGACCCTGACTCAAAAACATCAGGGCATGGTGGTACATCTCTTTAATCCCAGCACTCATTTGAGGCAGAGGCAAGCAGGTCTCTGTGAGTTCAAGGCCAGCAAAGACTACATAGTGAGCCCTGCAGCTCAGGCAGCTCAGAGATAAAAGCAGCAATGCTGGGAGAAAGCTGGTGTGTCCGGATTCAGGACATTGCTGCACTGCAATGGAAAAGACCTAAGCCCTTGTTCTAAGCACATAAAGGGACCAGACACATCAGTGGCCTAGAACGGGAATGAATAAATAGGAAGAGCTCCTGTACCTGGGTGCCTTTGAGAGGTTACCATGGCAACAGCTAGCTAGTCCTGAGGTCTGTCCTTGGGCCCAGCAGAGGAGACTGAGAATAGCTCTCAAGGGAAGTACTTACCCTAACTCTCAGGAGCTAATAGGGACAGACAGGACCAGAGGTGACTCACTCCAGTCCACTTGTCATCCTGTCACAGGTAGAGGGTGGGAGGGAGTGTGGTCAGGAGGCTGCAGGAAGCAGAAAGAGAGAGAGAGAGAGAGAGAGAGAGAGGCAGGCATGGGCTGGTGGTGAAAGGCTGGGTTGCAGGCAGGTGTGTGAAGAGCCTGGAAAGGCAGTGAGAGCAGATGAGAAGCGGGATCTGAAGGGAGAAGTAACAGGCTGTGGCCCCCAGGAAAGCAGTTTTGGGGACTGGCTAAAGAAAAAATGTTTTCCACTTAAAAGTAGAAGGCCCTGCAGAGGGTGTGGTAGTATAGGACTGTAGTCCCAGCCTCTCAGGCCCCAGAGGCAGGAGGATTGAAAGTCTGAGGTCAGGCAGGGATATACAGTAATATCCTGTCTTCAGATAAAAATGGCAAGAGGTACCGCTGTCAATAAAACCTTTGCCTGCCACACAGGGAGTCCTGGGTCTGACGCTAAAGAGAAGGAGAGGGAAAGAGAAACAGGACAGGAGAAGGTATGGGTGAGAGAAGGGAGGCAGGAGAATAGAAGGGGTGGAGAAGGAGGAGGAGATATCTGAGAGGAAGAAAGGTGAGGCCTGACTACCCTCCACTCCTGTGACACCCTCACAAAGCTCCCAGAGACACTGAGGGCAGCAGCCCCCAGAGAAAGGATGGAAAGCCAAGGCAAACACCACAAGCTTCAACTAGACAAAGTCCCAGCACAGACCCTAAAGAGCCAGCAGGGCCCAGCGCAGCACCCAGTATCTCTGCTCCTAGAAACACTCCATCCTGTGGTACTACTGTCCTCCGTCCGGCCCTCAAGCAGGCCCTCAAGCACCGTCTGGCCCTCAAGCACCGTGGAAAGAGAGCAGAAGGCACTGCCTCCAGCTCTTCTCTACACTCCATCCCACACACTGGCCCTACTGTCAGAGGAGTGCCTGTGGTCACTCTTCAGTGTCGCTGTAGGTTGTGAGAGTGACAGAGAGGGACCTCAGGGCCATGGTGGGTATGAGCCCCTCCCCCCATGGGACTCCAATGTACCTGGTTCCTTGGCCCTCCCCAGCATGCCCCTTGGGTTAATGGCTCTCCTATCCTTCCTAGCTTGGCAGTTGCAGATGCAATTCCGCTCATAAAACCCTGAGTGTGTAAGAAAAGGACCAGGCTAGAGGGACTCTGAGACTCCAAAATTTATTATCCAACAGAGATGAGCTCTTGACATGGAGGCCAGAGGTCAGAGAGCTCTATACCAACACCATCTAGGGAGCCAAGGCAGGCCTGTGAACCCCCGTCTCCAGACCCAGCACCCCGACAGACATGGCAGCCTGCCTGCCTCCAGCCTTGAGCTCTCAGCCAGCCACCAAGGTCACCACATCTGTATAAACAGTCGATCTTTGAAGACCCTCGAGTGAGCAGCAAAAGCAGGGTTACACCTGCCTTCCTTCTGAGGGACACTGGTCCAGAGAGACAGGGAATACAATTGTCTTTCTAAACCAGACGGCTCCTTCCTGGATCCCCCAGCCTATAACACTGACCTGTGTATGGTAATGTGCCTTTAGTCTAACCAGAGCTCCTCCTGCTGCAGAGTCCATGCATATTAAAGGGTCTACAGGCCTAGGGCCTCACTCTCTGGTTCTGATAAACTAGACTTTTTTTTTCCCCAAAAAACTGTGATGGGTGTTTTCTTGTTTTTGTGTGTATGTTTGTGTACCATGTATGTGCCTGGTGCCTACATGGCCAGAAGAGAGCATCGGATCCCTGGAGACTGAAGTTACAGACAGTTGTGAGCTACCATGTGGGTGCTGGGAATCAAACCTGGGTCCTCTGGAAGAGCAGCCTGTGCTCTCAGTGGCTAAGCCATCCCTCCAGCACCACAGAATAGACTATTTAAACATTTGTGGAATGAGCCACCCTTTCTACCTGTCTTGTCTAGCACGGAAATTAAACAAGCCACTACACTTAAAAGCCTTTTTTTTTTTTTTTTGGTTTTTCGAGACAGGGTTTCTCTTTAGCCCTGGCTGTCCTGGAACTCACTCTGTAGACCAGGCTGGCCTCGAACTCAGAAATCCGCCTGCCTCTGCCTCCCGAGTGCTGGGATTAAAGGCGTGCGCCACCACGCCCGGCCTTAAAAGCCTTTTAACAGTAACATAAAAGCGTTGCTAAATGATTCCAGCACTTTCTGAAGCCTACAGTCCTGTTTTGAGACAGGGTTTCTCTGTATAGCCCTGGCTATCCTGGAACTCACTCTGTAGACCAGGCTGGTCTCGAACTCAAAAATCAGCCTGCCTCTGCCTCCCAAGGGCTGGGATTAAAGGCATGGGCCACCACTGCCCAGGGAGCCTACAGTCCTTAATCCCCTCCTTAATTGACCTGACCTGAGTGGTCACTGCCCCCACAGTCCTGGGAGAGTTCCAGGTCTAGAAGCCCAGTGTGCTACCAATGGCATAGAGGTTAGAACTGAGAGGGCGTCCTGAAGAGAAACCAGGGGGATTCTGGGAATTCTTGAGAACTAGTCTGTGGGTAGGGGGTCTGGGGTGTGGAGTGGTGACCAGGGGGCAGGAGGGAGAAGTCTAGAGAAATGTGGAGCCAGAGCGCCACCTAGTGGCCCCCTCATCTCTGCAGACCCAGGCTAGCGCGTTCCCGGCGCTCCAAGCTCCAAAAAATGGATCGACTCTTGTGTGGCAGAAACAGGATGTCTGCTTCCGTGCTTTATTGACTCCATTCCCTTCGGCTCTCTTTCTGAGGATAAGAACACCACACTGTGGAGGATGACCCGGCTTGAGGCCACCCAGCCTGGATTGTGAGACAATTGGTGGCTGGACTCAAGGCTGGGCTCCTTGGGGAACGGTGGGTGCACATGGGGAACGGATGGGAAGGCCGAGTGCAGTGCCTAGATTGTGCCTAAACGCCGCCTAAACACCGGGCGTGGTGACTGCAAGGTGTTCCTTGCATTTAGGGACCACCTCAAGTGACAGAGCCCCACCATGGTGGACAGCTCAGGTGGGGAGGTGAAAGCCGCACAAGGCATGGTGAGGGCTCCTCAGGCTTAAGGACAGCTGTCTGCAGAGCTAGCAAAACCCCAAGGCAAGTCCGGAGCTAAGTCTCTAACCAGCAGCTCCAGCGCAGGGTGGTAAGCTCTGCTGAGGACCCAGGGTAGCCACAAAAAAGGACAGCTCTCTGGCTTCAGAATAAGAGTCCTCTCCAACAGGCTCCCCAGCAGGCCCCTGCATGTCGCTTAGTACCCAGGGCCTTTATCTTTGCATATGTTTGCTTAAACAGTTCAGCAGCGCCAACTATGGCCTTTTTTTCTTCCTTTTTTTTTTTTTTTTTTTTTTAGCAAAAGTGGTACCAGTGCAGGGCCAAGAGTGCGTTGCTCTCTTCTGTGAAGGGCATTCAGGGGCACCAACGAGCCAGGAGGAGCCTGCTGGACAGTGGGAGCATAGCTGCTGGGGTCACATCATTCCAGGCATCTTGAGCTGGGTGCATGCCAAGACCGGCTGTTGCAGCGGAGCAGGGGCTCAGCCTTGGTGGTAGTGGTGTGGATGGCGGCTGTGCTCTTCCCTGGGCCCCACAACTCTGGGGTTCCAGGAGTGCTTCTCCTTCTTTCGTGACCTATGGGGAGACAGGGAAGAAGGCAGGAAATGGCCTTTAGGAAACAATGCCATGTACTGAGATAGGACCCTAAGGAGAAGGAGCCCTGTTCTTCTGGTGGAGGCCAGCTCAGGTGACTGTCACCAAACACGGGAGGAACCTGGGCTCCATGATGAATCCATTGGGGGAGACAAGAAGGGGATCTCTATGTATAGGCAAAGGGGGAGAGGACCCCTCAGGACCACCACAGCTCCTCATGGGAAGATAGGAAGTGTATCCAGAAGCCTTCTTTCTCTAAGGCCAGGGAATCAGAAATGAAGAGAGAGACTCAAGCTACAGACCTCTTCATCCAGAGCCCAACGCCTTCAAATCCCTCGGCTACTCCCTCCCCCGGCCCCACCCCCAATTCCCACCTCTTTTTCAGTGCCTTGTCTCCAAAGAAGTGGGCGAAGATGAAGTCCTCAAAGTCATCCACCTCATCATCATCGCCTGTCTGTTTCAGTGCCACCTCCTCCAGGCTGTCCTCCAAGGCATCCACAAAATCCCTGAAGCGAAGTCTGTCGTGCCTGAAGAGGCCATCTTCTCCAAAGTGTGCAGGTGTGAGGGGCAGCTGTTTGGTCAGCTGCCCAGCCCAGGGCAGCCGAGACAAGTATTCTTTCAGCACAGAGGCCAGCTCCTGCTGCCGCACAGGGGCCAGCTCCACACCAAAGAGGGCCAGGCCCTCCTGCCTGGCACAGTCGGCCACACCGGAACAGCCCTGAGGGGGCCGGTACTTGCGCCTTAGCAGCTCCTCCCAGGAGGACAGGGCATCGGGGCTGTTGTCTTTCCCCCAGGAATGCTTCTGCCTTTCTCCGGAGTGGGGGTTCCCATCTTTCCTAGGGTATACCTTGGGGTCCTGTCGCTTGCCGTCCTTATCCTTTCTGCTCCCCGATTCATCCGCCCGCAGCCTGTCCTCCCTCCAGCGCCCCGTGTGCTCCCCACCCTCGTCCCTCCAGCTCCTCTTCCTCTCCTGGCCAGACTCTTCCTTCCTCGGCTTCCGGTGCTCAGCCTTCTTATCCCTCTGTCCACCGCGCCACTTCTCCTTCCTACCCCACTCCCTGGGATCCGAGTCATTGGGGGACCTGCCAGTGTTGATACCCTGATTCTCGAGGCCCTGCAGTGTCTGGGATAACATGTGACCAAGTTCCGCCAGGCCAGCGTGAGCTGGGGCTCCCCGGCCAGCATCCCGCAAGCCCCTGTGCAGGTCACGGTGCACAGACCCCAGCAGCTGCCACTGTCTCTGCAGCTCCTGCCTTAGGGCCTTGGCCTCCGCCTCGAGCTGCTTATGCTGCTCCAATAAGCTGGGGTCTGGTTCCTGCCTCTTGTGGCCTTGTTCTTTAGCGGCCTTGCCATCCTGTGGACCTTCACCCCAGTTGAGACACACCCCATCCACACCCCGGACACAGTTAGCCTCTAGCCCTTGGAGTCGGGCCCTTAGCTGCTGCAGTTCTGACTCTAGGGCCTGGTGGGAAGTCTTGCCCTGCTGCAGGGCCTCCCGGAGCCGGACATTCTCCTCCTCCAGTCCTTTGGGCTGGTGCAACAGGCTCTGAAGTTCTTCTTTCTGAGCCTAGAATGTAGGTAGGAACAGAAGACAGAAGAAGTTCTTGTCAGTGTGGGCACAATGCCTTCTTCCCCGATTCTATCCTATTAGAGTGGGTAAGGGCTAGAGATGCAGTTCTGTTGGCAGTGAGCCTGCGTAGTGTGTACAAGGCCCTGGGTTGGAGCCCCAGTGCTGCCTGGAGAGCCAGAAGGGTTCCTCCTCTTCTTCACCCCTTGTCTGAGTCAGTTCCTGAGATGGTCAAATTCTACCCAGCATCTATGTCCTTACACAGCAAACGCATACTCTTTAGACCCGGCATAGCCACTAGTTAGCCCTCCTCATTCCTCTTCCACCCACTCTACCCAGAGCAGACGCTGTGCATTGATCCTAGCACTTAGAATGAGCCTTGGCGTGTTCTTCAAATGGGAAGACCTACTCATCACTCAGAGGTGACCCGACACGTAAACCAGGCACACTGGCCCTAGCATAGTCCTTAGCATGAGGGAGAGAAGCAAGACCAAGAAGATACCCTCACTATAGTGGCAAAGTGCCAGGCTCCAGGGTCAGGTGACTAGGGAAAACTCCCTCTGGGGAAGCCCACTAGGACACTGGGTAAAGGCAGCCTGATGAAGCTTGCTAGGGCCCACCTGCAGCTGCGCCTGCAGCAGCCGGATATCCTGGTTCTCCTTGGCCAGTTTGTCCAGCAGAAGCCCCATGCTCTGCAGGCTGGGGACACTGTCTGGTGGGACACTTGAGGCCTGCAGGTGCTCTATCTCATCCTGACGATAGAAGAGCAGCTACTTCGTGCTTCCTTCCAGGCAGGGCAATCCAGCTCCTCCCCACCAGTGCTCTCCCCCTCCCCCCCATCTATGGAAAACCCATACACACCTGCCTGTTCCCCACAGTCTCTGCCAGTTCAGTCTCTGGTCCAGTTTCTGGAAAGACCTGCAACTCGGCTTCCTCCATGGGCCCTGTGCGTTAGTGAGCATCTGAATCCCTGGTCCACAGAGCCCATCACCCCTCCTCCCAGACACCCCTCTTTCCCTGAGCACACCCCATGGCCCGTCGTCCTGCTGAGTTAAAGGGATGTCACCCTGAACAGCTGACAAGTTCAACAGCTGAAGAAATAACATACACCTTTGAACACCTTACCTTAGAGCCTCTCCCCGTACAACACACATTACCACCCAATACAGAAAGCAAGCCAGGGAGTCTCCCGCTCACCAGTCTCGGGCTCCAGCAGTGCACCTGAAGATGAAGACAGTCTGGTGAGGCCTCAGGGAAAGCAGGCAGAGGTAGGGGCAGACAAGGCAGCAAGACAGGAGGCCCAGCCAGTGGTACTCACCAGAGAACAGGAGGATCCCCAAGCCCAGAAGAACCAGGGCTCCCAGGAAACACATGTTGAGGGAAATGCCCAGCTCTCCACCTATACCCTCGCCCTGGGCCTGGTCCTCCACATCCACGGGTACCACGGGCTGAGCTGAGCTGGGCTCCCGGCCCCGCCGTCTCCGCAGACCCTCCACATCTACATCAGTGTCATCGTCACTGCTGGAGCAGCGATGCTCTTTCCAAACTGGAGGAAGGGAAGGGGAGAGGGCAGTGAGAGAAGCAGAGGTGACAGGGACACGGGACGAGGAGGAAGGCACTGGGAGGCTTAGTCCTGGTCACAGAGAAGGCACACAAAGACTGCCCACTCAGGCCAGGTACTAACTGACAGGCCCTGTCCAGTCAATGACGAATATCTACAAACACAGGAGCCGCTTCTAGGCTAAGATCTTTCTTCCTCCTACGCAGGATGCCACCCTCCTGGGTCCTTGCTAAACTCCCTGGCTACTGTGCTCTTAGCTTTTCCCAGTCCTTTTCCCTCATAACCTCTCACCCACCCCACTCCTCTCCCCTCAGTGGTCTTCCCAGCATCCCGGGCTTGCCTCTCTATGTGTCCTCTAGTCACATTTTCAGGGTCTTCCCCCCTCAGGGGGGACATTCAACACACTACCCTCCGACTCCATCTTTCCTAGTGTGTCCCTCTACCTTGGGTTCAGGGAGAGGCACACCAATGCCTTTCTATAGTTAACCTCAATCTTCCCTCTCTATCCCATGTCAGACAGTCGGACAGTCGGACAGATCTCCACTTGATGGCCTTCATAGTCAGTAGACTCTCTCTGCAGGCCTCACAGTCCCTGCCTCAGGTCCCACCTCGGCCTCCCCTGGCTATTGGACAGAGATAGAGGGTGTGGGGAGGTGTGTCTCCTGTCACCACCTGCCACTGCCTTGGACAGACTGTGGACTAGCCCCAGTCTTCTGTGGGTACCACATTCTGGAGTGTTTTCTCCTGACCTATTTATTCTATGCTCAATACTCTTCTCAAATGTCACCTCCACCTGTCCCTGTCTCTCCTTCCTTCTTACCCACTACCTGACCGAGCTGTCTCCCACCCACTCCTTCAGGGACTGCTGAATTGCATGTCCTTTCTGCATCCCTGATAGCCTGACTAGATCTGCGGTTTGGGCCAGTCAGCTTCTTACACACAGTCCTCCCCTGAGCCTCCCACCTTCCCTCATCATGGGTCCAGAGCCAGCACAAGGAAAGGACTCTGGAAATAAAGGGTTTGTTCTAGAACAGGTTCATGACCTGTAGGTTGAGACCCTTTGGGAGTCAAATGACCCTTTCACAGGGGTTACCTAAGACCATTGGGAAACACAGATATTTACATTATGATTCAATTACAGGTATGAAGTAGTAATGAAAGTAATTTTATGGTTGGCGGTCACCACAACATGAGGAACTGTATTAAAGGTCACAGCATAAACCGGGCAGTGGCGACACACGAGCACACCTTTAATCCCAGCACTCAGGAGGCAGAGGCAAGTGGATTTCTGAGTTCAAGGCCAGCCTGGTCTACAGAGTGAGTTCCAGGTCGGCCAGGGCTACACAGAGAAATCCTGTCTCGAAAAACAACAAACAAAAAAAAAGGTCACACCATTAGGAAGGTTGAGAACCACTGCTCTAGAAACCAGAAAAGAGGACACATGGAAGAAAGAAAAGAATCAGCCAGCATGGGCTCTCCTTCAAGCTCCCTAACTTCTCTAGTCTGGAGTTCCAGGCAGTTGTGAGCTGGCATGTGGGTGCGTGGGTGCTGGAATTGAACTCAGGCCCTCTAAAGAGCAGCCAGTGCTCCTGACTTCGGAGCCATCCCTCTACCCCTCCATGCTTTCTAAAAGGTGGGCAACAGAAGGCAAGATGGCCCCTGACCTGCTCTGGGACTTGAAGGCAGGTTCTGTGGCTGGATCTCACTCTCCAGGTCCTGTGTGTCTGGTCCGAGGCTCGTCACCACAGGAGTCTCCTGCAAATCTTCCTGGACCACTGTGTCTCCAGGGGGCTCCGTCCCGGGACCATCGGCTCCCAGAGTGCCCTGGTGTGGATGAAGATGTGAGACATGCCTTCTCCACTCTCCTCCCCCCGCCCGTCCCAGGGAAGCACCTCACCTTGGCCTCAGACTCCTCTGTCAGAACAGTACTTTCACTCTGGGAACTTTCTGTCTGGAAAAGCTTCTCTGTGGCAAAAGAAAAACCCACAGCCCTGAACTGAACAGTACAGCCCTTTAGCGCCCACGGGCCTCAACATCTTCAGAGTGTGGCAGCTCATAAGGCCAGACTAGCAAACAAATAACGTAGGTGATCACCCTTCCCCCAATTAAAACGATAAGAGGACAGGTTACACCCAACCCTCCACGAACCCCCATTACCTTCTCCATCCAAGGTCCCAGCAAATTCTTTGCCATCTGCCTTGGAGAAGTCCTGAAGAGCCTGGGAGGATCCCTCTGATTCTGGGTTTATCCTGGGTTCTGGGCCCAGAGTCTCCACAGGCAGATTCTGGCCAGAGGGAGGTGAGAACTAAGATATTTTTGTCAGGACATCAGGACAAAATCAGGAGCAGAGATTCCCTGATTGGATCTGAGGGGCTAGCTGCACTCAAATATCACAGCCCACATCTCAGAAACTGCAGCCTGCTCTACTCTGGTGCTATCCAAAGTGTTTATTCTACTCTGCAACTTCCTACCCTTCCCCTTTGCCCCAGAGGCCAGGTTTCTATGAACTCATAGCCCTGAGCAAGGATCTGGGACCAAAGCATTCTTCCAGCAGACCCTGAGGGAGGCCAACGGTACCTGGGACCCCTGCACCTATCATCAGTTCTGGACTCCCCATGCGCCAACAACCCAACCCAGACCCAGCTCACAGTTATGCTCTCAGAAACACCCCTGAAGCTGTTCTCTCCTCTGCCCACCCACACATCCATCTTGAGTTCTCTGGCTTTTCCCGTTGGCCTACATGCCCCCGATTCTCCCAGCAGCTACTGGCAGAGGCCCAACTACCCTCAGCCACAGCCAGCCTGACCCCATGGTGCTAGTTCGCAGCCTGACCCTTAGCTCTGACTACTCGGCTTGAGCAACTTTTCTGCATACAACTCCTTGGCAGACTGACACCTGTCCACCCCATATGACTATGTATGTGTATCACTGTGTGTGTCTATGAAGGCACACATAATACCACAGTATAAATGTGGAGGTAAAAAATCAACCTCAGTCAGGTGTTATAGCACATGCCTTTAATCCCAGCACACAGGAGGCAGACACAGACGGGTTTCTGCAAATTTCAGGTCAGCCTGGTCTACACAGTAAATTCCAGGCCAGTCAGGGCTATGCAGCAAAAAAGGGTAGAAGGATCAGCACCCCCCTCCCCGCCCCCTGCCTCCTTTGAAACATTATTCTCTGCTTTATTTACAGAGTAGCTGGCCCTGGATTTGTGAGAATTCTCCTGTTTCCTGCTCCTATCTCATTATAGGAGCAGCAGGATTGCAAACATGCACAAGCACATCACTGTGTTAGTGGCTTTGGGGAGCTGAACTCAGGGTCATGTGCTTATGTGGTAAGTGCTTTACCCACTAAGGCATCTCCCCAACTTTGGGGGGCGGGGATGTGTGTGTGTGTGTGTGTGTGTGTGTGTCTACCTCGTCTGTCTCCTGACCACTGTGGATAAAGCTGTAAAGCTGTGCACCACCATACCTGGCTCAAGAATAACTTTTTTTTTTTTTCCTTTTTGGTTTTTGGAGGCAGGAGCACTGGTCCTTGTATTCTACTCTAGGGTCACTGCTGAGGTCAACTCCTTACTCCCAGTTGGTCTCTTAAAGGGCACCTCAAACCCAACAAGTCTAAACGGAGTTCTGCAGCTTCTCTAGCTGCTGATGTTTATTTATTTAATTCATTAATTTATTGACACAAAGCTGGGCGTGGTGGTGCACGCCCTTAATCCCAGCATTTGGGAGGCAGAGGCAGGCGGATTTCTGAGTTTGAGGCCAGCCTGGTCTACAAAGTGAGTTCCAGGACAGCCAGGGCTATACAGAGAAACCCTGTCTCAAAAAACAAACAAACAAACAAACAAAAAAACCAAAGAAAAGAAAAAAAATTATTGACACAAGGTCTCATGTATCCCAAAACTTGCCGTGTAGCTAAGGATAACCCTGATCTCCTGATCCTCTAGCCTCCATCTCCCAATTAGTGGGATCACAGCTTGCTCTACCGTGTCCAGTTCCTCCTAGTGGCTCTATGGAAGTCTCTGAGGTCCCTTTGACACATGCTGCCATCTCTCTCTAGCTACTAGTGCCCAGCCTACCAGGCCTTCTCCCTTCTTGGTGGTACCAGGAGCCCTCTGGTTTCCTGCCCTAACAAGTACCACCTGAAAGAAAGGCTGGAGAAGCTTTGAAAGCACTGTCCCTGTCCCCACCCAGCCACACAGGCTTGGCCCACTGCCAATGACACTGAGTGTTAGGCTACTCTCCAACTCAGCAGCCCTGCACTGTCCTCTCATCAGATGACACATGTGCTGGCTAATTTTATGTCAACCTGACACAGGCTCAAGTCATCTGAGAGGCCAGAACTCCAACTGGGAAAATGCCCTCATAAGATCAGGCTGTAACCGGGTCTATAGAGCATTTTTTAAATTAGTGATTGATGGGGGAGGACCCATCCCATTGTGGGTGGTGCCATCCCTGGGCTAGTGGTTCTGGGTTCTAGAAGAAAACAGGTTGAGCAAGCTATGGAGAGCAAGGCAGTAAGCAGCACCCCTCCATAGCTACATCAGCTCCTGCCTCCAAGTTCCTGCCCTGTTTGAGTTTCTGACATGACTTCCCTCAGTGATAGACTGTTACCTGAAGGCTGAGATAAGCCCTTTTACCCACAAGTTGCTTTGGTCATGGTGTTTTATCACAGCAATAGTAGCCCTAAGACAATACCCTTGAAGAGGCCCTTCCAACAGAGTTTACAGCAGGTGTCCACCTTATCCTAAGGTTCTTAAGTCTCCTCAACATGGCTCCCCTTCATCACCTCATGACCTAACTCTTGCTGCAGTCACACCAGAAGTCCCTCTCTGCTTCCCTCAGCTGACCTATCTGGTCCCTTCTTCCCTGCTTTGCCCAAGCCCCAACACCGAGCTCTGTGCCGGATCTCTTCCCTGCACTGGAGCCCTATAAGAGCCCATAGGGACTCTGCAATGGCCATTAGGACCATGAGGAGAACAGGACAGACCCAGAAAGCAGTGTGGGGAGCCAGGCCAACCCAAGACTTCCTCAGAGGTCCTGATGAAAGGACAAAGGGAACTTTAGTTCTGTGTCCCTGTTCATGAACAGGCTTGGCAATGCTGGTCCAGGGCTGCAGCCAGGGTCTTGAAGGAGTCAAGGTTGCAGTTTCTGGTGACTTGACTCTTTCCCCTAGAATGTGGTTATCTAGCCCAAGGCAGCCATGTCTGAGGTATCCTGTGTTCTTTGCCAACATTGTCTGACTAAGCTCTCTGCTGACCTTGGCTACTTCGCCCTGTAAATAGTATACAGGACGCCATACCTCGGAGTAAACTTGCTTGGCATCAGTCGCCAGCTTGTGTCAGACCTCTGGGTCCCAGCTGTTGCTTTAATCTTCATTCCCTAATCCCTGGCGCTCTCACTCCCTCAACGGACATCTTGCTGCTCTGGTCCCTTACTCCTGCAGGTTCCGGTCAAAGCAGTCCACCCCTGTAGGAATCCCCCTTTCCCATGTGCCCACTCTTCTTACCTCAGAGCCGGCAAGCACCCAGCTATTATCTGAGTCTGGGCAGGAGGCCATAGTTGTGGAGGTCCAGGGCAGCTAGAGTGGCCACCTGCAGAGAAAAGCTCTCTTAAGAACGGGAGTTCCTGGGCGTGGAGGCCTACGCTTTCAATCCCAGTGGCTCTTTGAGTGTGATGCCAGAGCAAGTTCCAGGATAGCCAGGGCAACACAGATGAGCTTTGTTTCAAAGAAACAACCAAAAGAAGAAGAAAAAAGAGGAAGCAAGAAGGAAGAAAAAGAAGGAGGAAGAGGAGGAAAAAAAGGAGGGGGAGGAAGAAGAAGAGGAGGAAGCGGATGAAGAAGAGGAGAGGAACAAGAGGAGAAGAGGAAGAAGAGAGGAAGGAGGAGGAGAGGGGGAGGGGAGGAGGAAGAAGAAGAAGAGGAGGAGGAAGAGAAGGAGGAGATGGAGGAGGAAGAGGGGGAGGAGGAGATAGAGGAAGAGGAAGAAGAGGAGGAGGAAGAGGAGAAAGAGGAGGAAGAGAGTTCCCTTCAGGAGAGGCACACAGCAGCAGCAGGATTCCAGGCATCAAAAGATGGCAGTCTCCTCAAAACCCTGGGCTGGTCCCAGTCCTCCTGCCCCAGATCCCATGGCTTTCCTGAGGGTATTCACCCTGCTAAAAGCCACAGGGAAGCTACCTCATTGAAGGGTCCATAGGACCTTGGAAAACTGCACTGGCCTTAAAAATTCAAAGAGGAACAAAGGCTGAGAAGTCAAACCCTGGTGTTCTGGCCAGGGAGGAGGAATCTCAGAGGCTGACTGACTGAAGAGAGAAGGAAATGACCTGGGTCCTTTTCACAATACCTGGGTCCTCCATAGTCCCCACTGTCCTCCCACAGAGCCCAAAGAGAAGGCCCACCAGCCTCTTTTTTTTTTTTCTTTTTTTTTAGAACTCACTCTGTAGACCAGGCTGGCCTCGAACTCAGAAATCCGCCTGCCTCTGCCTCCCAAGTTCTGGGATTAAAGGCGTGCGCCACCACGCCCGGCCCCACCAGCCTCCTTAAGGCCCAAGTGTCCCAGTACCCATCCACCATCAGTCCTCCACGCACTGGGGCACTTAAGGCAGTGGTTCTCAACCTGTGGGTCGACATCCCACAGGGCTTACATACCAGATGTCCTGCATATCAGATATTTACACTAGGATTCGTGACAGCAGCAAAACTACAGTTCTAAAGTCACAAGGAAATAATTTTAGAGTTGGGGGGGTCACCACAACATGAGGGACTGTATTAAAGGGTCGCAGCATTAGGAAGGTTAGGGACTACCAGTTTAGGGGTTCTCAGCACTGGCTGTGCAGGGCTCAGCTAGGATTGCCACTGAGTGAGCAGGAAGGAAGATTTCCAATACCGCAGGGCCCGGCGGCCCACCTGGCTCACTCCCTCTCGACCTTAAATTGTACAGTTTGATCTCTGGGATGTTGAAAGTGACTAGGGAGAAGTGGAGGGGCGGGGGTTGTGGCAATCACATTAAAATCTGCAAAATGGGGTGGGGGTGGGGGAACTGGGCCTCTGATCCTGTCCCTTGCTAATCATCTTGGAGGGCAGCTGGAGTTAAGGTATCACACACACACACACACACACACACACACACACTTCCAAAGACCAGCATAAAGCAAGGCTGTGCCCTTGGGCTAGGGAGGTCCAACTGGGATCAAGCAAGAGGATGGAGTGACAGACAGCTGACCCACTGGCAGAAAAGGCAGAATGTGAAATTTGACTGTACCAGCCAAATGCTCCCCAACTACTCCCACTGGGTTTAAATCCTGCATGATTGCCTTAAAAATAATCCTGCGGCTCTTGTTGGTCAAGATTCAAGCCCAAGATAGGTAAAGGACATCTAGTGGTGTCTTCCACAATGCTCTCATGTCTCCTAGACGCTGGTACCCATCCCACACGGGGACAAAACAATTGCAATGACTTCCCTATACCAATTCCCAAAAAATGAGCTCCCCACCTACACAGCCATCCTCCTTCAGCTTTCAGCTCTCCGCCCCTCCACTGTCCTGCCATCCCCAGTTGCTGTGTGTGACTGTTAACAGGTGGCAGCAGGAAGGAAGTGGCCACAGCAGCTTGAGCAGAAGTCCCTGTTTATCCCTGGCTGTTTACAGCCTGCTCAGGTCCTCCAGAACTCAGCACCATGGCAACCAGGGTGATGTCAGACCCATCGTCTCCATGGAAACCAGCAATGGTATGGTATTTGGGTCAACAAGACAAACCTAACCCCCTAAGCAGAAGACTTCTAGAACCCTGGCACTCGGGGTCCCAACCCTTGATACCAAAAAAGCATCCCCGCTTTCCCAGGCGGGCATATCGACACATCGATACCTTATTAGGAAGCCTGTCTAAGGAATGGAGCGCCTACTTAGCTGCCACCCTTCCCAGCTGTGACTTTAGGGCAGTTAGTCTGACCTCTATGAAGAAAACCCACCCACTACTCTCCCCCTTTCACTCAGGCAGGATTCCACAAAAACTTCTGCTGTTTCTAAAACACGGCTAAAAAGAGAGAGCTCCCAGTCTGCACAAAACTGGGAAGTCTGGTTCGATATGCCCTTGATCTTCTCTAACATCCTTCTCCGTTTGACCTTTAAAGGGAAGGACCTGGGACCACAAAACCTTGCCTGAGTTCCTGCTTCGGAATCATCTGTCTCCCTCCTTCCCCGCCCTTCGGTCCCGTGCTGGGCAGTATGTGGACGCCGGGTGTGCCCACTCCTTTTATACAGCTTTGCCCTCTTTTGTTATCTGGGGATAAAGTGGGAGTCTGTCCGCCCCTTCCCGGCAAGGGCTTTCTTTACCTGACCCAGCTCTTGCTTCGGTCTTCAGCTTAACTTGTTGCAACCTCCCCTGGTTTCCAGCACAGGAAGACAAGAGAGGAGTCACGTGGCTAGTGTTTGGCCAGTGAAAAGTCGACTTCCCCGCGGGGGTGTGTGAGGGGGAACTTTTGACCAATAAAAAACTGGACTTGAACGCCCAGGTCGGGGAGAGAAGATCTACGCAGTACCTCTCGCTTAGTTTATCTTTTGGTGGGCAATTGTGGTCTCCAGCAAACTAAATTTGGGGACTCCCCTCTTTTCTCAGTGTCTAGTGTCTAGTAGGGAGACCTAAAACTGAAAGGTGCTGTCTAATGAGGCAGCAAGGACCAGGTGCCATGTTGGTCCCAGGATAGACAGAGACAGCTGTAGGATGGGGGATGGGGTCCGGTGCAAGTTGTGGGTTTAGAAATAGCCCTCTCACCACTCCTATCCGCCCCAACGCAGACTAAGGATGCCACTACTTTGGATATGGAAGACGGCCAAGCATGCTGGTGCCAGCTGGGAGGCAGAGGCAGGTGTGCAGGTGGATCTCTTGAGTTTGAGATCAGCCAAATCTATATATAATGAGTTCCAGGCCGGTGAGGGCTACATAGTGAGATCCTGCGAGAGACACACACAAACACACACACGCGAGCGCACACACACACACCCTGTGAGATGTCTTAGCTGGGCAAAACCTCCACATTTGCACATGTTTGCACCTCAAAAAAATCATACAGATGGAAGGTAATAATTTTTTTTAAATTAATGGAGGAGAGAGGCGCTATAATCCAGCACTGGTAAGAGTGAAGAAGTGGATGTTGAAGTCCAGCCTGGGCTGCTAAACAAATCCCAAACCAAAACCAAACTAAAACAAAAGCAAAAAAAAAAAAAAACTCAGACAAACCAAAACAATGGAAGACCTCAGGCAGAAAAGCATCCACAAGTTTAACTCAGGGCTGGATGTGACCCAGCAGTAGAGAGCTGTCTGTCATCTGTAGAATAGAAAGGGGAGCATTTAAATTTCAAATTTTTATGTGGATGGGTGTTTTGCTTGCATGGCTGTAGGATTCTAGAGTTACGGATGGCTGTGAGCTGCCACGTGGGTGCTGGGGCTTGAACCTGAGTCCTCTGGAAAAACCAGGAGTTCTTAACTGGTGAGCCATCCAGCCTGAAAACTCAAATTTAAAACAAAACAAAAAACCCCACCTTACTTGTGTGGGGGGGGATACACACACGTGCTCTGGGACACAGAGCAGTCAGAGGACAAGCTGCCACGGCAGTTCTCTCCTTCCACCCGTGGGTTCTAGAGATTGAACTCAAATCCTCAGGTCAGCCCACAGTATCTTCACCTGTTATCTCCTTGGTCACCCCAAATAAAATATTTGAAATAAAAACTCTGGACGCAAGGGAACTGAAAGGTTTAATAAATCCAGAGCTCAGGCTCTGATGCCAGAGGCCTTGGCTCCAACCCCATCTGGCTTCCGACTAGCCCAAGAATTGCTCCAAAAGCGGAGGTTCCCACATTGAGGATCTACAAAGTGGAACAGGGAGACTGGGGACCTCCTCAGCTCAGTAGCTTGAGCAGGAACAGCCTCAGGCTGTAGGCATCCCCCTAGCAAGGGCTCAGCCTAACGGTTTCTGCGGATGGACAAAGGAGTCCTTGTTTGGATTTTCAAGTCATTTTATTAATCCAACCGTACAAAAAGATCCTGTAACCACATCCCTGCCAACCCACTTTCTTCCAAAAGGTAGCAGAGAGGAACAAGGGGATGGGCCCTCCCGGGAGCATTTTACAAACCATGGAGACAACACAAAAGTAGCGGCAGGTAACAGGGGCAAACGAAACCACGGCACAACACAAAGCTAAGTAGAGGGGCTGCCTCGTGTAGTTTAGGAGTTGGTGGGCAGAGTAAGAAGCAGGTCCACCCTCGCCCTCCTCAGCTTAGAAAGCTGCCAATCCTAAGTGTTTTCTCTCTCTCCATGCAGGGAGCATGAGGGCTGAGACAGGTCATCCCAGAGGGCAGCCTTCACTGACAAGCTGGGCACCTCCAACTCCCTCAGGAGGGCCACACCCAAGCCTGCCTTCCCCACCCATTTGAGGAATGGATTTGGGGGTTAGCTGGGAAGAAGAACAGCTGAGAGGGGCTCCTGATCAGGCCTTGATCCCGTCACTGGCAGGGAGTGCTACAAAACCAAAAATAAACGCAGCCTACTTGCTGGGATCGCCAGGCCCACGATGACATCGCAGGATAAAAAAGGGTGGGCAGAACACTTTAGGTTCTTCCAGCTGGCGGCACCATGGCTTTGAGGGTCCTGCTGCTTGGCCCCATGTCCCCAAAGCCATGGCAGGGCCTCCCTTGGATCCTTTTATCAGGGAAGGAGTGAGGTATAAGGGCTTTGTGCCTTCCTAAACGTTTCCCGGAGACAGAGGATATGAGGGCACCAGGAGCTGAAGACGAGCACTGTCCCTCTGTGCACCAGACAGGCGGGGGAAGGGGGGTTACACCTGCAGTCCAGACTTCCAGGGGAGGCCCAACTTCAAATACTCTGGTCATTCAGACCACATATCCCAATTTTTGGCAAAACATGGTCACTGAAACCACCACAGGAGAAGCTGAGAGAGGACAGTGACTTTGGTATGAGGAAGACATCCTCTCAGCATCTCTTACCTACAGTCTTGAAGCCCAGACAGACAACTGCCCTAGTCAGGAACTTTCCTGTTTCCTCAAGGTATTTTGGTGCTCTGAGGGGAATGGAGTAAGTCAGGTCCAGGGAAAGCAAAGGGACGCAGAGGAAAAGAAAGAAATCCCCCATTTGTTTCCAGAACCCAAGGGAAGGGGCTCTACCTCAGGGAGCCAAGAAACCATGAGCTACAGCAGCAGCCATGGGGCTACACAGGTATTGTAGGCACGGGTGTTGGGGTCATCTGTCATCTGCGCACAGGACATCCTTGCTTTCTGAAACTTCCTCCAGCCCCTTTTCTCTTGCAGCCTCCGATTAGCCGCTAGGAATGGCTCTGCCCAACCAGGCTTTGGTTTCCTGGATCTCTGAAGGTACTCAGTGCACAAGATCCCAGAAAAAAACAAAAACAAAAACAACAACAACAAAAGACAAGCAACCCAGGCTTTTCTGCCAGCCCGCCTCAGTTCCTTTTCTGCTTCCAGGAAACATGTTTCTGCTCCATAGAGATGGGATGCCGGTGGTGGAAGACAAGGAAAGAGAGAGAGCCACTCTGCAGGAGCAGTGGAAAAGGTGCACTTCCCCAGGCCATGGCACTAGAGTCACCCATCGTTAGCAGCCACCAACTGGCCCATGCCCTCTCGGATGTAGACAGACTGGATCTCCTTGGTCTTGAGGCAGAGATCACAGGCCCAGACGGCAGAGGCCTCGGTGGTCAGCAGGCCGTAGGCACTCTCGGTCATGCCGGTGCACTCGCGGTGAAACCACTTCTGACAGGAGGCCTCACACAGAATGGCATCCTGGTCATCGTTCACCTCGCTCCGGCAGGCACCGCAGGGGTACACCAGGCCTGGGGGAGGCTGGGGCCCTGAGCCTCCCCCTGCCTTGCCAGGAGGTGCCAGACTGTTGGCATCTGGAGTGCCCCCACCTCGACCACTGCTGCTAGGAGGAAAACTGGGCTGATTCCCATTGACAGCAGCGGCGGGGGAGCCCGAGTGGGGCTCCTGGGGAAAGGCGGTGGGGGCAGGTGGGTTCAAGGGCTTCCCACCATCCTCACCACCAGGGCCAGGAAAACCAGGGTCTGGACCAGGGAAGGGACTCGTGTTGGGGGGCAGGCTGGGGAGTCCCTGACCAGGTCTCTGAAGAGAGGGACCAAAAGGTGCTCCTGGTTGGGTAAAGCGTTGGGGGAGAGGAGGAGGACCCAGCTCCCCTCTAGGAGGCTGTCCCATGGTGGGTGAGATCATGGGACCAAATCCACCCACTGGACCTGGCATCACCTGCCCACCAGGTGGGCTAAAGTTTTGGCCCAGAGACTGGTTGAAGGGTTGACTGGGAAAGTTCATGTTGCCCGGGGGCGGGTAACCAGGGCCCTGGGGGGGCATATTAAAAGCTGGACCCATAGGGTTGGGAGGAAAAGGAGGGGGTTGCCGACGAAGTGGCTGGGGACCCCCTCCTCCTCCAGTGCCGTAGCCTGGGGGTACCTGGCCCGCCATGCCCCCCTGTACACGAAAGCCTCCAAAGGGCACCGGACTGCCGAGGAACGGAGGGCCTGCGCCCCCCACTTTAGGGGCTCCAAAATCATCCTCAAAAGGGTTAGAAGCGACCAGATGATCCACCATGGGGGTCGGGGGTGGGGCGAACTCCGTCAGATGGGAGTATGCAGGACCCTGGTGAAAAGAAGAAAAAGACATGAGACAGACGCCAACAAGGAGAGCACCGCAGGATACCACACACTCTTGGGAGGCTGACACAGCCCAGATCTAAAACTCTGACCGACCTTAGCCATGCTAGAGGGTGCAAGGCAAAGCCCATGGTGCAACAGCCCCATGGTGCAACAGCACTGTGTTTAAAAAACCAAAACACCAATAAGGCAGAGAGGGCTGGAGGGATAGCTCAGTGGTTAAGCACCAGCGTGATTCCCCGTACCTATGTTGGAGGGATCACATCTCTGGCTTCCCACACATCATATAGCTAAATACAACAATAATAATAAAATCAAAAATCACAGAAAATACAAAACCTGGGTCTGACCCCAAAGTAATTAATTTTTAAACATTAATTTTGAGACAGTGTCTTTAATAACCCAGGCTGACCTTGAACTTCTCACTATCCTCATCCCCCTGCCTCTTATCTCTGGGATGTATACATCTGGTTTGTATGGTCCTGGGGTTTGAACTCAAGGTTTTGTGCACAATAGGTAGGCTGGCACTCAGAATATTTATTTTATTTTGAGACAGTTTCTCTGTGTAGCCCCCCTGGCTGGCCTGGAACTCACAGAGATCTGCCTGCCTCTGCCTCCCGAGTGCTGGGATTAAAGGTGTGCACCACCATGCCCTAGGAAGTATTTAATTTTGTAAAACTAGTATTTTTCTCAATTTTTATAATAGGAACCACTGTTAAAGCACTGTAGTATTATAACACACTTAGAAAAGATTCAGTAAGCTGAGCCTGGTGATACATGCCAGTCATACCAGCAAAGAGAAAAACAAGGCTGGGCACCTTGTCTCAAAAAAAGTAGAATCCAGGCTGGAGAAATGACTCCCAGGTTTAGGAGCACTTGTGGCTCTTGCAGAAGCTCTGGGTTCTGTTCCCAGCACCTACGTGGTAGCTCACAGATACCTCTCCTCTAGTTCTGGGGGAGGGACCCTGCACTTGTCCAGAGGGTCCCCAGCACTGCAGAAACCAGTATGGTGGTACACATCTGGAATCCCATCACTTTGGAAAGCCAAAGCAGGAAGATCATAGAGATCCAAAGTCATCCTTGGCTACACAGCAAATATGAATGAAGCCAGTCTGGGACATATGAAACATTGTCTCAAAAAGGAAGGGAAAGGGGCCGGGCTAAACGCTGTCATCAGGACAGAACTAGGATCGGAAAGGAAAAAGAGGAAAGAGTATTTCAGCTTTTTCTTGACCCTGAACCTGGTAGAAAGCACAAGAGGGCAGCCACGGACACAGCTAGACAAAGCAGGAGGGGCTTCTAAGATACTCCCACCACAGACCCCCATTTACCTGAGTATTGGACTTTCTTCGCTTCTTTTCAGGGCTCTTCATTTGCAGACCTAGAAGAGCAGCAATGGGCAGACGGAGGCAAGTTTTCCTGAGGTTTCTACAAGTCTCTTTCCTCCCAGCCTCTCTCCAGACTCTAACTTCCACGTACACTTGCTTACTTATTTAAGAAACAGGGTGAGATATGAAAAATGGCTAGTATGACTATACTCTCAGCTACATCTTCCTGCAAATCAAAGATAACCCGATCTCTTGAAACTACCAAGTTTGTCTCAATTCAGTGTCATCCAAAACCTGAAGTGTTCTGTGACACCTGTCCCTAACCACTGACCCGTCTCACCTGAGGCTACCTCCAGGCTCCTAGGCAACCTCCCCCATCCCCCAACCGTTCCATCCGAGGTTCCAGGGTCCCGGGCCTCGACAGCCCCTGCCCTTCTCTGCGCTCTCACCGGCCTTGCCCTGCTTCCTCCCGGTGCTGGGCGGCGCGGGGGGCGGTGCGGGGCCGCTGCCTCCCTCCAGCTTGTCCGGTGGGGGCGGCGCCGAGGCGGCCATGGATTGGGGACCCGAGTCAGCGACGGCGGGGGATGGAGGCGTCCTCGGGCCGCACCATCGCCCGGAGGGGAGTCAGGGGCAGCGCAGCCCCCCCGAGCAGCAGCAAGCCCTAGCCACGCCGAGGGGGAAAGCACAGAGCCGTTGCACCAACTGCGCGCCTGCTCCAGACTCACCGCCCGCCCGCAGCCACAGCAACCGGAACCGGAACTCCAATGGGTCACCACCACGAACGCGGTGGGGAGGGAAAGCTGGGAAGGGCCCAGATGCCGCACCCAGGAAGGCTGGGCCTCGCCACGCCACTCCTCCGAAGTGCGCCTGTAGCCGCCCCAGCTAGCCCGGTAGCAGAGTGGAACGCACCACTCGACAGGGGCGGTTCGAGCTGCGGGTGGGCCTGGGGGCGGCCCGGACACGCCCCTTCTCGCCGCGAGCCAGTCGCCTTGCAGACACGTCCCTACCGCACAGCCTCGCAGCTCCCCAAATCTCTGCAAACTGGTGCCTGCGGGCTGGCGCTGGCTTTGAGCCCACTGGACCTAGACCAGATGGGGGGTCCACCACCACCTCCCACAGACAGCCCCCATCAATCAGACTTTCCAGAGGTGTTGAGAGGCCGAGGTAAAAGAAATACAGACTTTAATGAAGACTATTTCCCTTTGGTATAAGACATCCAAACCAAAAATTTGGCGACCATTCCTTGTCCAGAAAGCCTACATACAGAGTGAGCTTGCAAGGTTTCTGTGCTGGCCGCATCTGACCGAAAGCAGAAGGTAGGATCTAAAGCTATCACATCATAATCCCACAACACTGTTCAGCCAAATTTCTGCTCAGTTGTCTTGACGAAGAAAAAGAAATAAAGGGGTGGGGGAGGGAGGTGGGGTACAATCCTGTCCTAGTAAGGCCAGGGAGTAAAATCCCAACAGTTGTTTAAAAAAAAATAAAAGTTTGGAAAAGTCAACGAGGTGATATATAAATGTAATTCATTATCATAATTCTGTGCTCAAAAGTCAGCAATGAAAAACAAAACCAGGAAAATAAATCTACAGCCCTAAAATGTATACGTTTTTTTAAAAAAGAGAGTGCAGTTCCAGACCTGCAAATGGTATTAGGGATTGTCTACTGCTTCAGTCTTAATGCCTCCACAAAACCCACACTGACTCTACACATACTGGAGGCCCAAGTCAGTCACACACACCCATCCCAAAGGAGGGGAATGGGATGGGGTTACAGTGAGGGCTATACTTTGGCTGTAGACTATAACACACATGCAAACATGGGATAGGCAGGCTTGAGAAATGTATACAGACCCCTTGGAGGGAAGGCATTGAGGTCAGGAGGCACTGAGCAAGACGGGTCCAGTCCTGCCCCTCCCCACTACCATCAGGAAGAAGGCTCTGGGGTAATCGCTCTTTTTGGTTTTTGGAAACAAGTTCTCTCTCCATAGCCCTGGCTGTCCTGGAACTCATCTCTGTTGTAGGCTGGGATGGCCTCACAAATCTGCCTGCCTCTGCCTCGTGAGTGCTGTGATTAAAGGCATGTGCCACCACATCCTGGCTTGGGGCAATCTCTTACAGGCTGCACATCCGAAAGGCAGAGGAGATAGCTGCCACTCCTGTCCCTATTCTCCCTAGACACAGGAAGGGGTGCTGAGTAGGACAGGGCTCCAGAAGCCAAGGTGTCAGTAACCCCTGTCCACATCTGAAGAGCCTGAGAACTCTGCAGTAAGTATCTGCAGACCTATGATAGTCAAAGGCACAAAGTTTAAGGGGATGCAGAGGGAGTAGGATATGTTACGAGGGATCTGGGGTACCCTGAAGACCCAGGAGTAAACCAGAGGTATGATTATTTCCCTTCCCCCAAAGGGCAATTGCTCCACTGGGCCTATCACCACAGGGCATTTTCCATTATAAGAACCCACCCTTTGGGGGAAAGGGCAACAGGTTGGCACAGGCAAGGCCCAGACAAGGGACCACTCTGTACATTAATACTTTGGTGAGGTTTGAGCAGAGACAGGATGCTACCCCGGGCTCCTTACTGAAACCCTCTTTCTCTCTCTCAAGTGGGCACTAAACCCGTGTCCTCATTGCTCCCAGTTCCCACCCGAGGCCAGACCCACAAAACAGAGGTCCCAAGAGTTAGAGAACATGGGAGAAGGGCATGGAGCGCATCCTGTAGGAGAGGCTGAGAAGGATCACACTTTCCGATCCACAGGTTGCTGTAGGCACAGTTCACTGCCCGCAGAGATGATGGGCAAATGATTATCCATGTGGTAGCTGATCAGGTGACTGACACTCTCAAAGCGGTGATCCTTTGTCCGAACCTGGGGAGTGGGGACATAAGGTCAGGTTAGCAGAAGAGTTCAGTAAGATCTTAGCCCCTAAGACTGAGGAAGATGGGTCAGGTCAGCCGTGATTATCTAGGCTTCTTTACAGAAAAGACAGTTACGTAGGTGGGAATGGGTCAGTCAGTGAACTGGGTGAAGCTGACAGTGAAAAGTCTGACTTGAAGGAAGCTGGTGTCCCTCCAAAGGGAGCAAACAATGCAAAAGCAATGTGGAACAAATGCTAAGAGAAAAGGAGGGCTGGTGAGATGGCTCAGCGGGTAAGAGCACCCGACTGCTCTTCCGAAGGTGATAAGTTCAAATCCCAGCATCCACATGGTGGCTCACAACCATCCGTAACGAGATCTGGCGCCCTCTTCTGGAGTGTCTGAAGACAGCTACAGTGTATATTACATATAATAAATAAAATAAATCTTTACAAAAAAAAAAAGAAGAAGAAGAGAAAAGGAGCTGAGCCGGGCGGTGGTGGCCCAGCCTTTAACCCCAGCGCTGGGGAGGCAGGCCAGGGGGAGCCTGGTCTAGAGAGTGAGTTCCAGGGCTACACAGAGAAACCCCTGTCTTGAACCCCACCACCACTCCCTCCCCTAAAAAAAAAGAAGAAAAAGAAAAGAAACCAAGGTTGTATGGAATAGTAAGGCAGGTTAGATTTGTAGAAAAAACAAACCAACCAACCTGAGTTTGAGGTTAAGGAGCAAGGGAGACTCCTGACTTCTCTTGCAAGAGAAAATTTGGGGTCCCACCCCCTAACCACTGACACAGGGCATCACTGCCTTTCCAGTGTCATTTTCTCACTGTACTGGCTAGGTTTGTGTCAACTTGACACAGCTGGAATTATCACAGAGAAAGGAGCTTCAGTTGGGGAAATGCCTCCATGAGATCTAGCTGTGATGCATTTTCTCAATTAGTGATCAAGGGCCTCTTGTGGGTGGGACCATCTCTGGGCTGGCAGTCTTGGGTTCTATAAGAGAGCAGGCTGAGCAAGCCAGGGGAAGCAAGCCAGTAAGGGACATCCCTCCATGGCTTCTGCATCAGCTCCTGCTTCCTGACCTGCTTGAGTTCCAGTCCTGACTTCCTTGGGTGATGAACAGCTGTATGGAAATGTAAGCCAAATAAACCCTTTTCCTCCCCAAGTGCTTCTTGGTCATGATGTTTGTGCAGGAAGAGAAACCCTGACTAAGACACTCACTTAGCAAAAGATCAAGTAAGCACTCTCTGGGGTCCGGCAGGCTTCACTGGGATGTGAGGACTGGTCAGAACTGAGAAGAACACAGCTCAGACTGAGGACAGCAGGGGAGGAACCCTGAGCCACTGCAGGTAGATGCAAGTGTCCAGCAGGGCAAAGGAGGCCACAGGAAGCCTCTAGCAAAGAAAGTCTGGAAAGCAAGAAAGAGAGGTACCAGCCCCTACCACACCTGTCACACTTACCACACCCTCGGGGTCCACCAGCAGCAAGTGCTTGGGCTGCCCACTCTGCAGGCCAGTGAGCACGTACTGGCCAGGTGTGGTCGTGCTCTCTCGCACCAAGAAGTCACCGTTGAACTGCAGCAGCGCCTCGGCCTCCCGCCGGCTCAGCTTCCCATGGAACCAGGGCTCCCCTTGTAGCTGCTCAGCCATGGACATGGACTGGGGGGGTGGCGGCACCCGAAGTGCATCTTCAAAGGGCTCTAGAGTATAGAGAGATGGCTGGGAGAGGTGGCCCAGTATCACTCAAGACCCAGACTCTGTGTGGGAAGCCAGGTAGGAGAGAACAGGCAGAAAAGATGGAACAACGGAAGGTGGGGCTACAAGAGACTCACTCATGTCAAAGAGGTCTCGGGGTGCACTGCCATTCAGAGAAGGATTTGGAGGCCCAGCCCCACCCCCAGCCTGCCGGGCCTTGTCTAGATTCTGGATGTTGACATAGGAGGGGTCATCAAAGAGTTCTCTGCCTGTTAAGGAAAAAAAGACAACATCAATCCTAGCCCCACCTTCTGTACTCTCTGTCCGTATCAGCAAACTGTGCTCACCTGGGCAAGGCGGCGGCGGAGGCAGCATCTGTTTACGGACTTCATGGTCTCCCGCAGCATGCTGCCCTATAGGCTACAGAAGAAGAAGAAGAAAAGTGGGTAAGACCAAGGCCCTAGTCAGACATTCCCACCCTGGCCTTAAGCATCTCCAGCCTGGCTCCTTACCAGTGTAGCTCCCAAGTGGCTGGGCATCTGGGCACTGGGCAGAGTGGGCCGAGCAGCCCCTTCCCGAAGCCTCATATCTACCACCCCACCGAGAGGGGGTTCCTTCCCTGGAAAGTCATTGTAGTACTGATGGTCAGGGGGCTCTTCTTCCTCCTCATCCCAAGCTGAGCCATCAAAGCCAGCCATCCTGAAAAGAGAAGGATCGAGAGAAGCAGGTGTAAGTCTGTAGTTAGGAGACCCAGGAAGGGAGGAGAATGGTGATCACATACTAGGCACAGCTCTGAGGCCTGATGCTATATAACCCTGTAACGCTGGTATTCCTTCCACAATTTAAGAAACAGCAGCCGAGCAGTGGTGGCGCATGCCTTTAATCCCAGCACTTGGGAGGCAGAGGCAGGTGGATTTCTGAGTTTGAGGCCAGCCTGGTCTACTAAGTGAATTCCAGGACAGCCAGGGCTATACAGAAAAACCCTCTCTGGAAATAAAAAAAAAAAAAGAAACAGCAATAAAAATTGGGGGTGGAGAGATGCACACAAAATCTCTTAACTGAAGAGAGATAGATTTGAGATTTAATTTGGTTTTGAATTGAAAACTCTCACTTTTGACAGCTATGCTACCTCCTCAGAGAGGTAGAAGCACTATCAAACAAATCAGATATCCAGAAGGATTTCACACACAAAGGCCCTGGTGGTCATACTGATTATCTCTTGAGACATGAAGAAAGAAACCTGGGTGGGGGCTCTCAGGTAAGAGATGCTGGGACTTGGGAAATAGCTCAGTTTCTGAAGTGTGAGGATCAGAGCTCAGCTCACCAGGACCCATGTGCAAGCCAGGCCACCTGTACAGTGGTGGCCACCTGTAATCCCGGCACCCTGAAGCCGAGACAGGAGCCAGAGCAAGCTGGCGGCTGCCGACTGCCGGCCCTTTCTGGCAAGCCCCAGGTCAGAAAGAGATCCTGCCCCAATAAAGTGTGATGCATCAGAGGAAGACACCTGACATCAACTTCAGACCTCTGTACCCACACACAACATAGGCCCCACACGCACTCATGCACACACAAATATGCCCCCCACACACACAAAGAAAAAGATATTCTCTTAAACCAGATTCTTTTTCTTTTCTCTCTAATTCTTTCTCCCCCCACCCCCCTTTCTTTCTTCCTTTTCCTCTTTCTTTTTTGTTGATTTCTCTATGTAGGCTGCTGGAACACCATCTGTAAAGCAGGCTGGCCTTCAACTCAAACATCCCACTGCCCCTGGAATGCTGGGATTAAAGGCGTGATTACAGTCCAGATTCATAATGACCTTCAGAGGCAGGAGAACACAGAACAATGAATGGGGGAGTAAGGTGCTCCGGGGTTAAGACCACTGCTGATCTTGCAGAGGACCCGGGTTTGGTTCCTAGCACTCACATGGCAGCTCACAACCACTTGGAATTCCACTCCCAAGGGACCCAATGCTCTCTTTCGGCTTCCATAGGCACCGCATACACTCGTATACATGCAGTAAATTACACATTGCATAAAATAAAAATTAATCTTTAAGAAAATATAAGTGTGAGCCGGGCGTGGTGGCGCACACCTTTAATCCCAGCACTCGGGAGGCAGAGGCAGGCGGATTTCTGAGTTTGAGGCCAGCCTGGTCTACAAAGTGAGTTCCAGGACAGCCAGGGCTAGACAGAGAAACCCTGTCTCGAAAAACCAAAAAAAAAAAAAAAAAAAAAAAAAAAAAAAAAAAAAAAAAAAAAAAAAAAAAAAAAAAAAAAAAAAAAAAAAAAAAAAAAAAAAAAAAAAAAAAAAAGAAAGAAAGAAAGAAAATATAAGTGCACAAGAACACAGGGATAGGCCAAAAATTAACAACTTGAGAATTCAAGGTTCATTCAGCCAGAAGAAGCAGTCTAGTGGGAGGTGCTGGCCTGTAACTCCAGCCTAGGCAAACAAAAGGAAGAAGCCGTCCCTGCAGCAGGCATGGCCCTCAGGAGAGCCACTGGAGAGCTGACACAAAAGAGGAGCAAGGCGGGGGCACACAGGTCATTACCTTTTCTGAACCCCTTGGAACTCAAGCATGGGAAGACACCTACTTCCCAACCCAGCGCAAGGCTCAAGAGCTGCCTCGCCCTCTTCCCACCAGCTCACCTGTCATGGGGGGTGACCAGCTTCGGTGGATTCCTGAGATACTGTTTGAAGCGCAACTCAAAGGCCTGCCCGATGGTGCTGATGACATCCTGAGCAAGCCCTTCAGGACACTCCAGGATATGGCAAGCTGGGGCACAGTGGAGACCACCAGTGAGCTCTGAGGCAGGGGGCTGTCCTTCCCAGCAGGGGAGCCCTAGCAAGTGTAACTGCTTCTCAGATAACTGGCCCCACCCAGTGCTGCCCAGAAGCCTCACCTCTCTGATTCACAGGGTCTTTGGCAACATAGGCAACATACTCAGCTGTGTCCTGGAGAGGGGAGATTCAGGAGACCAGTTAACTAGAGTTTACAACTCCTGACCCACCAAGACTCTGTCCCTTTCAGACATTCCTCAACCCTTGCACCCCACTTCTTTAGCCAGTATCTTCCCTCTCCCTCCTTCTTTTGGCTTTTCAAGAAGGATTTCTCTGCATGGCCCTGGCTGTCCTGGAACTCAAGAGAGTCACCTGCCCCGTGAGTGCTGGGATCAGTGTGTGCCACCACACCCAGCCTCTAGCAAGCATCTTTTTAGCCCCTAGTCTCTTCTTCCCCACCCCAGTCTTTCCTCTGGTCCCCAACTCACCGGATCCCCACCGGACGCGAATGAGATAGATTGCATGTGATGGTTGGCAATGATCTGATGAGGGCGGGGATGGAGAAGAGGGGGATGGTAAATGTCAGGAAGCTTCAGGGCTTGACCCCAGTGCAGAGCCTTGGAGCCCCAGGCTCATTCTCTTGGTCTTTTACCCAGCGTTCTTCTGATCTCTTTCTTCTTTTGGTGGGGTGAGGTGCAAGGTCTCACTATGTAGCCCTGACTGGAACTCAAAGGTATTCACCTGCCTCAGCCTCCTGAGTGCTGGGATAAGGGTGTCACTATCCTCAACCTTTCTAACGTCTTCCTCCTCTACTGTCCAGCTGTTCCTGAGGGCGCCAAGCTTTTGTCCCTGATCCCCACTTGATGCTCCCACAACTATCCCTGGTCCCTTTCAGCAGCCCTACCCACCTGTTTGCAGTCGGCTGCCATGAGGTTAAGGCTGCTGGTAGACACAGTGAGAGTGATTGGCATTCCAGCAAACTTCAGGTTACTCCTGCCCAGGATGGAGCTGAGTGGGCGGCTACAAGGCTAGGAAAGGGCCCAGAGTCTCAGAACCTGAGTTTTCCCAGCCTGAGGAAACACTTGTCCCGCCCGCTATGCCCTGCAGTGCCTTCCCCTGCCTCCAATACCCAGCCCCAATCACCACATATACCTTTCTCCTCCTCGTCGCCCCTTTGGCACCAGGCACAGCTTCACACACCAAACTGATGGCCTCCCTGGAGAAACAGGAGTACTCAGACCCACCATGGGCTGCCCCCCTGGCTGGGGCCGCACAGAGCTGGGGGAAGGGAAGATCAGGCCAGACTCCCAGAGCACTCCAGGCTCTTTGTCGTGGTGGATTGAATTAAGGGCCTTTAATATTTGATGACACCGAGGGGCCGCTTCCTGGCTGATTGGGTTAGGACTTCAATGGCTATAGCCCCACCTCTTCCCAGCCACCGAATGTTCCATTCCCTTCCCTAAAGCGTCAGCAACCTCCTACCCCTGCCTTTTCCAGTCCACCTTCCCACAATCTCCAAGGCTGGATAGAGAGGTAAGGTGGTGCTCCAGACCAGAGCTGGCTCTTTTTAGTCAGTCTTACTTCTATGACTTTCAATTCTCTCACTGCCCATGAGAAGTCACCATCAGAAACACCACCACATGGCCTGCTTCCTCTTCCCCCTTACTGAGACTTCTGTAACTTCAGTAATCTTAAGACTTCAGCCTTCCCACTAACCTGGTGACCTGAGTCCGGGTATTGAAGTCAAGGGCTCGCATTGACTGTAAGACCTCCACACAGCCCATGTACTGTAGGGGAAGGAGGGAAGAATGGATCAGCTGTCCCCATCCCCCACCCCACACTTGCCAGCCCTTTGCAGAAGGTTCTAGGGCTTTGCCTTATGTAGTCCTTAGTCCCTGAGGAAAGTAAATTGAAGTAGCCATCCTACTGCCTGGGGCGACCACCCCATAGGGGTATGGCAAAGGGGAAAGAGGGAAGAAAGACCACAAAAGAGGACCTTCATGCACCATGGGGGGACTGCGAGAGGAGTAGCAGACATTGGGTGGGATGGAGTGACATCTCTGGAAAAGGGAGGAGTCTAGAGGGAAGAATCAAGAAGTCATTTTCATTCAACTTTTACTAAAAGCCTCAGATGTGCTTGGGCACTGTGTAAACTGGGGGGTCGGGGCCAAAGGAGGAAAGGCAGAGGAGTCACAGGCTAAATGAAGGGCAGAGACCTAGAGAAGGGATGCACCAGGTCTAAGAACTGAGAGAATGGCACAGATGTAGCTGGGGGAAAGAGCAGGGAGTCCTGGCAAATCTGGAGTGAGCAGAGGAACTGGACAGGGTACGGGAGGGAGTGGGAGGTAGATATGCACTCACCCGAACCAAGTAGGAAACCCCAGGTCCCATGACTTTGTCGTTGGGATGCAGCCAGCCTCGTGTGGGCTTATTGACAAAGCTCCCGTGTCTGGTCCACTCCTCGCCCCCCAGCTGGCCCCCTTCTACCCGAGTCCTGCGCCCGCCGCCTCCACTCAGCTTGTTCATGTCCTGGAGGAGGGGCAAGAGGCCTGAGTCCCGAAGGGATGCCCCTGCACTCCCTTCCCCATCTTCAGCAGCCTTTCCTGGCTCCCCTTTAGGCCCCAGGCGCCCCCCAGCAGGATTGGCCAGCTTCAGGTTGCTCATCCGGGGAAAGAAGGAACACAGGGTAGTCGGGCTATCGTCCCCCGGCAGAGGAGGCAGAATGGGTCCCAGGGATGAAGCTGATGGGGAAGGTAGCTCCTCCGGTGGAGTAGACCCTGAAGCCCCCTCCTCCAGCGATGACAGAGACTCATTCCGAAGTGGGTTGTACTTCGGCTTGGGGGGTAGAAGATCCATAGCTGGAGTGAGAAGAGGGGCTGCTGCCCGGCCCGGCCCCCCTGCCAATTCAGGCAAGGGGGCCAGGCAGGGGGCATCCCCAGGCCCTTAGCCTAGTCTGACCTCGGCATCCCAGTGATAACAGATGACCTGGGGAGGCGAAGGACAAGTGACCTCTGCTCTCCCAACTCAGACCTAGACAGTTTCAGACCACATCCTTGCCCAGCCCAGCTAGGAAACCTCTACTGGCTGAGGAGTACAGGCTGGACCCAGAGCTTACTGGCTCCTCCCCAGGGGCGGGGAACTAAGGAGAGAGACCAATCCCCAGGACAGTGCTGACTCACAAGCTCAGAGGGGCTGAGACACCTCCCCATACAATTTGTGCTAGCCAGGCCACTCTCCCAGCCCAATACAAACAACTAGTATTCTGTCTGGGAAGGAGGAGATGCCGGGCGCGAAAGAAAGAGGGAAGAAGAAGCAAAAGAGAAAAAAGAAAGGAAGGAGTTAAGAGAAACTCTGGACCAATCCAAACCGACGTAGAGAGCCAAAGAGAGCAGGAAGAGACAGGGAAGACAGGAAGGGATGGGGAGGAAACAGAAGCTGCCGGGCGGGGAGGGGGAGGGGGAGAGAGTCCCCCAGAGTTTAGCATTTCCTTTCCAGTCCTGGCTGAAGACGTGACTAGCCCCCTAGCCCAGACCACCCCCACCCCCACCCCCACCATACAGTGAGTGAGGTGGTAGCTCCAGGGAACCTGGGCCATTAGCATCCTCCACCACAACAGCTGTGGACCACAGAAGAGAACCAGGGAGGGAAATTAGTCCCAGTGGATATAGTGCGAGGCCAAGAGGCAAGACAAGGCTGAAATAGGAACGAAGGACAATTTGGGTGGTGCTTCTGGGGGCTACCAGATAAGAGCTAGAGCAAGCTCGGTTCCACAAGTCACCAAGGACTAACAGACTTGGGGGGGGGGGCTTCCCCAGAGGATACAAAGAGATGCAGCCACCTCTTGGACCTACAGATATACTGTTACTCCTTACAGGCTGTAAACCACCTGACAGGGTACCTCAGGCTAGTGGAGGAGTTGGCCTTTGGAGGTAGGAGAAAGAAACAAACAGAAGTGATGCCTACACCACAAAGGGATAATAGGGTCATAAACAAATCTGCGTTAATAAAGACAGGAAGGAGAAAGGGATATTAGAAGTTGGAATCTGGCCATAAGTGCATAATAATACCAAACCCATATTTCTTTGCCCACAGTTTCCTGCCACAGCTCTGCTAAAGGCCATTCAGGAACTTAAAGAAAGTGACCAATCAAAATAGCTCCAGAATAAACTATCGCTTTATTCCCTTAAAAAGAAAAAAAAAGTAACCAAATAAAAGAAGTAAAAGATACTTTTTCTTTGTTTGTTTGTTTTTCAAGATAGGGTTTGTCTTTGTAACAACACTGGCTGCCTTTGAACTTGCTGGTCTACAGACCAGGCTGACCTCGAACTTACAGAGAACCAATCACCCGCGTCTGCCTCCACTTGCCTTGTATGTAAGTGGCCAACCACTCTTCAGTAGCACTTAAAGCAGTTTAAATACCTCCCTTCATTCTTTCACCTGTTTTTAGTCCCCATCCCAGGAAAGCTGTTACTGAACACCACATCTCTTCCTGAAAAGAAATTCTGTCATTCTGTTTGCTAAGTCCTCAGCTCTTACACTCCCAATCACACAAACACATCATGGTGTTATCTTGAGAGATGGCTCTCCCTGGGAGCTTTCATATCCTAAGGCCAGGGATGAGCAACAGGTGCCCGCATTTGGAAGAAAAAGTCATCAGGAGCCTTTAAATTTGCTTAGAGATTGCCTCTTGCACCCAAGGCTAGGTAATGGGGGCAGGAGGAGAGCCGCGTTAGACACCTCGGCACAGCAGGGAGGAAGCTGGAGGGGCAGGAAATAGCAGGAAATGGCGAAAGCCTCAGGAATGTTTCCAGCAGGGAAGGTTAGGCAAGTGGGGCCAGGATGAATGCCAAACTAGAATATCTGGATAGGGGGAGGGGTCTTGTAAAAACAGGGGAAAGGACGCGAACCTCTACTCCTGTCTCCAAAACAGTTTTTCTTCTGACAGCAGGAAAACTTTGACTCCCGTTAGGCTCACACAAACCAATGCTTACTCCAATCCAGGCATGGGAAGGTGCCATCTATGGCTGTCTTTGGGATGGGGTCTGCCCCAGAAAGGAGTCAAGAGTCCACTTCATCCACTCTCCAGCCGTAAACGAAACTCAGTCCCTTCGACTTAATTCACTCTCGAAGGTTACGGGGGTGGGCGAAGAGTGGAGAGGGGCGACGCTGCCAATAAGATCACTCCTTACAACCACAAATTTCAACCCCCCACCTTATAGAGCACCAGAGCTCAGGATAATTAAGCCCAAAGCTTAAAACAAGGAGAGGGATATAGAAGCGGATGAAACGTCAGGAATTTAAGACCTGGATTTTGCGGCACCGACCCAAGCCCAACAGGAAGGAGAATCCTGAGGGGACGAGGTCCCTAACAGGGAGTGCGGCACATTCCCAGGATCGGACGTGGACAGTGGAAGGGGCGGGTCCCAAAGGGGCGAGGTCCCAAAGAGGCGTCACTTCTACAAAGTCACATCGGTCTTTCAAAAGCACGGTTTTCCCTCTTTTGGAAGCCAGGCTTTGGAGAGACTAGGTTCAGCCGAGAATCCTGAAAAGGCAGTCTCAGACAACCAGGAAGGCTAATCATATGGTGCTGGGAAACACAACTCGGGGTGCGATTCCCAGGGAAGTAAGACCACAGGGTGTGGTCGCGATCATAAGAGACAAGTCGGGGTTCAGGGAGCCCCTTGAAGTAAGAAGGTGGGACTTCCGGAGAGGGGTCTCGAGGGCGGGACTTATACAGCGAGACCGGAAGTAGGGTCCTGGGAGAGGGGTTCCGGGGTGGAAGAGGAGTGGGTCGCCACAGAAAGAAAGTCTAGACTTACCAGGGTCGCATGGAGTCTCCGCACCGCACCGCGGGCCGATCTGGTTCCGGATCACGCAACTGTCTGCTTAAGTCACCGCCCCAACTTTCACCCCGGCCTGGGCCTCCCCAGACAAACTTTATTACACTCACTTCCGGCCTCACTAACCCCTGACCCCCTACCTCGCTGTCCCTCCTTTACCCGTCTGCTTTCCAAAGCTGGCCAATGGCTACGCGAGCAGGCTCAAGCGGCGCAGCGAGAGCCAATGAAAATCCTAGTTTGACCCAGCTCATTCTTCAGAAACCTGAGCACGGCACTCCATTTACGACTTGAGGAGACGCCAAAGCAAGCCAATCGAGGACTTCAAAATGGGGCTGCCCCGCCTTCGGCCGCAGAGGCCAATAGGAAGTGCGGGCGGTGTGTTTGAAAGCGAGGCCAAAGAGGGTGGGAGCGCGTGCTGCTGGGAGTTGTCTGGAGGCCAGCGGCGCGGGGCTCGGGGCCCTCCGGCAGAGCAATCATGTCTCACAAACAAATCTATTATTCGGACAAATACGATGACGAGGAGTTCGAGTACCGGTTAGTGCCGGCGCGGGGACTACAGACAAAAGAGAGCACTCGAGGAGTTAGTTACCTAGGCCGGAGTGGGAGGCGGGGGATTGCAGGGGATGGGGGCGGGGAGGGGGGGGAGAGAGGGTAGAACCGGCGCGTGCGCAAGGAATTAGCGGGGAGTGGGGTGGGGGTGGGATTGGGAGCAGCAGCAAAGCACATGCGCAAAAGGTGGACGGAGGATGTAAAACAATGAAAGGCAACTTGGAGTTGGCCGGCTGTTAAATTGAAGCGTGCGTCTTGTAGCTCTGATCAGTTTTACCTTTAGGAATTCACATCACTAGAACAACTTTGTTGTGGCAATTTCCCTAATAGGAAGTGCTCGCGTTACTGAAATCTTAAAGTCCGCTGGGAGAAAGAAGGTAGTAGCCCGTGCAGAGCTGAAAGTTTCATGCTCTTGATGAAAGGACGGTTCTAAGAGAGCCTCGGTGTTGGTGGTTATTAGTTTATGAAAGAGATGAATAGTTGTCAGCCTTGTTTTAGATAAGGAGTTTACAGGGCTTGGAATGGCATGAATACTCTGAACGGAGGTAGATACCTTTCAAATACGTGATCATTCATGGCGTGCATAGAGGTTTCAAGTGTTCTCGGTTAAGGTAAGCTGGTACAGTAGCTCACACCTTTAATCTCAGCATTCTGGAAGCTGAGGCCGCAGGATTGTCCTAGGGTCCAGCCCAGATTAGACTACAGAATGGAACCTTGTCTCAAGACAAAGTGCAAAGTCCTCAGCTGTTTTCCACGGCAACAACAATGTTACACTTAACAACGGCATTTGCATGGCTGGAGAAATGAATGGCTTCATCCCGGGGAAGCCGTAACTCCAGTTTAGCGGTGGCATTTTTGTTTAAAGAAGGGGTTTGCTTGGGCTTTATTTTGTTTTGTTTGCGTTTTTTGGTTCTGTGCATCGAAGTCATAGTTAGAATGGAAGTTCTTTTCTGACTTTTGGACTACAATTAATGGGGTGGGGCTCTTGTTATTACCACAAAGGAAGAAGCATTTAGTGCATCTTCACTGAGCATGATAAAGTAAATCTACTTGAGGTAGTCTGAGTCAAGTCAGGTAATTTTTGCCATAAACTTTTGTTTGAGAAAGCTTGGGATTTTCCAAGTATCAAAGCACATCCCTTAGAAGTACGTGCGTGGTGGCGCACCCCTTTAATCCCAGCACTTGGGAGGCAGGTGGATTTCTGAGTTCTAGGCCAGCCTGGGCTACAAAGTGAGTTCCAGGATAGCCAGGGCTATACAGAGAAACCCTGTCTCAAAAAAAAAAAAAAATAAGTACGAACATTTACATGTTTGTCTTCATACCTGTTCCGTGCCCAACTCCATAAAAGACCTTTCCACACAGTCCTAGAGGACTGTGAGGCTTGTGATCAAAGGAGAAACAGATAACATCACTGTCTCATACCCAGGAGTCACCCATCAAATTGTTCATTTGTAGTTTTAATAACTTTTATGAAAGTGGTCAAAACCCATGGTGTTTTTATTTTGGTTTTTGCTTTTTTTTTTTTTTTTCTTGTTTTTGTTTGTTGTTTCGTTGTTGCTGTGGTTGTGGTTGTTTGGTTTTGTGTTTTTGAGACACAAGGTTCATCTGCTGCTGTGGCTGTCCTGGAACTTGCCCTGTAAACTAGGCTGGCCTCAACTGAGACCCGCCTGTCTCTGCCTCCTGAGTGCGGGGATTAAAGGAGTGCCCACACTAGCCCACACTGGGCTAGTTACTTATTTCCACAGATTCTCTGTAGCACGGGATAGATAGCCTGAAACTCATGGTCATGCTGCCATATCCCAGAGTGCCAGAATCATGGCACATGTGCCACACTCAACTCTCAGTATGTAAGGTCAGTGTCCGACAGACTGACAGCTCTGACACAGTCCTCACTCACATCCCCATGTTTCTGTTACAGGCATGTCATGTTGCCCAAGGACATAGCCAAGCTGGTCCCTAAAACCCATTTGATGTCTGAATCTGAATGGAGGAACCTCGGCGTTCAGCAGAGTCAGGGCTGGGTCCACTATATGATCCATGAACCAGGTCAGTGAAATGTAGGGAGGCGACAAAGCCGAGCAGCAGAGAGAGGAGGGCCTCAGTCATTGGAGGGGACCCCTTTTAGTTTTTTATTTATTTATTTATTTATTTTGGTTTTTTTGAGACAGGGCTTCTCTGTGTAGCCCTGGCTGTCCTGGAACTCACTATGTAGACCAGGCTGGCCTCAAACTCAGAAATCCACCTGCCTCTGCCTCCCAAGTGCTGGGATTAAAGATGTGAGCCACCACTGCCCGGTGGGGACTCTTTAAAGCCACATATACCTTGGTTATGGTCCTTGCAAATCACCGGATCTGTTCCAGATGAGCAAAGGCAGTTAATTGTATTTTAACACTTCTATGTGTGGCAGAAAGGGCAGGCTCTCAGACCGTGTGCACCTGCGTGGTGGGAGGAGTGCGTAGCACTGCACCGCCCACCCAGTAGCATGCACTGTGACTGCTCGGAATGCTGGGAGTTTCTTTCTTAGACTTCACTGTTTCTTTCAGAACCTCACATCTTACTGTTCCGGCGGCCACTGCCCAAGAAGCCAAAGAAATGAAGCCGGTGAAGCGCCTTCTGGCCTCGAGCTTTCCACAGCTGTCCTCACTCCCTACCATCTTTCTGATTGCGTGACCATGTTGCTTTCTTATTTCTCACTTTGATATTGTAAAGGATACACTGTTTGAATGTGCTGGTACCTGCTTTGCTTCTGGAGTTGAGCCACCAATGCCACAGCCCTGTCAGATGAGTGTGACCTCAAAAGTCCTCGTGTGCTCGGTGTCCAGCAGGTCATATTAGCCATTTGGCAGAAGCATGTGAAATCAGATCATGGCTGTTACAGGGATGGTGTGAATTTGCTGTTGTGGTTTTTACTATTGGGTATTGTATTTATGATGACTTATGGATTTATGTTTCAATGTATTGGAAACTTTGCATTTTATCTGACAGATCTCTTCCATGTTACAAGCCTTGATTAAAGGAAGTTTTTTTATAATCTTAATGCTGTGGTTATAAGATAGTCCTATCCCCGTGCCATCCTGTGTCCTCATTCCTTCATTCCCTCTGAGCCATCTCCCCTCCTGCAACCAAGTGCTACACTATGGAATCATTCTGACTCTACCCTTCAGGTGGATAATGGAAACTTGGCTCATTGCAGTAAAGAGGTTAGTTGAATATTGCAATAACTAATTTATAATGTTTTAATTGGATTTACTATAAAAGCATTCACTGAAATGTATTTCACTGATTACTAGCCTAAGATAATGATTTTATTGGTACAGCCTTGTCCAATCAGAGCAGATGAACTGATTTACATAGTCCAGTCGTGTTGTCGTTTATACAGTCCCAACATCTGAACATCTGAAAAGCATGTAAAGACATGGGGATAGGATTAAGTGCTACCTAGGACTCCAGCCTCTGTGAGTAATGGCTGGAGCTGGATTTCAAGTACTGAGACCACCAAAGTCATTCCTAGAGTGGGCTGAAGACAAGGCTCAGTAGTTAAGAGCACCAGTGCTCTTTGAAAGGACCCAAGTTCAATTCCCAGCAACCATGTTGGAGTGCTCACGACCACCTGTAACTCCAGCTCCAGGAGATTGAACGCCCTCTCCAGGTCTCTAGAGACCAGACACACCTGGCATATACTCTCACCCAGAAGTTTAAAAAATGGGGGCTGGAGAGATGGCTCAGTGGTTAAAAGCACTGACTGCTTTTCAAGAGGCCCTGAGTTCAGTTCCCAGCAACCACATGGTGGCTTACAATAATCTGTAACAGAATCTGATGCCCTCTTCTGGGGTGTCTGAAGACAGCGACAGTGTACTCACATAAATTAAATAAATGAATAAATTTAAGAAGTGGTTGATGGGAGGAGCCAGGGCTCAGTGATCCCTGGTTGTACACATGGTGCAAAGCATTTATACACATGTGAGTCTAAGAACCTTTAGAAGGTGGCTTAGCAAGTGGGCATTCCTGCCACCACTGTGCCTGCCCCGCTGGTGCAAGGAAAGCTGTACTGTAAGTTGTTCTCTAACTAGAGCTGTGCTGTGGCACATGGACACACAAACCCACTCCATGTTTGAAATCTTTTGTCTCCAAATAAATTGTCACTGTTGTTTTTGTCTTTTATTCCTAGTTCAACTGACATTATTTTTTTTGGTGTTTTTTGTTTGTTTGTTTGTTTTTTCGAGACAGGGTTTCTCTGTGTAGCCCTGGCTGTCCTGGAACTCACTATGTAGACCAGGCTGGCCTCGAACTTAGAAACCCGCCTGCCTCTGCCTCCCGAGTGCTGGGATTAAAGGCGTGCGCCACCACGCCCGGCTACAACTGACATTATTTTAAAACTTTTTTTTTTTTTTTGGATTTTCGAGACAGGGTTTCTCTGTATAGCCCTGGCTGTCCTGAAACTCACTTTGTAGACCAGGCTGGCCTCAAACTCAGAAATCCGCCTGCCTCTGCCTCCCGAGTGCTGGGATTAAAGGCGTGGGCCATCAGGCCCAGCAGGCTCTCACTCTGGATACCAGACTGGCCTTGCCTCTGCCTCTCAAGGGCTGAGATCGAAGCTTTATACCACTGTGCCTAGCTTCTGGTTCATATTGTATTAGTATTTTGCCCTCACATCTATGTGTCCACCTTGTGATAGCTGGGTATCAGAGCCAGGCCTCGGCTGGCCTAGAACTCACTCTGTTACAGTTGTAAGCTCCCACGTGGACGCTGTGAACCCAACCCAGGTTCTCAAACAGGCAACAAATGCTCTTAACTGCTGAATCATCTCTCCAGCCCCTTCAACTCACAAACCTAAAGGCATCCACATCACCTGGAAATGTTCAGAGTGCAGACTCTGGGCACACTGTTCCATGGAATTCTGAGAAACTGGCTCAGCGATGTGTTAAAAGTTCAATGGTTTTACCAAGCACTTAAAAACTTGGAACATGCCGGGCGTGGTGGTGCACGCCTTTAATCCCAGCACTCGGGAGGCAAAGGCAGGTGGATTTCTGAGTTTGAGGCCAGCCTGGTCTACAAAGTGAGTGCCTCCCTAGTGCTGGGATTAAAGGCGTGCACCACCACGCCCAGCTTTTTGGGGTGTTTGTTTGTTTTGTTTTTGGGGTTTTTTTTTTTGTTTTGTTTTTCGAGACAGGGTTTCTCTGTGTAGCTCTGGCTGTCCTGGAACTCACTCTGTAGACCAGACTGGCCTCAAACTCAGAAATCCGCCTGCCTCTGCCTCCCAAATGCTGGGATTAAAGGCGTGCGCCACCATGCCTGGCCCCTTCACCTTTCTGAACCTGTCTCCAATAATATATAATTCTTTTTCAGTCCTGGGATATGAACCCAGATCCTCACAATGCTAGACCAGTGTTCTAACACAAAGCCATATTCCCAACAGGTTCCCCACATGTCATATTTATTTGAAAAGATATTGTGGTTTAGCATGCCTCCAAGTCACAACAAAAAAATCCCAGGAGGAATGTAAATGTCAGACCCCATTCAAATCTACTGGGTCACAATTTATATATCATAATATCTAGGGATAGTGAGGTGGTTCAGCAAGTAAGTGTAAGGCTTCACTACCCAAGTTGGACCACCTGGGATAGATCCCAGGCCCCACTTAAAGGTCAAAGAGAAGGGACTCCAGAAAGTTGTCCCCTGGCTTCCATACACATGCTGGGACACTGCTGCCCTTCCCTGTCATACAATAATAGTAAAAGCTAAAGAAACAAAACAAAAAAAAAGATGATTAAGCTATTTTTCCCTAGCAAAGCAAAGGGTGGAGGGGCATTGAAGTAGAAATGAAATCGAATGTTGTGAGTACCCAAAATGAGTACATGGTACTCCTACTCTTACCCCTCTCCACAGGGACCCATCATTGAAAAGTGATGTTCTTCTGGAGACAGGTGGGGCAGGAAAGGGTTTTTAAATTTTTAAGTCAAAGAAGCTTAAGTAGTTTTTCCCTTTATATTAGAAACAAATGAAGGTTCCACATCCTGCAGCTCACACCTCATTGTTAATGCTAAATATCTTCACCTCAAGTTTAAGAGGCAAAGCCAAGCAGTGGTGGCCCACGCCTTTAATCCCAGAACCTGGGAGATAGAGGCAGGAGTTAATAAGCCTGGTCTACAGAGCGAATTCTAGCTACACAAAGAAACCGTATATCGAAAGAGGAGAGAGGGAGAGAGAAAGAAATGTGGTGCAATGAAGTGTAGTAACACACGCCTTGAATCCCACCACTCCCCAGGCAGTTCGAGACCAGGCTGATCTATATAAACAAGTTATTTCCAGGGCTATATACTGGGGCTCTGACTGAACTGTTTTTTTTTTTTAATATTTGAGTGAAACAGAATCAGACAGAGAAGAAAATGAAGATTTTCTTCTAATATTACAAAGCAGCACCCGACAGTCCTTACAGCACCTCCCAATATTCTCCCTTCGCGTACCACGACTCTTTATGTCCCGCCCTCCATGGGCTAAGGCCAGGCCCCTATTTTTACTTCCGGTTAGTGATGACTACATGGTGTTGCCAATAACAACTTAGCATTTCCTCTAGCGCTAGATGAGGCGCGTGAGCGATTGCCGGCTAGACCAATAGAACCACTGGTAGGAGTGAGCGACAGCAAGAATAACCAATCAACCTGAAGTATTGTAAGGCGGGACTTTGAGTACGGAAGCTGTCCTAGGACATGCGGAGAGGAAAGAGCGAATGACCCTGTGCAGGGGGCAAAATAGAGGTGGGATGATACGAGATCAGTGATCTGAAGCCTGGTGAGAAAAACAGATTTCGGGACAGAGAGGGTTCAGAAGTAGGTTGAGCCCTGGTCATTGGCGGAGGGAAGGAAGAAATGCATTTAAAGGGACCCTAAGGCCCAGAATAAGACATATCAAGGGACAGGTGATCCGAAGAGAAGAGACATTTAAAGGTGCAGATATACCCAAGATATGGTAAATTTTTTTTTTTTTTTGGTTTTTTTCGAGACAGGGTTTCTCTGTATAGCTCTGGCTATCCTGGAACTCACTTTGTAGACCAGGCTGGCCTCGAACTCAGAAATTCGCCTGCCTCTGCCTCCTGAGTGCTGGGATTAAAGGCGCGCGCCACCACGCCGGGCGATATGGTAAATTTTAAACCTGCTCGGCAGACGGAAATATCTAAAATGGTAGGTCTTAGGAAAACATGGCACTTTAAAGGAATAGGAATAGAGATGCTTTTAGGAACCTGGGATTTAAGAGTACGTTAAAGAGGCCGGAGTAAGGGTGACTAAAGAAGATTGCGCCTTCCTTCCTCTAAGAAGGAAGAAGGTATACTCCTGCCGTCTTCATTGTCCTTTCTGGCTCTTCCAGGTTCCCTCAACCCTGGACTGTGTACTCAGGGTATGGCCTCCTGCATCCTGTAGACCTGGCGGCCTCTCGGTACTTACGTCCCCAATTTGGGGTTCTGAGTGGCTACTGGAAAGCCTTGCAAAAGAGCACAGAAGGCAGGACCATGGCATCTAGGGCCTCTGAACTGCCCCCAGGACCAGGACGCAGCGTGACAGCAGGCATCATCATTGTTGGAGATGAGATCCTTAAGGTGTGTCTGGAACGGAAGAGGGGAAGAGTGTGGCATTCTATTGCAGTGGACTCTTCTTTCCGGTGAAAGGAGGGAAACCGGAGTAGGAATCCCCTTTCTTGCCAAAGTCAGGCCCTGGAGTGAGTCCTAACATATAGGAGGAAGAGACCCTCTGGTTGATTGTTTCTGTTGAAAGATGGGTAGTAACTTTCCTACAACTTGCTACGAAGTATGATTGGAGGCAGAGTAGCCACATAACAAGTGACAGGTGGCACAGCATGTAGAGGAAGCTCAGCAGACTGGATAGGCAAGCTAGAAGGAAGGCACTAGAAGAAAGGACTCTACTCTGGATGGCCGGGGTGCTGTTAAGGGATGTAGCAAGCGTGGGTCGGCAACAGTAATAGTTACCGTGCTATGTAGCAAGCGTGGGTCGGCAACAGTAATAGTTACCGTGCTATGTAGCAAGCGTGGGTCGGCAACAGTAATAGTTACCGTGATTTTTTTTTTTTTTTTTTTTAGTGTCTTCCAGAGGCTGGTCTGCACTTACCTATATCACATATGGCCTTACAAACTTCAACAATTCCATGACATTGGGGTTTTTATTACAGATCTCTATAAATTATGAAACAGCCTCAAGGAGGTTAGGAAACTTACCCAAGGTCACAAGCCTACAAAGTCCTAGGAGCAGTGATACATGCCTTAACCTCAAGCACTTGAGGCCAGCCTGGTCTACATAGCCGGTTCCAAAACATCCAGGGCTACACAGAGAAATCCTGTCTCTAAATAAAAAAAAAAAATTTTAAAGGAAAATAGTGGAAGAGATGGGATTCTAGCCCAATTCTTTCTTACTCCAGAACACAAACTTTTCTGAGATAGAGTCTGACTGGGTATCCCTGGCTGGCTGAGAGCTCTTGTTTTATGTTAACCAGGCTGGCCTTGAACTCACAGAAATTCACCTGCTTCTGCCTCTGCCTCTGCCTCTGCCTCTGGGGTGCTGGGATTAAAGATGTGTGCCACCATGCCAGACTTAAATATTTTTATTTTATGTTTATATATCTGTATGTTGGGGTGAGGGTAGTGCCCACAGAGGACAGAAGTTATAGATTCCCTGGAGTGGGACTTTAGGCTGTTATGAGCTGCCCAGCCAGTCTGGAAACCAAGCTTGGGTCCTCTGGAACAGCAGCAAGCACTCTTGGCTACTAAGCCAGCTCTTCAGCTCCAGAACACAAACTTTTCATTTATTTTATTTTGAGACAGGGTCCAACACAAACTCTTTAACTACTCATCCCCCTGTAGAGAGAGAAGTAGAAGTTAAGGCTAGGAAAGAAGACAGGGTGCACAGTATAGCCAGCCAGCTTTAACGATTGCAAAAGAATTTGAACTTTATTCTGTATGCAATTGGAGCCAACATGTTTCTGAGCACAGAAGTGATTCAGCGAACACAGTGACGCATTTAAAAAGGTTACTTATAAGACAGGGAGCAGAGCATAGTGGAGAGGATTGAGGACTTGGGGGGGGGGGGGGGAACACTGGAAGTGGGGTGGGGGTAGAGGATGGAGGTGTGGGAGGCTGGGGGCTGGTCCGGAGGCTGTCAGCATCACCCAGGAGAAAGACGCTAAGCAGGTGAGAATGTGGAGGAGAAAAGATGGGAGAGGTTTTAGAAGTGGGGTTGACTGAAATGAAAGGCCTAACTGACCATGACTGCATCTGAGATGTCACTGAGCAAAGTAACCAGGGTCGTGGTGAGGCTGCCCAGGATGAACCTGAAGCCAGGGACCAAGTCCAAAGAGCCACACAGAATGAATGATTGAGTTTATATCAAGTCAAGATTAAAATGCAGAACTGACTATGAAATCTACAAATCCAAGTGAGGTCAGGATGAATGATAGCCAAGTAGCCCCAGAGAGAATCCCTTCTCTACATTCAATTTGGTTTCTCGTTCTTACTCCCATTCCAGGCTCCCTGGCAGTAGCCCCCTCCAAAACCCATCGCTCCATCACTAGGCAGATGTAGCTACCTCCCCATCTGCCCTTTATTCCCCAGCACTGACAATCTTGTCTTTCCCTCAATCCCTAGGGACACACGCAAGATACCAACACTTACTTTCTTTGCCGGACCCTGCGCTCCCTGGGGGTCCAGGTTTGCCGAGTCTCCGTTGTGCCTGATGAAGTAGCCACCATTGCATCCGAGGTCAACTCATTTTCCAGGCGCTTCACTCACGTCCTCACCGCGGGGGGCATTGGCCCCACTCATGACGATGTTACCTTTGAGGCAGTGGCACAGGCTTTTGGGGAGGAGCTCAAACCACACCCTGAGCTCCAAGCAGCCATCAAAAACCTAGGAGGGGAGGGTTGGGAGAAGCTGTCCATGGTGCCCTCCTCTGCCCGCCTGCATTACGGTACAGATCCTCGAACCGGCCACCCCTTCAGATTCCCGCTGGTCTCTGTCCGAAATGTCTACCTCTTCCCAGGAATTCCGGAGCTGCTGCGACGAGTTTTGGAGGGACTGAAAGGGCTGTTCCAAAACACAGCTGTGCAGTTCCACCTGAAGGAGTTGTATGTGGCCGCGTCAGAGGGCTCTATCGCCCCCATCCTGTCGGAGGCTCAGGCCCACTTTGGGCGTAGGCTTAGCCTGGGTTCCTACCCTGACTGGAGCAGCAACTACTTTCAGGTGAAGCTGATTCTAGACTCCGAGGAAAAAGAGCCCTTGGAGGAATGTCTGGCCTATCTGACTGCACGTCTGCCCCAAGGATCACTGGTCCCCTACCAGCCCGATGCTGTTGAGAAGGCTGGTGAGGCTGTGTACAAACTTGCAGAGTCAGGTAGGAGTCTCCTTGGGGAAAGCAGTGTGGACCAGAGTCTGGGTTCTCCTCTAGGTTTTTGGGTTTGGTTTGGTTTGGTTTGGTTTTTCGAGACAGGGTTTCTCTGTGTAGCCCTGGCTGTCCTGGAACTCACTTTGTAGACCAGGCTGGCCTCGAACTCAGAAATCCGCCTGCCTCTGCCTCCCGAGTGCTGGGATTAAAGGCGTGCGCCACCACGCCCGGCCTCCTCTAGGTTTAATAATGCTTTCAGAGGCCTTCCCACAGATGCAGGAAAAAGGTTGCTTTGTTCATTTCCCCAATAACTATTGATACATCCTCTCACAAGCACTGCACTGAGGGTCAGGGTTGGTATAGCTTGTCAGAACTGTTGTGCTCTATAAAACGGGTTAGCTGGTAAACGGGTGGTTGTATAGGTGAGATGTGATTCTGAAATGGATTCCAGAATTCCACACCAGAGAGACCAGCTTTGATCTGGGGGAGGAGAAGGGTTCTCTGGACTAATGCAGCGCACTAAGAGATGGGGATTTGGTTGCACCTGGAGGTAGGCATGAGCAAACAATATGGAAAGAGACTGGCAGGAAGCAGGTGGGGATGTGGAGGATGAAGGGAAGCCAGAGCAGCCCTCAGTCCCTGCCCCGGAGGAAAGACTAAAAGCTCGGTCATGGGGGGGCGGGGGGCTTGAGGAGCAAGCAGGGAGGCACGGAAGAGTTTAGATTTACTCCCAGAACACCGGGACAAATCCTGAAAGTCTTTAAGCAAGGGTCACATGACTTCTTTGACAGCCATGGATACCTTGCTAGCCTTGTATGCCTAGCTGACGCTGACGTTCTCTTCCCTGCCTGCACGGCAGGCTCTTGTCTGGGGGAAAAGGTAGCAGGTGCTCTACAGACCATCGAGACTGCCCTGGCTCAGTACAATCTCTCCCAACTCTGCGTGGGCTTCAATGGGGGCAAGGACTGCACCGCACTCCTGCACCTCTTCCATGCAGCCGTGCAGAGGTAAGCCTAACCCCGGAAGCTAAGGCCTCAGAAAGACCCACTTGAAACCTCTCCAGCTCTCCACCCCAGAAAGCACAGCGTGGAGGTGCACAGGTGGTGCTTGGGAGGAAGGTAGCTAGGTGATCAGCCAGTGCCGTTCCCCCATACTTATTGGACATCTGGCATATGTCTGACCCCAGGTCTAGGTGTGTAGTCAACCACAGGGAAGTCAGCAGTCCAGCTGGGGAGGTGAGATTTACTGGCAGTCATAGAACCTGGTGTGGTTGCAGCCCCAGCAGTCAGGGAGTGAGGTTGTTTCATCTGAGCTCAGGAGCTGGAGGCTAGCCTAGGGAGTGTTTTGCATGTGTAAGCACCTAGTAGTGCGTGCGTAAGTCAGAAGAGGGTGTTGGATCCTCAGTGCCAGGACTTACAGATGGTTGGGTTGTGAGTTACCATGTGAATTCTGGGAATGGAACCCAGATCTTCTGCAAGAGCAACAAGTGCTTTTAACTGCTGAGTGAACTCTTCAGCCCATGAGTTTTTTGTTTGTTTTGTTTTTGTTTTGTTTTTTTAAGATTTATTTATTCATTTAATATATATGAGTACACTGTTGCTGTCTTCAGACACACCAGAAGAGGGCATCACATCCCATTACAAATGGTTGTGAACCACCATGTGGTTGCTGGGAATTGAACTCAGGACCTCTGGAAGAGCAGTTAGTGCTCTTAACAGCTGAGCCATCTCTCCAGCCCCTATGAGTTTTTTAAAGCCCTGTCTTAAAAAAAAAAAAAAAATCTCAGCTGGCTGTGGTGGTTCATGCCTTCAACCCTAACAGAGGCAGTAGAGGCAGATTGCTATGATTTTGAGGCTATCCTGGACAACATAAAAAGCCAGTAAAACCTAGTTTTCCACCACCCCCCCCCCTTGTGGCAAGGGGAGATTTTTAATCTTGTAATAACAGAACTGATGCTTAGGTTTGAGGTCAGAATGAAGTAGGCAAACTGGCACATGCCTGTAATCCCAGCCCTCAGGATGCTGAAGCAGAAATACTGCAAGTTTGAGGCCAGCTGCTGCATAGTAAACTACAGCCAGAGCTCCACAGCAAGACCGGGCCTCAAAGCAAAAGGATAAGAGACCAGGCTGGGCTTCTCAGGAAGTGGGTCTGGTCTGAGTTTGCTGGGTGGAAAGGATAAGGAAGAGGGAGAGAGCATGGGTGCTGGTCCTAGGGGCCAAAGAGAATCCTGAGCTCCCTGGAGAGCAAATTTCTTCTCCATACTGGCAAGTCTGTGAATCCTTACTCTCCCCAGAAAATTCCCTGATGTTCCAAAACCTCTCCAGATCCTGTACATTCGGAGCATCTCGCCCTTCCCTGAGTTGGAGCAGTTTCTACAGGACACCATCAAGAGGTATTGAGACCTAGAGGGTTGGGCTCCCAGAGGGCCTTGGTAGAATCTACCCTGGTCCTCATCTCTGTTCTCTTCCTCCCTAAGGTACAATCTCCAGGTGTTAGAAGCTGAGGGTAACATGAAGCAGGCCCTGGGTGAGCTTCAGGAAAAGCACCCCCAGCTGGAGGCTGTCCTGATGGGCACTCGACGGACTGACCCCTACTCCTGTAGCCTCAGCCATTTCAGTCCCACCGATCCTGGCTGGCCTTCATTCATGAGAATCAACCCGCTGCTGGTAATGAGACAGGATTGTCGGCCTCCAGTCCCTGCACCTTCCCAATGCCCGCTGTAAGAAGGCTAGAGCCAAGGTGCCCAGTCTCCCAAGGCAGGCAGTGCTGGTCATTCATCCTTTTAACCAATTAAACTGAGCACTCATTCAGTGGCAGGCAGTGTGCTTCTCCCTGTGCATAAAACAGTGACCTGGGCCTGTGCTATCCAATATGATAGTAGTCATTTGTTCAGACTTAAATTGTAATTGAACCGAAATGCAGATTACGGGGCTGAGGATGTAGTTCCTTTGGTATAGAGCTTGCTTAGCACACCTGGAAATCATGTACTTGTGCCTATAATTTCAGCCTTCAGGAGAATTAGAAGTTTAAGGCCAGGGCTGGCAAAGTGGCTCAGACAATGAAGGTACTTGCTGCCAGGCCTGATGGCCTCACTTTTATCTCCAGGACCAATATGGCAGAAGAGATCTGACTCCCACAACTTGCCAGAAGAGGGAGTCAGTACCCTGGAACTGGAATTACAGATGATTGTAGTCACCATGCAGGTGTTAGGAATTGAACCTGGGTCCTCTGGAAGAGCAATCAGTGCTCTTAACCTCTGAACCATTTCTCCAGCCCCTAAACTCACTTCTTAAGTTATCCTAGCCACATTTCTTTTCTTTTTCTTTAAGATTTATTTATTTATTTATTTATTTATTTATTTATTTATTTATTTAATGTATATGAGTACAACTGTAAGCTGTCTTAAGACACACCAGAAGAGGGCATCAGATCTCATTATAGATGATTGTAAGCCACCATGTGGTTGCTGGGAATTAACTCAGGACCTCTAGAGGGACCACTGAGCCATCTCTCCAGCCCTCTAGCCACATTTTGAATCCCGCAATATGAGGGAGCATGTGGCTAGACAGTTCTACTGTGGCAGAAAGCTCTAGACTTAAACACAGCCCTTATCGTCCATGTGGAGTTTATTCCACAGGGGCAGGTGACTGGAAATGGAATCAGGCCAAGGGTAAGGACTGTCTCTGGCTCTCTGCTTAGCCCACCCAGAGCAAGGTACACTAGCGATCCAGATAGCAGGCCTTCCTCAAGGCCAGGCAAACAAAAGGACCTGGGATAGGCCCATCCCCAGGATGGTGTGGTAGGTGTGGCTGAGGACAGGTTTAGTGACTGATTGTCATTTCCCAGGACTGGACCTACAGAAACATCTGGGAGTTTCTGCGGCAGCTGTTTGTCCCATACTGCATCCTGTATGACAGAGGGTAAGGTGGTTGAGGGGCTGGGGTGAGAGGATGCTGGGATAGAGAGAGCCTACCTGTCACCCACATCACCCACATGCTCCTGTCTCAACACTCCAGGTACACATCCCTGGGGAGTCGGGAAAACACAATGCAGAATCCAGCCCTGAAGTGCCTGAGCCCAGGAGGGCACCCTGTCTACCGTCCAGCGTACCTATTGGAGAACGAGGATGAGGAAAGGAATTCCAGAATGTGATCTCACACAAGCTGGGGACAAGACAGAGGGAAGGGGGCTGGCCTGGGCCAACCTGTCACGTCAGTAAAGTGTACCTCACACCCCATTGTTGGTGCCTGTTGCTCTGGCTGTGCCTTCCTGCTCCGAGGTCAAGGGAGACTCCCTCGGGGGCCCAGGAGTAAGGTAGAACATACTAGAAAGGAGCTGCTCCAGCTGGATCTCGATGTCAACCACAGCCAGAGCCCACCAAAGGAGAGGAGGCAACCAGGCAGAACACTGCCTGTGTGGATGGGAAGTTGAGCTTTCCTGGCTGTGGAGGACAGAGGACAGAGCAGCCAAGCCCGCCCGCCCTAACCACCATCCCTGTCTGAAAGGCTGAGTCAGCCTGTTCTGAGGCCCAGAATCTTCTTTTGCTAGACCCTAGGGCCTTTGTTTTTAGTCATGAGGCCTGAAGGGGTGGGGACAGTGGATAAAAGGTCCCAAAGACAGTGTGAGTGTCCACACCCTTCTGCTGAGCTGCTGTCCACATGAGGCCACCAACACAGCCCCTGGCCCAGGCCCTGCCCTTCTCTCTCAGAGATGCCCTTCGAGGCTCTGGCCTCCAGGTGCCTGTCATTAAAATGGGCACAGGTTGGGAGGGCATGTATCGAACCCTGAAGGAAGTCGCCTACATCCTTCTTTGTTGCTGGTGTATCAAGGAACTGCTGGATTAATGGTGGCAGGGAACACCCTCTGTCACCCCTGACACCCAAGACCTGCATCCCTCAGGTGGGGAGGGGAGGGCAGACTCTCAGGAGGTGTGGCTGCAGCTTCTGGGGTGGAACCTGCAGCCCAGCTCTCCCATCTTTTCTATAGCCCTAAGACTCCTGGAGCCAGCTGGCCTTCACCAAGGATGGGCCACAAAGAAGTGAAGAGAGAAGCATGACCCTTGCTCTGAGCTGTCCATCCGTCTGACCTGCCTCATTCTGGGGCATCTCTCCTCAGCTCCCGACTCTGCTGTGCTCCTGGTACAAATGAGTTTGGCTCAGACTTCATTAAGACTACGGCAGGATCTAATATCCCTCCAAAATTGGCACAGCGAGCCCACCAACCCACATACTTGAAGAACCAGGAATGGACTGCCCCTAAGATACCTGGTAATCACTCCACTACAAATACAATAAATAGGCCTCGAGGCCAAAATTTCTGAGCGTTCAAAGGGGAATGAGGGCATGTGTGCTTGGGAAGGGCTTAGAGCCAGAGAGCAGGAAGAAGGGCAGATCTCTGGAGAGGTGAGACTGAGAACCAGCTTTGCTGACTTCCAGGATGGAAGAGCAAACCAGAAAAGCCATGTTCTTCCTAACCTTTATACAGAGAGGACAGAATGGAGCAAGCTCTATTCTATGAGGCTTGGGATGCTAGGGTGGGGACCCAAAGACTCGGCCTTCTCCCAGAAGATGTGACCTAGGCAGCTCCCCATCCCTAAGGAACACGGGAAGTCTACTCAGCTAGTCCCACTTCAGACACACTAAGACACCCTAAGAGAAAGCACCTGTGAGGTCATACCACCCCTTCAAGCCTGTCACAGCACACCTGTGGCAGGACATCATCCATGTGAGTGGACTGCCTCCTGACTTGCCACCAGCAAGCACTTGCTTTCTTTCAAGTGTAGGCAGCCTGTGCGCGTGCGTGTACATCAACTTGTTCATGCCCCACCCCCACCCCCCAGTAGCACTCTTTGGCCTAGCCTTGCCCACCTCTTTCTTAGCTGCAGCACTGACCTTGTCGGTGCTCTCTACCTCATCCCCTGGAGCTAGCTCCTCTTTGGCCTTTTGCTTAGCTCCTTTTCTCTGGGCCTGTCTGTTTTTATTGTTGGTTATCTCGTTGGTTGGTTGGTTGGTTGGTTTGTTGGTTGGTTGGTTGGTTGAGTTTCCGTGTTGGGGACTGAACCCAGGACTTTGCACCTACTCCTCTCCCTATACCACAGCCTGATTTTTTTTTTTTTTCCCGAGACAGGGTTTCTCTGTATAGCTCTGGCTGTCCTGGAACTCACTTTGTAGACCAGGCTGGCCTTGAACTCAGAAATCCACCTGCCTCTGCCTCCCAAGTGCACGCCCGGCTCACACAGCCTGATTTTTGTTGTCGTACAGATACTACATGTACTAGCTGTGGTAACCCACACCTTTAATTCCAGCAATTGGGAGGCAAAGGCAGGAAGATTTTGAGACCATCCTGATCTACACAGCACATCATTCAGTAAATAAGTGAATATGAATTGGATAATCAAACTTTAAAATTAGTGAAAGAAGAAAAAAAAAGATTTTTTTTGTCCTTTCAGAAAAAAAAAAGGAAAATATAAACAGTGCCACTAACAGCTACAGGTGGTGGTGACGGCTCCTCAGCTCCCTTATCAGAGCCAGGGCTACACAATGAGACTCTATGTAAAAGAAATGAACAAATACTTTCTAAAGAAATACTATATGCCTGGGCAATCAGGAAGTAGAGACAGGAATATCTGCAGTGTAACACCAGCCTGGGCTGTATACTTCCAAGCTATCTCTGGATACATAAGAAATCTGTCTCAAAATAAAGAAAACAAAAATGTCAGGATATAGTTCAGCAGTGGGATGCTGTGCAGGGCCCTGAGATCCCCAGCAAGGTGTGTGTGTTTGTGTGTGTGTGACAGAGAGAGAGAGAGAGAGAGAGAGAGACTGGGAAGATCACATGGCAATGTACACCCAAAGAATTCTAAAAATGAGTCGGGTGTGGTGGCACAGGCTTTTAATCCCAGCACTCGGGAGGCAGAGGCAGGCAGATTTCTGAGTTCCAGGCCTGCCTGGTCTACAAAGTGAGTTCAAAAAAATTCTAAAAATGCAGGGCAGTGGCTCATGCCTAAGACCCAAGCATTTGGAAGGCCAAGACAAGAAGATTGCCACATACCGGGTGTGGTGGCACACACCTTTAATCCCAGCACTTGGGAGGCAGAGGCAGGTGGATTTCTGAGTCTGGTCTACAAAGTGAGTTCCAGGACAGCCAGGGCTTTACAGAGAAACTCTGTCTGGAAAAAACAAACCAAAAAAAAAAAA